>JAWRVF010000082.1:429195-802709 GCA_036785485.1 Physcomitrellopsis africana | reverse complement strand
CAATTACTATCGAATCTTTATCAAGAACTTCTCTCAAGTTACAGCCCCACTTACACATTTGACTTGTAAGGACAAGCTCGAGTGGAGTAAAGAAGCAGAAGCATCATTTGAAGCTTTGAAGATAGCTTTTACTTCTGCACCAATCTTGTATCGCGTTGATTTTTCCAAGGCATTCTTTATGGAAACAGATGCATCTGACTTTGCTTTGGGCGCAGTATTGTCACAAATGGGAACAGATGACAAACTCCATCCAGTAGCTTTCTATTCCAGGAAATTTTTGGCAGCAGAGATCAACTACGAAATCCACGATAAAGAACTTGTCGCAATTGTGGATTCTTTTCAAGAATGGCGTCATTATCTAGAAGGCGCTTCTAGTCCAGTCATCGTGTATACGGATCACAAGAACCTCGAGTATTTCATGTCAGCACGCGTGTTGAATCGTCGTCAAGCTCATTGGAGCATGTCTCTATCAAGATTCGAGTTCATTATTACATATCGGCCAGGAAAACAACAAGGTTTGTCCGATGCACTTTCTAGACGTTCTTATCTTGCACCAAAAGAAGGAGATGCAGCTTTTGATCAACAAAGAACAACTCTCTTGAAGCCGGAGCAATTTTATCTTCGGGCAACAAAATCAACATTAACTGTTGATTCAACTTTTTCTCAAGCAAGTCCAGTTAAGTATGTCCTCAGATCCCCTTATTCATGAAATTAAGAATAATTCTTCTAAGTCTCATGATATTTTGAAGTTTGAGTTCAAGAAAAATCTATTCTATTTCGAAGGGCGCTTATATGTTCCAGAAGATAAAGCACGATTACGTGTTCTTCAAACTTGTCATGACTTCCCAACAGTAGGACATTTAGGGTACAATAAGACTCTAGAGTTCATATCTATAGATTTTTGGTGGCCTCAAATGTGGAAGGGAGTCAAAGATTTTGTAAAAATATGTGATGTTTGTTCAAGATCAAAAACTCCTCGCCACCGACCCTACGGACTTCTTCAGCCATTACCCATTCCAGAACAACCATGGTCTTCTGTGTCTATGGATTTTATCACGGATCTTCCAAACTCAGGTTCTTATGACTCTATAATCGTGATAGTAGATCGTTTCACTAAGATGGCACATTTTATATCATGTAAAAAATCTATCACAGGCAAAGAAATAGCTAAGCTTTTCCTTGACAATATCTACCGCTATCATGGATTACCTAAGGATATTATATCGGATAGGGGAACTCAGTTTGTATCGAGATTTTGGAGAACGCTTTTCAAGATTCTAAAGGTGGATATAAAGCTATCTTTAGCTTTCCATCCTCAAATTGATGGACAAACGGAGCGTGTAAATCAAGTGTTGGAACAGTATTTGAGATGTACCATCAACTACCAACAAGATGATTGGACAACTCTTTTACCATTGGCAGAGTTTGCTTATAATAATACGGTACATTCTTCTATACAACAAACACCTTTCTTTGCCAATTATGGTTACCATCCATGACTTGATACTTTTGACTATTCGAAAGTTGACAATCCTGCGACGGAAGACTTGGTAAATCATTTTATTGACTTCGCTACATACAACAATGAGAGCACAATTAAAGAGAAGCTCAAGGCGACAAATGATAAATGTGATGCATTATCAAAGGGAACAACCACAACTAGCATGGGTGACAAAGGTATGGGTTTACTTCGTCGCAATGCTCAGACAAAGAAGCCTTGGCAATAAAGTTGGACTATCGTAAGCTTGGACCTTTTCGTAATTCTGAACAAATTAATCCAGTTGCATATCGATTACACCTACCAGAGTCTATGAAGATCCACCTTGTACTCCACGTGTCTCTTCTTGAACCATATAAGACAGTGAACATACCAAGAAGAAGACAAGTGCCACCTCCTCCTATAGAAGTGAGCAATAATGACGAATTTGAAGTGGAAGAAGTCTTAGATTCAAGGCGGCGCCAAAATAGGTTGGAATATCTTGTTCACTGGTACGAATACAATATTAGTGAGCGCACATGGGAACCAGCAAAAAATCTAGCGAATGCAGCGAGGAAGGTGGAGACCTTTCATCAACAACATCCATCAAAACCAAGATGAAGACTTTCCCTATAAAAGAAACAAGATGTAGGCAAGATAACATTTAACTTTCTATCCTTGTTTGTAGCTTCTTTATATTTTGTGACGCTAAGGAGATGGAGAATCAACAGCCAGCGGATTTGACTCAAGAGCCTTCATTTGCTGACCTACCGGACGAGACATTGCGACTGTCACAACCCTCAAGACGACGCAATCAAGATGAAGATCTTCAAGAACGACATGTTCTTCCTCGAATAGATGGCGAGATACAACGTGTTTGGTATCACGACCTTGGAAGAGATTCTCGATGTTTGGTGATTTTATTGGAGATAGGAACAACTCCTGACGGTGTTCCAGATGTGACATTTGAAGGAAGTTATGAAGGTCACAACAATGATCAAATAACAGGGTGGTCTTCTCGCCCTGGAATGGGACACTATCGATGGCTGAGAGGACCCATCAATTACCTTCGAAGAGAACAAAGATCAGAATATGTGGCAAATACTATTCGTCGCATCTTAGACTTTCTACACATGTAATCACCGCTCCTCGTGGAACTCGTCCTTTAAAGGGGGGGGTAATGTCACGGGCATATACATAGTTACCTATATGATCAGATAGAACTAGATAAAAGAAGGTAAAAGCAGGTTAATTCCATAATATCTTTAGAGAAACTTCCTAGAAACTTCATAGATGCTGCTTTGACTTTATAAGTGTCCATAGTAGACTTTTGGATTAGAAACTTGGTCAATAAGTTAGCCACATGTCGCACATGTTGGTAGCTTGAAAACCAAGCTAAATACGTGGCGAACATATAGGAAACTTATCCTACAAGTTCGACATGTGTCTTGCAACTTGGACACGTGTCTTGTAAATTGGATATGTGTTGGAGGTCCTTTAGAACGTCGCCACTTAGCTCTTAGGTAGATAGTATAAATAGAGACAAGAGTGAAGCCTTCTTCACTCTTGTCAACTCCTTTCTTGTTTCCAGTCTAGTTCAAGAGTCTCTAGTTTTCTTGTCTTTTGGCATTAGCCATTCCAGTTTCTTTTTAATACATATACTTCTTTATATTTATTTCTTTGAGAGAGGTCTCACTTGTTTATTTGATTTCATCAAGTTATTGTCCTTGACAATCGGTCCAATTCCTGCATTTTTGATAGTCACTGCATTTATTGGCTGCATATCTTGAATAAATCGTAATGATCCATTTTTCTTAAGCACTATAAACCATCGGCTAGAATATGGTGCAAAAGAAGGCTCCAAAATCTTCATCTTCATCTTTTCTTTTAATAATTCTATCAAACTTGGTAAATGTGCCCTTGGTACTGGAATTGGTGTCAAATTCCAAGGTACATGTGATATAGTGAAAATAACCATAGGAGTTACAACATTTGGATCCACACACCCAATTTCATGAGATTCAAAGGCAAATGATTTACCTCGTTTTGCCAGCATTTCTTTAAAGAACACAATTTCCTATGACAACAAGGAACCATCAGAACCAATCTTTAATCCTTCAAAAGTTTCTTCAGTAAATTTATGCCTAATATTTCTTGGATCCCTCAAGCTCTTTTCTCTTGAAGCTCCTTCTACCTGTTCTTTACAATCTTTTGGCAAAGGCCCAGCAACGGGTTTTACCTTCTTATCTACTGTCTTGTATTTTGTTTCAACCATAACCTCTGGCGTTTGAAAAGATTCAATCATATCATAAACTTCTTTCAAATGAATCTGTATAATTTTATCATCATCATCTAATCCAATAGATGTAATCAGTTCTAAAGGATTTTCCAATCCATTTTCTTCATAAATACCAATAATCTTTTCATCATCTTCTAATATTTTTAATCCATATAATTCTCTTTCAACAGCACATAATCTTTTTCTCTCATTTCTTTTTAAATCCTCAATCCTCTTATACATAACACTTCCATTTTCAAAAATGCCAATAAATCTTGCATCAAAGGTACATATATCTTACGAGAGTATCTCCCCTTTTGTACCTCCATAATCCCGCTTTATAGTGGTACTCCTCAAAAATCCGTAAATTCTTCAACGACTCTTGGCAATGGTTTCTCTCTCAATTTGTCTTGATTACGTTCATGATTTGGAGGAACAGTCAAAAATTGTACTGCCTTTTTTCTATCTTCACTACAAATCCGTGCATAAGCTAATCCATCATCAAGGATTTTTGTTTCCATTTGAGTCGCAATAATGTACGGTTGTCCCAATATAAGAGGATAAGTTGTTGCATCTTGAACAAAGAAATTTTGTTCCATTACAACATCACCAATCCGAACCTTCACATCTGGACAAGCACCATACAACTCACCTCGTGTATTATTAGCCGCCCGTATTATCCATCCATACTCCATATCAATTGGCTACTTCTGTTTTATATAAAGATCCTTAGACATAGGATTTATTTCTGAACCATGGTCAATCAAGGCAACAACTGGCTCATCCATATCTCCAATCTTTACTAATGCCTCTGTAGTTGCTCTAGCCCAATGCTTTCGAGTATAATGACTCGAAATTTCTTTCTCTTTATCACTTGGATCATCAAAACGTGCTTTTTGATTATAACTCCTTCTTCCATTTGTTGATTGTTTATAATAGTTGCCAATTTCATCTTCTTCATCATCACATATGTGCGCATCAATAGCATGATTTGATCCAGATTCACCCATTAATTGCCTCTTTCGCTTAATACTGTCAATAATGACATCATCGAATTCTTTCTTTGCAATACCCAATATTTTCTTCAATGTGAATTCAACTTTAGCATTAAGGATAAGTTCTTCAAGCACCCCCTTTAAATTTGTTGTTGCTTCAATATCAGAGAGAAGTTTGTAAGCCGTTGACTTACCTTTTTCTCCTAAGTCTTTTGATTTTTCTTTTGAAGATATTGAAACATCCTTTGTTGGTAATTCTTGTGATGCCATCTCACAAGCCTTATTTCCCCGAGTCTGTCTTTTTAAAGAATTTCCTTCTCTTATATCGTTAGAATCTTATCTTCTCTTTTCTTCTATCAAGGCTTCATGTTGATTTTTAGCAATATAGGCATGTATTGATAAAGCCTCTACAGGATCCTCTCAACCCGTAGTTCCACGAATTATTGCAGCAGTTCTTAATAAAGCTTCTCGTAGCATCTTCTTCTTATGCATTGTAGAAATGGTAGAAGACCAAACCCACTTGGTTCAATATTTCCAGAAAATTCTTGCTTAGCATTATCATCCACTCTAGTACCATAACTTGCAATTTCCATTACTGCAATTCTATTCGCTGCCAAATAATCCTTAACCAATACTTTCATACCTCCCTTACCAAAGTTGGTTTGGAGAATATCACCAATATTCTTTAACGCCACCTTTCCATCTTTCCAAAAAATAATGTCTTGTTGGACCATTTCATTAAACTCACCACAATCTTTTCGAAAATGGGAATCATCATCACACCAGATGCATCTTTGTACATACCCTTGCTTAAAAGCAGATTTTGAATTCATTACAGAAGTCTTCTCTTCAAGCCTTGCAAATTTAATTTGAAGATCTCGCATTCCACGTATAAGTTCTTCAATCTCCATATCTTCTTTCTTTGATATAATTGTTGAAGGTTGAACAATAGGTGCCGTCAACTGTGAAGTGGGCACTTGAATTTTAGATACCTGCACCATTCTTTGGATACCTCCTCTGTCCTTCCTCCTTTCCTTTTTTGCCAACAACCCTATTGCATCCTCGACCTTCTTCCAATTTGTTGTTAATCCTTCATCTTCTTCTATATCTTCAAGAGAAATCTCCAATCTTTCTTATAATTCTCCATCTGCTGCTTGAAGAAATAACTCAACCTTGTTTGGTTCCAAAGTTATCTTTTCTATTTTTGATAATCGAGAATACTATCTTTCAAACTCCCTTAATAATTCAGTAGCTTCCAATTTCTTGTTAAGATGCTCAATCCATTTCAAAAATGGTTTCTTAGTGACTCGATCAGAGTCTTCTAAGAAATACTCATTTCTCAACGCATGAGAGAATTCTTCCCAAGAGCTTCCAAATTGCTCTGTAACTGATTTCACATGTTCTCTTATCTCTGGTATTGTAGCAAGTCCAAATAATAAAATCATGTCCCTTTTAGAGACTCGATTCAATTCCATTTCTCCCATATAATATCTCAAATACTTAGATATGTCCTTCCCATCAAACTGGTCAACCTTGTTAACCACTGCTTGTAATACTTTGATTGCTAAAGCTTCCTTTCGATCCTTTTCTTGTTGCCGTTGCATAATTAATGTAAAAGCTTGAAACATATTTGCAATGTTCGGGTCTAGATACATACCTTGTCCACCAGAAGAAGCTCTACTAGAAGATCCACTTGAAGCTCCACCCAAAGCTCCATCAATAGCTCCAAAATCCACCTTTTTATTTTCTTGTGCCATTAATTCCAAATAACCACAACAAAAGCCAATACCTTCCACCCCAAACTTTCACGTCGGGTTCACCACTTATGTCGTATTACGTGTTGTCTTGGTTGGGAATGCACCGGGTACTTGGCTATAGAAGGTAAAGTACTGTTTGCAAATACTCAAGAAATCCTAATAGGTTTCACCCATATATAAGGAATATAATTTGAGCTTCAATTCAAAAGTGTTTAAAAACACCCCTCTTAGTAAAATCAATCTTACATATACCCCAATTACCTTATTTCCTTTATAATTAAGCAATTTTTATTTTTATTTATAAGTCCTAATCCTAATTAGTGAGCTTCAATAAGCTATAATTTTTAATTGAACCATCTATTTAGTGTAAAATTTTGCACACACATGCTAGTATAAGCCTTTTACATGCTCAAAAAAACTTAGTCTAATCCAACTTACAGATTGCAAGAAAACGCCCAAAAAACACACTGATGATGCTCGGCTGCCAACTTGAAGATTGATGCAAAAATTCAAGTGGTGATTTCTCCTTCATTCACCATTAACTTCAGCTCAAACTTAGTGTGTAGCTCAACCTACAAGTCTTCTATGAGCATACTAAAAATTACATTGATCCAATTAGTGGATCTTTAGTTATCATAGAAATCCTATCCAACCCTAAACTGCCAACTTCTGACAACCCTTTGTATCAAAACTCAAATATCTCCTGATTGCATTGCTAGATTAGCACAAAACTTCGTATACACTTAGCACATCCAACAATCCAAATAATATCAAATTTTGAATTGTAGATGCTTCACAAATTTTATGAATCACTCAATAATGCAAGCCATCATTGTCTTATAAAAAAACCCAAATCACCAATACAAACCCTAACTTTGAATAGCGATTGCTAAGTCTTCCAAAATCCTATGGTTGCAAGCTAAATTCCCCTAGAACCCCTTTCAAGCTAGCTATCCAATCCTAATCGCCGATCTTTGAATGTCATCCTTTCTTGCCTTTGGCGGTCGTTTTTGTTCTTAGAGGTTTGATTTCGACCCTGTCTCATATCTAGTCTTTCCTTGGATATCAATTCAACTAAATTTAAGGATTTTTAAGTTAAATCCTATTCTCAACTTAATCCTAATATCAACCATAATAACTATTTTCCTTTTCTATGCTATTCTAATTAACTTATGGCTTTTCAAAATCAGTAAAAGAGTTTGTATAGCCTAGAAGAAAACTTTAACAACTAACTTTTATCTATTAGCTATTAAAACAAGAAAATAATCTAAGAGGCTTCCATAATCCTTTTCTTAAGTATCTTAAGTTTGTATTGGAATAAGATAATCAAGTATTAAATATAAATTGCTCTTATTTATACTTTTCACTATATAAACGTGCTGCAATACGACACCGTAGGCACGCGGTTTCGTGCCTCGGGGTTTGATTTCAACCCCAGCTCATAACCGGTCCTTTCCGGGTATCTATTTCAAGATTTTTGTGGTAAGTTTTTTTGTAACCTCTTCTTAACTCTCTCTTATATATGCCTATATTATTTTATTTCTCAATCTACTTTGTTTTGCCTTACTTATGGCCCTACAAAGTAAATAGAAGCTCATTTGTAAAAAGAGCAGCATTAACAATCATTAGTTTTATTCCCTTTTTATTATGATCTATTTTTCTAAGATAATTTGCTATAATATTTTGAACTAAGATCTTCTATAATATACTATTTCCACACTCTTTCACCTAATAGTTGCGTTACATCACGACACCGTAATCTATCATTCTTAGGTAACTATCCACTGTTTCATTCCAAGTTGGCATTTGATACCTTCTTTGAGATGGAATCATCGTAGCTGCTGTAGTTAAGAATTGATCATAATGACATTCTTTGCATACCTTAGCTTGGTTAAGTGAGGCAGCTACAGTTGCAGGTTGGGCCTCTTTTACAATCATCTTCAATTTTTGTGGATATAGTCTATTAACTAATATAGATATAACAAATAAATCCGACATTTGATTATTTGGCCATTTATAAAAGATATCTGCTATTCAACCATAATATAACTACACTGCTTCTCTTGGTACCATTTTGGTATTTATTAATCTTTTCCTAAGACATTCTTCAAATCCTATTGATTGAAAATGAGTCAAAAACATATTTTTCAATGCCTCCTAATTAGGAAATTATCTCACGGGTTGGTGATTATACCATTCAAATGCCGTATCTTTCAAGGTCGTTGGCAGCCATCTTAATCAAATATCTTTAGTTCTACCATTATTGGCTATACATACAATCAGGAATTGAGACAAATGTTGATATGGGTCTGCTCCTGGCAGACCCCTAAAGGTAGGTAATGGAGCTATGCTAGTTGTACGATGTCGTGATGTAACATGACTATTAGGTGAAAGAGTGTAGAAATAGTATATTATAGAAGATCTTAGTTCAAAATATTGTAGCAAATTATCTTAGAAAAATAGATCATAGTAAAAAGGGAATAAAACTAATGAGTATTAATATTGCCCTTTTTACAAATGAGCTTCTATTTACTTTGTAGGGCCATAAGTAAGGCAAAACAAAGTAGATTGAGAAATAAAATAATATAGGCATATATAAGAAGGAATTAAGAAGAGATTTCAAAAAAATTTATCACAAAAATCTCAAAATAGATATCCGGAAAGGACTAGTTATGAGCTAGGATTGAAATCAGACCCTGGAACACAAAACCGCAAGCCTATGACAGATCTGAAAGGTTTTTGCAAATCAAAGATTAGGATTAGGAAGTGGACTTGAGAGGTTTGGTATATAAGTTGATTTCAAGTGATTAATATAAGAAATGACTTTGCAATAGCTTTGCAAAGTCAAGGTTGTTTTTGGCAAATTGGGATTTTGTGAAATAAAATAGGGTTGATGTTTTAGGCAATTCCAAAAGTTTTGTAGTAGATCCACAGCTAGAAATTTGTAGGCTTTTGGATATTGTTGTTCTTAATGTGTGCTATGAATTTGAGCTGAATCTAATGGTTTAGTTGAACGTAATTGAGGTTTAAATTGGGGCAAGGTCTCAGAAATTAAGTTTTGAAGGTCAATTAGGATTTTTGAGATCTTGAGCAATCTGCTAGTTGGATTGGAGTAATTTTTATTTGTGTGGATAGTAGACTTGTTTTCTTTTATATAAGAGTAATTTAAAATTGATTGAATGGTGAAGAAGGGAGAAATCAATATTGGAAGATTAGCATCAAGGATAGAGAAGGAGGCCGGCCAACATACAAGAAGTTTTTAGGATTTTTCTTCTATTTGGTAAGTTCAATTTCCTTCAAATTTGTTGTGCTTATTGTTGACTAAGAGATTGAAAGGTGTACAAAGTTTTAAGTAAGATCAATAGTCTAATCAACAGATATTGAGGTTCTAATTTTTCCTAGGGTTGATTTGAATTGGTTAGAATTTGGTTTAAGATTTGTTTAGGGTTTGGTTTAAGATTTGGGATTTGACTTATGATTTGACTAGGATTTGACTAGGATTTGACTAGGATTTGACTAGGGTTTGATTTAGATCTTGACCAAGGTTTGACTTAGAATTTGACTTAGGGTTTGATCTATGATTTGAATAGGATTTGACCTAGGATTTGACTTAAGATTTGACCAGAGTTTGATTTAGGGTTTGATTTAAGATTTAGGATTTGATTAGAATTAGGATTTGATCAGGATTTGATTTAGGATTTGACTTAGATTTTGACTAGGATTTAATTAGGATTTGACTAGGGTTTGACTTAGGATTTGACTTAGGATTTGATCTATGGTTTGAATAGGGTTTGACCTAGGATTTGACTTAAGGTTTGATTTAGGTTTTGACTTAAGATTTGACTTAGGTTTTGACTAGAGTTTGACTAGGATTTGACCAAAGTATGACTTAGGATTTTAAGATTTCTATTTTTAATATTTTTAAAATTTTATTATTTTATATGTTATTTTTTTTTATGATTAATGTATGATTTATTTATTCTTCTTTTGTAATTTCTTTAAGATTGGATCAAAGTTTGATTAATATTATTAAGATTTAATAGGAGTTGTTTAGGAATCTATTAGAGTTATTAGGATCTTGTTATTGTGTATTTCTTTTTTATCTTCTACAGCCAGGTGTCGAGAATATTCTTGAGCAAAATTACATGTATTACGACAGCAATCATCCACCGCACCCATTTGGACCGCAATTGGAACTACTAGACGCTCCGCTGCCATTAAAGGTGACAATGTTCTACTCAATTCTTTATTAAAATAAATATTGCCTCTTCCAATTATCTTTTCCGGACTTCCAGGCCTTCGTAATTTGCTATTATTATCTACAAATAATTTTATTGGTTGAAATTGAGATGAAAACAACGGATTTTAAAACACACTAAATTGGCCTTTATTGGTAAGCAATATATGTCATTCTGAAGAATTAGTCTTGCTAGAATTGGTTGTATCTACTGTAGAGAAAGTACCTAATGGAATATCCAATTTTTCTATGCTCCATTCTCTTTCCGTTAATGGACTTAAGAGATATGCTGGGCTATTCGTTGAATTATCCGCGAGTGCTCTTGGCAATTTTTTAACGATATATATGTCTGAAACATTAAAGATCTTTCATGTTTTGGATATGCTTGGATGTGTCAACAGGGATGCAACCATGGTTTAATCCAACTTTCTCAACGCTTCTTTTTTAGCTTTTGTTCTTGCTCGTCCCGCAACAAATTTCTTGTTGGCGCTGTCGTATTACGTGCTGTCTTGTTTGAGAATGCACTAAGCACCTGGCTGTAGAAGGTAAAATAATGTTTGCAAATAATCAAGAAATCTTAATAGGTTTCACCCATGTATGAGGAATATAATTTGAACTTCAATTCAAAAGTGTTTAAAAACACTCCTCTTAGTAACATCAAACATACATATACCCCAATAGCCTTGTTTCTTTTATAATTAAGCAATTTTTATTTTTCTTTGCAAGCCCTAATCCTAATTAGTGAGCTTTGACAAGCTATAACTTTTAATCTGACTGTCTACTTAGTATGAATTTTTTTACACAAATGCTAGTATAAGTCTTCTATATGCTCAAAAAAATTTAGCTCAACCCAACTTACAGATTGCAAGAAAATGCCCAAAAACCGCACTAATGACACTCAGCTGCCAACTTGAAGATTGATGCAGAAACTCTAGTGGTGATTTCTCCTTCTTCCATTGTTAACTTTAGCTCAAATTTGGTATGTAGCTTAATCTCTAAGTCTTCTATTACCATGCCAAAATTTATATTAATCCAAATTGTAGATTTTTAGTTATCATAGAAACCCTATCCAACCTTAAGCTACCAACTTCCGACAATCCTTTGTATCAAAACCCAAATATCTCTTGATTGCATTATTAGATTAATACAAAAATTTGTATACACTTAGCATACCCAAAAATCTAGACAATATCAAATTTTGAACTATAGATGCTATACAAATTGTATGAATCACTCAAGAATGCAAACCATCATTGTCTTATATAAAACTCAAAACACCAATACAAACCCTGACTTTGAACAATAATTTCAAAGTCATTCAAAATCTTGTGGAAGCAAGCTTAATGCCCTTAGAATAAGCTTTAAGCTAGCTATCCAATCCAAAAATCCAATCTGAAAAAACCTCCAAAATTTGTCCTAGGCAGCCATTTTTGTGGCTAGAGGTCTGATTTCGACCCTATCCTACAAACGGCCAACCCTCGGATATCAATCCAACCTATTCTAGGGATTTTATAGCCTGACCCTACCCTCAACTTAACCCTAGTATCAATCATGATAGTAATTTATCTTTTTTACTATTTTTACTATTTTATGGCCTTTCTAAGATAACAAATGAAGTACTACAACCTAGAAGGTAAAATTACTAACTAATTCTTATCTACTAGCTATTAAGTGAAGAAAATAAATTAAGAGGCTTTCATAAAAATCTTGTTAAAATATGTGGAATTCTTTTTGAACTAAGATAATAGAGTATTAATTGAAAATTCATTTTTAATCATATTTTCACCATATAATTGTGTCACAATACGACAGCGCTGTCTCCTGTCTTCCTTTCGACTGACGTATTTTTCTCACAGCAATGTTCTTGTTCCTATTAATCATAATCTTTCATCAATTATTATTGACATTGCTTTCTATCTCTAATTTAATTACACATTCAGTTTCACTTTCCAACCAAAATTAATTTTGTAACCTCTTCATGCGACATCCTCAACTATACATGCGGTAATTAATTTCTAACACTCAATACTATTGTCAATCTCCGGGAGCGGTGCCAAAATGTGGTTTCTAATTTTATTTACTCTACCAATACTGCCTAGAGTAAACCTGTAAAGGAGGATTGGAACATAGGGAAAGACTAATTGCATTGAGTTAAATTGTTAGGGTCACACAACTAACCGCCTCCAAAAATCAAAGTCCAATATACATATAAACGCTTAGAAACAATGTCGTCTACTCTATCAATTCTACTACTTCGCAACTAAGAATAAATTTTGTGATCCAATCTTCTACAAATTCTCCTACCATAATCTGTTGTCTTCATCCAATCACATAACAACATCCGGCAATGTTACACTGTCTCAATAGACTACTTACACTTGCTTCACTTTCCAATCATTGGAAATAACTTCTCACCAAGAACTTCTTCAGAAACAAATCATCTCTCCAAAATTCTCTTTCATCACTCAACTCTCATAGCTAATACGGCATAACATTCTCACTCATAAATAAACTGCATCAATATATCCAGTCTTCAGTTGCCAATTCGCCACATCAAATTCAAGCAACAATCGATTATAATTTCTTACTCATCTACATATTATTGAATTGAATTATTTGATTTATTACTGTATTCCATAATCAACATAGTTCAATGAATGGGAATGTAATCTGGATTCTTCACTACAGTCTAACACAAAAAAAAAAAAAAAAAAAAAAAAAAATAGAGGTAGCACCAAGCTTACTCCAACTCAACACTATCACAATTTGGCCCCGACTCCTCCATATCCAATCAATTTATATTTATCCCGACTATATTAACTGCTATACAACCAATGATAATTACTTTTTTTAACTTCCTCATCCATTCTGCTTCCTAAATTAGCCATTCATAGGTTTACTGCCTATTCTTAATTCTACAAATTATGTATCGTAAATCATAAAATTCCTATCCATTCTACATCATATAAGAAACTTGTCTTACAAGTTTGATATGTGCCTTAGAAGTTGGACACATGTTAGAGGTCCTATAGAATGTTGCCATGTAGTTCTTAGATAGATAGTATATATAGAGACAAGAGTGAAGTCTTCTTTATTCATGTCAATGCCTTTCTTATTCTTAGTCTTGTTTTAAGAGTCGCTAGTCTTCCTGTCTTTGGCAATAGTCATTTTAGTTTCAATACTATACCATCTTCAAGTGATTTTGAATAACATAAGAATATATTTTATTTCTTTATGATTCATATTCTTGTCCTTGATATTTTGATAAGAGTGAAGATTCATTATTCTTATTTTGTGATTAAGAAGTGAGTGGATTACCCTACTTTTATTGTTGTATTTGAAGATTATAGATTACCTATCTTTAAACTAACATTCTTTACTTTTTAACCTTGATTTTTTGAAATAAGAAAGTGGATTGTCCCTCTTTGTAGAATTTTTTTTAATTTGATATTAGAAATTATGGATTATCCTCTTGTGAGTTAAAAATTCATTGTCTCATATTAATTAACTTAAAAAATTTAGAAAAAATCAGAAAAAATCAGAAAAAAAAATTCTCGTTGGTGCTTGGAAATAGATCTCGGTGATTATTGACAACGGCATCGGTAGAAATTGCATGCAGTACAAAATCCTTGGCTCACAAGAACTGGAAGGGGATTTATAAGGTGAGGGAGAAAAGAGACTGAAGGTAGAATTGAGGGTTATGAGAGGAGTTTTTTTAGGAGAATTGTGGAAGATCAATTGTATTTTGGATTATCAACAAAAAAAAGATGTATCTACTAGCAAGGAAGAGTTGTGAGGTGAGAGGTTTTGATGCATCTAATAATAAGCAAATATTAGGATAGAATTGCGGTGAGGCAAGCCAAAGAGGAGCATCAAAAAGTATAAAGAGCTATAGTATGGTGATCTACAATAATAGCGAGGATCATCAAGTGATACAAGAAGGAGGATTGGCAGAAGTATCAAGAAGAGAAGAGCCAAATTGGAAGGTGAAGTAGGTGTGTGGCTGCAAAAAGAAACAAGAGAAGGGTTTAGAAGATTTTTTTTAGACTAGTTATTTTTGGAGTGTCAATAGAGGCAGAAGATATTCATGATTAGCAAGAAAAATTAATCATAATGTGGAATTTAGAATGGGAATATTGTAGTATATTTGCTAAGAAAAATATGAAATAACAACGATCAAAATTAGCAAAGAGAGATTTTTGGATATTCACTATGGAAAAACACTTGTTTTAGATTTGGATTGTTTTCAATTTTTTGAAAAGGTTTATATTGGTTTTTTTTTATAAATGTAAATTTTTTGTGAACTAGCAGATGCTTGTGTATATTAGTTTGTGTTTGCTAGAATTGATGTAATCGGCGAATGAGGTCTATCTTTTGACACAAAAAGCTCGAGAAGATGATTAAATGATGTGTAATTCCACAACATAATATTACATATCAGCAATTTATTGTTGGAGCACATGTAGAGAGATGTCTTGAGGGAGCATAGAGACCTGGGTGATATTGAAGTGATTCAAAGAGTGGTCCTATAAGTTCTGCTAAAGCATTGTTGATAGGTTCTATGGAGAGAAACCACTATATTGGAGAAGGTGAATTATTTGTTGTTGCTATACAAAGTACATCAAGTGCATCACAATAGAAGTATATATTTTCTTGTTGACATTGGTTCTTGTTGACAAATTTATAAACCATTTAATAGATTGGTTTATTAAAGTTTTGGAACTAGAATAGGGAAGTTGATTGGATGTCTGATATTTTGGATTTGGATCTTGTTTGAGGGATTGAAGGCTGCTTCTTTTGATAAATAAGCTGATATATTTCTTCCTTACTTGTACTTGAGATCTTATAAACCATAGTTGGAATTTCTACTTTTTTTATTTATATTCATGATGCAACCTAAACAATTATACAAGTATCTTTTAATGCTTGGCTAATATAAATAGAATGGATTATTTTAGATTATGAATACTCCATTATAAAATCAGATGCAAGTTGCAATGAATCAACACTTGATTGGATTGTCCGCATGTTGAGTGGATTCTATTGGGTTTATGATCTAAACTTGTTGCACTTGTCAATGAGAGACAAGATTTGTATTTGCGCTGAAAAGACAAGGTCACTTATATATTAAGAGTTCACTGGAACTTAACCAAGAAGAAGAGGGCAGTCCATCCAGAAGTCAAAGTAGAAGCTCCATTAGTAGGAGGTTCTAGGTTTGGATGGCTATAAGCAAACTGACAATAGGAGGATTCATTAATTTTCTATGATTAGCCTTTGAAGATCCTTATTTTTTAAAAAACTATTAAAGACAGTCAACAAAATTATAGGAAGAAATTACATTGAAGATCATAGAATGGATGGTATTGATGTCGATAGTAATGGATGTCAAAACTAAGGTTTGAAAAATTTGGTGATGCTGGATGGAGGCTGAAAGAAGGGAATAGGATGTGGAATAGATTAGCAACCAAGGTAACAAGTAGATTGAACACCATATGAAAATATCTTAGTAACTAAAAAGATACTTTCAAAATTGAGGATGATGGATATAAGTGAGTAAAAATTAAATAAAATAAATAAAAATAATAATTTAGAATTTTTTTGTTAGAGAAAGATTAATCCACCAGATTACAAATACAAGAAAGGTGGTAATATCTTGCTTACACCTCTAATTTGAATTGTGGAGTTATTATGATAGAAAAAAAGATCATAGATGGTATATTTAATCGAAATAAGAATAGATTTATAAGTATCATAGATCTTCAAGAGCTTGATAATATTCTTAAGGTGGAAATTTCATGAATTACTAATAGCAATTATAGAGGCACTATTCCTATACCTATGGAAGAAGTCCAAAGTCTATGCTAAAAAATTATACAGTTGAGAGAAGCAAGTAAATCCATCTTGCAAGCAAATCCAAGAAGCCTTTCTTCCACCAATATAAAAGAGGCAAAGGTTAGTATGCTTAAGAAGTTTCATGGAATAAGATCAAAATTTTGAGGATTTCTACAACAATGCAAGCTATATCTAAAATTGCACCCTTTCCAATATTCTAATGGATTTACTTAAGCTGGATTTATAGGCACATTTTTATTTGGAAGTGCTCTTTTTTGGTTTGCATATTTGATAAAAAAAGATTCATGAATTTTTTATGATTTTAATTCATTTTTTAAAGTGTTTACGACCACATTTGGAAAAAATGATTGAGAGAAGGTAGTAGAAATCAAGCTCTTATCTTTGCAACAAGGATCATGGTCACCTATAATATATGCTACAGAATTTTAAAATCTTGCTTATGATGTAGAGTAGAACAACAAGGCCCTTATCAATTAATTTTGTTATAATTTGAAAGAGTTGTTATAAACAATATCAAAAGGAGATTCTTTGAAATAATTTATTGCTCGAGCCATTACATGCAGCGATGATTTATTTAAAAGGCATCAAGAATATAAATTCAATTGGAGAAGATTGATAAGAGCAACTTCTAAGTTTTCAGAAACTTATCTAACTAAGTCAGATCTAATGCAAATTGATACAATACGTTTAAATTTGTCATTGAATAGGAAAAGATTCAACATCATCAAGAGGGGTTTTGCTTGTATTGTAGAGAAGCAAAGCACATTGCTCAATATTATCCAAAGAAGCAATGTAATCATAAAATGAGGAGTATGGTTACTAAAAAAGATAATATGTCAAAAAATGAGCTACTCTAGCTACAATAGAAACTATGCGGCTGGAATCATGTACAATACCTAATTAGAGGTCCTATTCTCTCTTTTGATCCTTCACCTTGTTTTACAATAGATGTGTTTTTAGAACCTAAAAATCACAAAGTCCTTGCTTTATTAGATTCAAGAGCCTCAGCTTGTTTCATAAACAAAGTCTTTGTCAAAAAATAAAAAATATCTCTAGTCAAGAAAACTAAATCCGTGCACATAGAAGTTATAGATGATTGTTTATTATCTTTTAGAGATGTTATCCATGAGATTATTCCTTTAGATATAGCAACTAAGGAACATAATAGCATAGTAATATTTAATGTAATTAGATCTTCCTCCAATCCAAGTATTTTAGGATTATTATGGTTAAAAAAGTATAATCCTCAAATAGATTGGACTTCTCATAATCTTGATTTTTTTTATAGTTTAATCTAGACATCCGCTAGTCAAGTAGATATATATAATTTTAGTACATCCAAATTTTTATTAATAGATATGAAAGCTTTCATATATGCGACAAAAAAAAGATCATCTTTTTTTATATATGCTACATGCATTTTAGATGCCAAAAAGACTACAAGTGATATTTCTAGCCAATATTAAGATTTTCAAGATGTTTTTGAAAAAAAAAATACAAATCTTCTTTTGGAGCATTGATCTTATGATTATTCAATTGATCTTTAAGAAAGAGCTCAACCACTATATAGACCAATGTATAGTTTATTACAAAATAAGTTGATTGAATTGAAAGAATATATTAATTAGAATTTGGCTAAGAACTTCATACACCATTTAAAGTCTCTAACATGAGCTCTTATCTTATTTGTGAAGAAAAAAGATGAATTGCTACAGATGTGCATAGATTATTGAGGACTTAATAAGATTACTATCAAAAATAGATATTCTTTATCTTGATTTTAAGACTTCTTGATCAATTCAATTAAGCAAAAATCTATACAAAAATAGACTTGTAAAGAACATACAACTTTGTTTGCATCAAAGAAGGTGATAAATAAAAGACTGCATTTCAAACTAGGTATAGGCATTTTCAATATAATGTCATGCCTTTTGCACTTGAAAATACATCAACTGCTTTTCAATATCTTATAAATAATATTTTTTGTGAGTTTCTTGATGATTTTATTGTTTACTATTTAGTCAACATTTTGATCTACTCTAAAAATATAAAAGAATATGAACTTCATATTCATCGTGTATTACAAAAATTTAGAGATACAAGGCTATATGCCAAGATGAAAAAGTATATATTTCACACTACTTAAGTTAACTTCTTAGGATATATCATTTCAAATGATGGTCTTAAGATGGATCCTAAAAAAGTCTAAATAATCATGAATTAGAAGATTCTAAGAATAATAAGGGATGTGCAATGCTTCTTGGGATTTGCCAATAACTATATAATCTTCATCAAGGATTTTTATTAAGTTGTAGCTCTATTCACATGCTTAACTTGTAAAGACAAACTTGAATGGAATAAAGAAGCAAAAGCATTGTTTAAAGCTTTGAAGAAAATTTTTACTACTGCACCAATCTTATATCGCGTTGATTGTGATAATAAATTTTCACCCTTCAATTTAAGTTGCAAGGTGGCCTCACTAAAGAATTACTTGTAATTGGTGGTATAAAGTGAAGGAGCAAATAACAAGTATAATAAGAATAATAACTACAAAATAAGAGAAGTACAGGATATCAAGCAAGTATACAATTCAAAACTATATTATAATCTATTCATTGTATTTTTATCAAATAAAAAATAAAAATAAAAAATAAACATTATATTTTTATTTAGATATTTTTTTTATCTTTCTAATGATATAAAAAATATATAAATCCAAGTTATTATAAATAAGTTATGATAATCCAAAGATAAAAGATAAATAATAAAAAAATTAAGTGGAAATTTTTTACCTCAAGGGTAACTTGCTTAAGAGATCATGTGTTTGAACCTCACTAAGGCTCATAAGTAGTGTATATGGGTGTCTTAGAGGGGCCACGAGGCCTTAGTCTTATCCTCCTACCTACATCCAAGGTGCTACAACCCATATGAGACTTGTACACCTCCCTTCCTACAAGGACTACACTAATTGCTGGTCTTCCTATTTTCTACTAATAAAACTCTTTATTTTGAAATTTTGACTTCACTATGGTGTTTAAAAACACCCAATTAGCTTATAGACCTTGCATGGCCTTCAAATCTTACTCCAATTCTTCATAATGGCTCTCAAGGTGGTAAAACTCATTTTTACCAAAGTCTTTAAAATTCTTCTAAAAATTCCTAAAAAATTCTAAATAAATTCTAAATAAATTCTAAAAATTCTTATAATAATTTTAAAGTGATATTATCAGTTTAAAACTATTTTATTCTACCTTGGTGATTTTTCATAATAATAAAATCAATTTAAATCTACTAAAAATCCTATTTTCTACATAAATAATTAAAAAGACATGAGATTTCTTTCTCATGCTTCTTCTACTTACTAAGTAACATTTATATATATTTAATAAGTAATATATAGAGATAAAAGGCCAATATAGACATTGGTCTCAATAACTAAATGCTAATTCTTCTAATTAAAAAAAATACTAAATTAACTAAGATAATTACCTCCAAGACTTATTAAGATCCTATTTCTTTCTTATTAATACTATTTTTCTTCATTTAGCATCATCTAAATGTATTTTTACTTTACAATTGTAGTTTTGGCACTCTAAATGCATTCTTTTATCCTAAAACAACTAATGAGTCAATTTGATGATTTACATCAATTTTTCCTAGGCATTTTTTATGAAAAAAGATGCATCAAACTTTGCTTTGGATGAAATATTATTACAAATAGGAGTAGATGATAAATTCCAACTAGTAGCTTTTCATTCCAAGAAATTTTTAGTAATAGAAATCAACTACAAAATCTATAATAAAGAACTTCTTGTAATTATAGATTCTTTATAAAAATGGCATCATTATCTAAAAGACGCTTCTAGTTTAATCATCATGTATATGGATTATAAGAACCTTGAGTATTTTATGCCAACATGCATATTGAATCGTCATCAAGCTTATTAGAATATGTCTTTATCAAGATTCAAATTCATTTTCACTTATTGGCCAAGAAAACAACAAGGTTTATTTGATGTTCTTTCTAAATATTCTTATCTTGCACCAAAAGAAAGAAATTCAGCTTTTGATCAACAAAGAACAATCTTCTTGAAATAAGAGCAATTTTATCTTCAAGCAATGAAATCAACATTGATTATTGATTCAACTTCTATCAAGCAAGTCCAATCAAATATGTCTTGAAATCCTCTTATTCATGAGATTAAGAATAATTCATCTAAATCTTGTGATACTTCCAAGTTTGAGTCCAAAAATAATCTACTCTATTTTGAAGGACGCCTATATGTTCCAAAAAGTGAAATACGACTATATGCTCTTGAAGCTCATCACAACTTCCTTGTAGTAGGATATTTTGGATATAATAAGATTTTGAAGCTAATATCAAAAGATTTTTGGTGGCTTTAAATGTGAAAAGCTATTGAAGAGTTTGTATAGTTTTCCAATGTTTATTCAAGATCAAAAACTCTTCATCATCAACCTTACGGACTTCTCCAACTATTATATATACCGGAACAACTTTGGTCTTCTTTTTCTATGGATTTTATTAAAGATCTTCCAAATTCAAGTTCATATGATTCTATATTTATGATTGTAGATCCTTTTATCAAGATGGCCTATTTTATACCATATACAAAATCTATCACAAGTGAAAAAATAGCTAAACTCTTTCTTAATAATATCTATCGCTATCATAGATTATCAAAGGATATTATATCAAATAGAGGGATATAATTTGTATCAAGATTTTGGAGGGCTATTTTCAAAATATTGAAGGTGGATATAAAACTATCCTCAACTTTCTACCCTCAAATTGATGGACAAAAAAAATAGATAAATCAAGTTTTGGAGCAATATTTGAGATGTACCATCAACTATCATTAAGATGATTGGACAACTTTTTTGTCCTTAGCAAAATTTTCTTATAATAATTTGATATATTCATCTACTCAACAAACTCTATTCTTTACAAATTATGGTTATCATCGACAATTTCATATTTTTGACTTTTCAAAGGTTGAAAATCTTGTAGCGAGAAATTTAAAAAATCGGTTGTCAGAGCTACAAGCAACAATAAAAGCATAATTAAAAGAAGCTCAAGAACGACAAAAGATCAATACAAATGTCTATCATAAGGAATAGCCTCAATTTCACATAGGCAATAAGGTATGGTTATTTTTTTATAATATCAAGACTAATCATCCTTATGACAAGCTAGATTATTGTAAGCTTGGACAATTTTTGATTTGTAAATAGATTAATAGAATTGCCTATTGATTACATCTACTAAAATCTATAAAGATCTATTATGTATTCTACATGACATTGTTTGAGCCATATAAGACTATGGATATACAAGGAAGAAGACAAATGCCACCGCCTCTTATAAAAGTAGATAATAATGAAGAATTTGAGGTAGAAAAGATCTTAGATTTGAGAGGGCGTTCAAATCGGTTGGAATATCTTATATAATGGCATAGATATAATATTAATAAACATATATAAAAGCCATTTATGAATCTAGCAAATGCATCAGCAAAAGTCAATGTATTTCATTGATAACATCCATCAAAATTACAATGAAAAGTTAAGAAAATCCTTACTAAAAAGCCAACCAAGTTCAAAAGAGGTTTCATTCTATCTTATATCACTATCTACTATTTCTTTGAATTTTTTTATGCCAAAAGAGATGGAGAATCAATAATCTGCAAATTGAGTTTAAAAACCATTGTTTATTGATTTATCAGATGAGACATTACGATTATCATAACCTTCAAGATGATGAAATAAAGATGAAGATTCTCAAGAATGACATATTCTTCTTTGAGTTGATAGCGAGATACAACGTATTTGATATCTTGACCTTAGAAGAGACTCCTAATATTTGATGATACTTTTAGAAGTAAGAACTATTCTTGATGGGATTCCAAATATTTTCTTTAAATAAAGTTATGAAGGTTTCAATAATCATCAAATAATAGGGTTGTCTTCTTGCCCTGCTATGAGACATTATCAATAGTTGAGAGGACCTATCAACTACTTTCAAAGGGAGCAAAGATCAAAGTATGTGGCAAATACAATTTGATGTATTTTGGACTTCCTCAACACATAATCACTACTCCTTAAAGAACTCGATTCTAGAAAAGGAAATAATGTCAAGGTCAATGTTTACTCCAATAATTATCTAAATATAAATAGATAGACATAGGTAGAAGTAGGTTAATTTAATAATATCTTATAGAAAAGCTTTTTAGAAGCTTCATAAATGCGGATTCACCTTTATACATGTCTATAGAGCATTGGTAGGCTAAAAACTTGGCCAACAAGCTAGCCACATATTGCACATGTTATTAGCTTGTGGAACAAGCTAAGTATAAGGCACACATATGGGAAACTTATCTTGTAAATTTGACATGTGTCTTGTAAGTTGGACATGTATTGGAGATCCTATAGAATGCTGCCACATAGTTCTTAAATAAATAGTATATATAGAGATAAGAGTGAAGCCTTCTTCACTCTTTTCAACGCCTTTTTTATTCCTAGTCTTGTTTCAAGAGTCTCTAGTCTTCTTATCTTTAGCAATAGCCATTCTAGTTTTAATACTATACCATCTTCAAGTGATTTTGAGTAACACGAGAGTATATTTTGTTTTTTTATGATTAATATTCTTATACTTAATACTATATCTTTTTCACCCCAACTCCAAATTTTCTAATTTTTATACATAAATTATCACCTAAAACCTAAAATTTACAATCTTCACTTTGTCTTTTCAAATGTTATCTTTAAAGTTGCCAAAATCCTCAAAATGCCATAGACAGCTTGTTGAAAGTCCATTGGATATGAAGATTGACAAGTAGAAATGAAGTCTAATCAATAGAATAAAATCTTCTATTCTTTGCTTTAATCCCTCTATATCTTACTTTCATCCCTCCATATCTTGCTTTCATCCCTCTAAATGAACCTTTTAGTAGATTAAATTTCAACTTTTAAGCTCTAAATCTCTTTTCAAAGCTTTATATTAAATATCTATATTCCATATAATTTAAACGCCATAATCAAATTAAGAAAAATAAACTAAAATAAAATTTCTTATATCAATTCTTTTAAATTATTTTACTAACTATTCTAATACATATTAAAACTTATAAACATATTACATATTTTAATTGGTTTTTATATACTATAAGCAATAATAATATGATAGTAGATAATGAGGTTTTATTGAAAAGATTGCCTCTTATTTTGGATGTGGCTAGATGGAGCTAGATGCATAGTTTTCAAACTAAACTAGACGGCCTCATTGGTATAATAAGTATATAAGGTACTTAGATATTTTGAAATGCAATGGACACATTCTATATTTTGTAGCTAGTACTAGTAGACTAACATATATCAATAGGTCACCTGTATATTTTTCAATATAAGATGTGTGACCAAGTTAGGTCAAGCTTCAATACCTTATCACTATAGTTGTATCTTTTATCTATCATAGGTTAGGACTATCATTGATCTTTGGACTTTGTTGAATCACTTATTGTCACTCCATGTGGAGCTAAGTACATATTGGTGATAGTGGAGTATTTCAGCAAGTGAATTGAACTTATAGTTCTATTATAAAATTTTTCAAAGTTAATAGCTATAGTTTTCTTGGCCCATGTATTAGTACAATTTAAAACACATACTAAAGAATTGATTAATCAAGGATAGAAGTTCGTTGGATCTTTTGAAGCTTTATATATTAAAATGCTAATAAATCATCATATTACTTTCAAGGATCATTTTAAGGCAGATGGCTTAATTGAGCAAGTTATTTAGACCATCAAATGTGATTTATTTAAGTGTAGATTGTTCAAAGCATCCACTACAATTGAGACTTAATATTATTATAAATTGTGATGGATTACCATTTTAACACGTATATATTATTAGCTTATTATATTCTTTATTAGTTATTACATAGTTAGGAATTGATTTTATCTAATTCAATATATGAAAAGGTGACTTTAGTTGTTAGTTTAAATGACTTGGATATATAGGTTTAAATCATGCATGATCAAGCACAGTTCTTCAAAAAAGCCATGCTTATAGTCATGGAGAATTTATCTATTATTGAACATCGTGATACTTTGTAGTATGCTTGTATTTATAACAAAGCCTATCAATCTCAGTTGTAATGGTTCTTTATTAGAAAATATGTTTATTTGTAACTTGAAACACTTGCAATGCTTGATATCAAAATAAGGTGCATAATTTTTCATGTGAAGGATATATTGTCTAGTTATATTTTATTGTTAAAAGACATGGATGGATAGAATAATTGAAAGCATTTAAAAAATTGTATTCCTTATTATATATCTATTAATAGATTTATTTATCCTAAATTGATAATTATATCAAATGGTCTTTCATATTTTGTTTATAGTGACAAGAAAGGCAGAGCTATCATATTATTGTGTAACTACTACCCACACTGATAATATATGGCATGTCTAATATTACCTCTTTTAATTCTATCTTCTAGAAGTTGGACTTACTCTTATTGCAGAAGGTCTTCTAATCATGTTTCATTTTTTAGAACAAGCTAAAGCCTTCTTGTAGATTTGTCACATATTAATGGTAAAGTTGCTATTTAGTTGGCAAGTACTAATTATGTTTTTATTAAGGACATAAAATACAAACAACCAAAGTATCAAAATATTCTTATACCACTCAAAAGGAGCAAAGAATTATTCAAGGATGGTATAATATTAAACTAGAATGGCTATTGTCAAAGACAAGAAGAGTAGAGACTCTTGAAACAAGATTAAAAATAAAAAAAGGCATTATTGTATGTTGTGAAGTCTTATTTGAGAATGCTCTAGGCACATGGCTATAATAGATAAAAAAGAAATAACAATAACAAGTCCTAACCTTTCCAATAGAATTATGTAAACTTTCAATTAAGACTATCAAGTATGTTTTAATTATTAAAAAATTTAATTAGATTTTTCAATTAGTTATAGAAGAATATATCAAAAATCCTAAAGAATTCTAATAAAATCTTGATCAAATCCTAAGTAAATCCTAATTAAATCCTAGTCAAACTTTGGTTGAATCCTAACAATCCTAATCAAATTCTAAACAAATCCTAGTCAAATCCTAATCAAATCTTAATCAAATCCTAATCAAATCTTGATTGAATCTTAATAACCTAATCAAATCCTAACCAAATCCTAACAAATTTTAATCAGATCCTAATCATACTTTAATCAAATCCTAATCAAATCCTAATCAAATCTTGGTCAAATTTTAATCAAATTCTAGTCAAACCCTAGTCAAATCCTAACAATCTTAGTCAAATCCTAAATAAATCCTAAATAAATCCTAACAATCCTAATAATCCTAATCAAATCCTAATCAAATCCTAGTCAAATTCTAATCAAATCCTAATTAAATCCTAATCAAATCCTGATCAAATCCTAACAATCTTAGTCAAACTCTAAACAAATCCTAGTCAAATTCTAAACAAATCTTAGTCAAACCTTGATCAAATCCTAACAATCTTAATCAAATCTTAACCAAATCTTAATCAAATCTTAACCAAATTCTAATCAAATTATGATCAAATACTAAACAAATCCTAAACAAATCCTAATCAAATCCTCATCAAATCTTAACCAAATTCTAATCAAATCCTAAACAAATCCTAATCAAATCCTCATCAAATCTTAACCAAATTCTAATCAAATCCTAACCAAATCTTAACCAAATCCTAATAAAATCTTAATCAAATCCTAAATTAATCCTAAATAAATCCTAAACAAATTCTAAACAAATCCTAATCAAATTCTAAACAAATTCTAATCAAATTTTGATCAAATTTTAATCAAATCCTAATCAAATCTTAATCAAATATTAATCAAATCTTAATCAAATCCTAACCAAATCTTAAATAAATCCTAATCACCATGATCAAATTCTAATAAAATCTTACTCAAATCTTAATCAAATCTTGGTTAAGTTCTAATAATTCTAGTCAAATTCTAAACAAATCCTAATCAAGCCTTGATTAAATTCTAAACAAATCTTAATTAAACCTTGGTCAAATTTTAAACAAATCCTAACTAAATCCTAATCAAATCTTGATGAAATCCTAAACAAATTCTAATCAAATCTTAATCAAATCTTAACCAAATCCTAACCAAATCCTAACCAAATCCTAATCAAACCTTGGTCAAATCCTAATCAAATCCTAAATAAATCCTTAAAAATCCTAATAAATCTTAATCAAATTCTAACAAATTTTAGTCAAATCCTAATAATCCTAACAAATTCTAATCAAATCCTAAAAAATCCTAATCAAAGCCTAACCAAATCGTAACCAAATCCTAACAAATTCCAACCAAATCCTATAACAAATTGAAACTATAATAGCTAATGATCTAACCATTGATCTTAATTCAAATTTTGCACACTTTTTAGCAATTAAATTAAAAATATATACAAAAAGTTTGAAAGAGATTCAACTTACCAAACAAAAGTTATGCTTAAATTTCTACTTGGATGTAAGTCACCCTCCTTCTCCAACCCTAATGTCAAACTTCTAGTACAAATATCTTCTCTTTGCACTATTCAATCACTTTCAAAATTCATATATAAATAATCTTGTCTACTATCTATACAAAAAACTCACATCTTAATCTAATTGAAAAATTATTAAATATCTAAGAAACTCTTACTAATCCTCAAACTCCAACTTCTGAGTCCTCAATCCACTTGAACTTCAATAATTCCTAATTAAACCATTTGATCAAATCTAAAATAAAAATATATATTAATCATAATTAAAATCATAAATCCTCAAATTTCTACTTATAGATCTGTGATTAAATTCATAGAATGCTCAATTTTGTAAATCTCTCTTTACTTCATAAAATCCAAAGTCATTCAATACAACCTTGATTTTGCAAAGCTCTGACAAAGCCAATTTCTCTCCAAATTATTCAAAATCAATATTAAAACACATCTTCTTAAATTTACTCACTAATCCAACTCCTTAATCTATAAAAGACTCCTTGATCCACTGTAGGCATGTAGTTTTATATCTCAAGATTTGATTCCGATCTAGGCTCACAACTAGTCTTCTTTAGATACCAACTCTAAGATTTTTAAGATAAAATTTTCTAAAATCTATTCTTAATTCTTTCCTAAAGATGCCTATATTATTCATTTTTCTAATATACTTTATTTTGCCTTATTTATGGCCATACAAAGTAAATAAAAGCCTCTTTTATAAAAGACAACATTAGTCCTTTTAACTTTTTTCTACTTTCTTATCTATTATCTTTAATTCTAAGATAACTTATTAAAATATTTCTATTTGAGCTCCTATATATTACATTCATTCATTCTCTCTTTCTCCTAATGGTTGTGTTATTATACAATAGCATTGACAAGAGTGAAAAAGACTTCATTCTTATCTCTATATATATTATCTACCTAAGAGCTATGTAGCAACATTCTATAGGATTTCCAAGATGTGTCCAATTTACAAGATATATGTCAAACTTATAAGACAAGTTTTTTATATGTGTGCCACATAATTAACTTATTTTAAAAGCTATCAACATGTACAATACGTGGCTAATTTATTGACCAAGTTTTTAACCTACTAATTACCTATAGACATGAATAAAGATGAAATTGCATCTATGAAGCTTCTAGAAAACTTTTTTATAAGATGTTATCAAATTAATTTATTTTTATCTACTTCTATCTATTCATATTATCTAGATAATTATTAGAATAAATCTTATATCTGTGACATTATCCCTCTTTCTAGAAATATTCCATAAAGAATAGTGATTACATATTGAGAAAGTCCAAGATGCATTAAATTATATTTTTGACATATTCTAATCTTTATTCTCTTTGAAAATAGTTGATAGATCTTCTCAACCATCAATAGTATCCTATACTAAAGCAGAAGGACTATCTTGATATTTGATCATTGTTGAGGCCTTCATAATTTTTTTTAAAGAAATTATTTGGAACACTATAAAGAATAGTTTCTACTTCTAAAAGTATCACTAAACATTGAGAGTTTCTTCCAAGGTCGTGATACCAAACACATTGTATCTTGCCATCAATTCAAGAAAGAACATGTTATTCTTGACGATCTTCATCTCTATTCTATTATCTTGAAGGTTGTGACAATTGTAATGTCTCATTCAGTAAGCCACCAAATAATAGCTCTTGAGCTAAATTTGTTAGTTATTGATTTTTCATCTCTTTAGTGCTAAAAATCCAAAAAAATAACAAACAATGATATAAAATATTTCCATTGAAATTGCTTTGCTTTATAATAAAGGTTTTTTTCATTTTGATTTTGATGGATGTTTTCGATGAAATACATTGATTTTGGCTAATATATTTGTTAGATTCTTAAATGGCTCCCATGTGCATTCACTAATATCATATCTGTACCAATGTATAAGATATTCTAACCTATTTTGGCACCGATTCAAATCTAAAACCTCTTCCACCTCAAATTCTTCATTATTGTGTATTTCTATAAAAGGCGATGGCATTTGTCTTCTTTCTTGTATGTTTGTTGTCTTATATGGCTTAAACAAAGATGCGTGGAACATATGATGGATCTTCATAGATTTTGATAGGTATAATTGATAAGCAACTAAATTGACTTGTTTATAAATCGGTAATTTTAAGATCAAAAAACCATAAATTTTTATTGCATCTTTTATATATAATAAAAATTTATTTCATGAAATTGACTATTATGTGAAAATATTCACATTTAATTAACCACTATTCATTGTTAGATTGAAAGTATATATAAACAATGACTTAGAAATTAATAGACTTTCAAAATTTAAAGCATCTATAATTGTTTTATTTTAAGGATTTAGTGTGGTCCATAGGAGTCCACACATATATAGCAAGCATTTAAATTTTTATAGAACTAATTTTTAAATATACTTTTTTTATTAGGATTTGTATTACATAAACAATGCTCTAAACTAATAGCCACAAAAATGTATTAGTATTAGTTGTCTTGTACTTATATTATATAGCATTTTTTTACTTAATATTTTTTAGTTTAATTTACTTATGATAATAAGTACAAACAAGCATTTCTTTATCAAGAATCATTTATCAAAAATTGTAAGCATGCTTATATTTTTAAAAAAATAATATTAAAACCTCCTTCCATCAAAAATAGTAGTTTCAAGTAAAAGCCACATTAATTTGAAATTACAATAAAAACTTGCCTAAAGAGAAAATTTTATTTGTAATAATCAACCATAATTTATAACAAAAAATTAAAAAATGATTAAGAGATAAGAAAAAAATAAAAATAATTTAAAAGAATCAAGAGTAATTATAATAGTTGAACTATAGTTGTCACAATTACAACTATAATTGAAGTTGTGGGATAACTTGAGAGAGGAAAGTAGTTCCTAGTACAACAAAGGAAAAAAAAACAATAATAACAAGAGATTGTAAATATGGAACATCTTTGTGATAAAAGATTAGATATGTGGATGGGACTTAAGTAATAAAATAATAGAAGAAGGTAGCTACTTTTATACACCATATTGAATATGATTGCTTGAATTTTTGAGATTGTAAGGTTGGCCCACATGGGCTTGATGAGACTTAAAGATGTATATGGCTTGTGGGTAGATCCAAGATTCAAGTCAATTCTTAATAGCAAGGTAAAGCAACAATCCAAATGTATCAATCTGTGCTTTTAGGAAGTATTGAAGAACTTAAAATTGTGCTTATGATAGAATGTAAAGTATTTACATCTTATATACAAGAGCTAATCATAAAATAAATAATATATAGTGTTTAGCATTTCAAGTACTATAAGGATCCATCAACTCTTTAGTATGTAGAAGCATGCCAAATGTCAATGATAAAAGTGCATAGTATTTATTTTTTTTATTTTTTTTTATTTTTTTACTTATTAAAATTTTTTAATATTTGATTTTTGGAAAAAACCACAAGATAATAAGTAGCTAGTTATTTAACTTACTAAAAGAAGAAAAGGTTTAATCATTGGTCTTGCATGTGTATTGTGATGAGATCTTGGAGCAAGGGAATGAACACAATTTGGAGTCATTTTATAATTGTAGGAGAAATAAAAGCTTTAATTATCAACTTTGCATGCATCTTGTGATGAAATCTTGAAATAGAAGAATGAATGTATTTTGGAAGTGATTCATAGTTATGTGAAGAAGAAGCCATTATTGAAAATATCTTATGTATACACAAACACCTCTTACTTCAACAAAGATATTAAATATAAGAATCTATCCTTTTTATTGACATTAATCAAAATACAATTTTTAATATAAAACCATAATTTTTATATTGACATTGTATTTAAAAATTACTCTTAATGATAATTACTAAAATTGTTACTTTTGGCAATCTTTAACCAATAGAATATCTATCTTCATGCATTGCATTTATAAAAATGAATTCCAACCAAGAAAACTGAATTGGTTTTTTTGCCTAATCTCACCTCCAATATTGCCTCCAGCCACAACTACATTAATAATGTAGTAACTTACAGGCTGCAACAGTTCATATTGTGTCTACATACTGAGGTTAAAACAAACATCCTCTGTAAAATAAGGTTGGTTTCAGAGGCATGCGTTCTAGTGTGCGAGGCACATAAGTTGGTAACCATGGAGGAATGATGCTACGTGACAGCTACACTGGTCTACAATAACTAACCAAGCTTCTCCTTACGAATGGCAATAACATACTAGATTCTTATAAACAAGATTGGATGACACATGTAGTGTAGAGAAGCCACTTGTGCTTTACTTCAAATCTGCAGCTCAGGCTGGCTGACCCCATTTCGATCAGCAGTTCAGGTACTACTACAGGCAAATCAGGCAACAGTTTTAGACAATCCCACCATTTTCTAGCAGCTGAAATTAGATGACAGGCACAGAAGCGGAATGGATAGGTTAGTGTAGATAACCTAACGAAGAGGTGGCTTCATATTTCACCTTGCTCTTTGGGCAACAATGTAACATCTATATCTATATATATATAAATAAAACAAACATAGGGGAATCCAGATGGAAGTGCCCCCCTCTCCCCCAACGAAAAACTAAATAAATCAACATTTTGATGTAATTAAGTAAATTCGTAAACATCTAACCAGCCTACAGTCTCATGCCTTCGAGCAACTTCTGCCAAGGGGAACACAATGAATACAATGGTATAGCCTCTCCTATACATTCATATCATGAGCGACACACAAGGTTTAACCATATCCAAAACTTTCTGAAACCTAAGTTGGCTAAATGGGTAAGCTGCGCCATATAAACTATCGTTAGTAAAGATCTCGAAGATGTTGATTTTCCCTACGAAGAGCCTTGATCTCCTCATTGAGCTCCGCTTGCTTCGCTAAAAATGAATTCATCATTTTTCCCATCTCCATCTGCACAAATGACATGTGTTGCCTCTACAAATCAAAGAAAACTCATTGGAAAAGAAGTTACAGACCGAAATTTAACATGGCGAACAGCATAGACCACCATACATATTACGCTATGAGCGACCAAATAGAACCAAAATGAGCACTCAACTACGACTATCTCTATTGTTCAGAAAAAGACGAGGAGCCCCTTCGTCGGATGGAACACATGGGTTACCTGCTGGATATGGAATTGCCGAAGAAGCTCCAAGTGCAAATTTTGGACCTCTTCATGAATTGCTCGTTGAACTGCACCAAGACTTTCTTCCAGGCCTCTTTGCACCAGCTGCAAAGCGAAACCAGTGGCTCCTACCCCTTGCTGTTGTTGATGTTGCTCAAGTGAAATTTGAGCTCTTCGCGCACTTTCATAAGCATGACCCTGCCAAAAACATACAACGTTGTAACGAGCGAAGGAGTCGGGAGCTTTTGTAGGAAGCTCATGCGCCCAGACAGGGAACTGAACTAGAATATTTCGAACTGCACAGTAGTAACAGGTATCGGGATGCAACTGGGATGGGAGATGCATACGTTTGATGCAGGTGATGTGGCCCCTGTGGAACCGGCTGCATCTGACCTTAACGCATAGTCATTCTCAAAGTCTTTCTTTCCATCAAAACTTCCAGAAACCCCGCCCTTCCCCTCTCGCCTGTCCAAAGCTGACTTTCTTTGTTTTGGTGATACTGAATCCCCAGCAGACCCCGGAAGAGACCCAGGAAGAGATCGTGAAAAGCTTGAGTTAAGATCTCGTGCCTCGTAAGACAATAACTTTCTGTTTGCAGCTAAAGTTGCTGCTTCAAAATCGCTCGCTGGCACCGTTGCTGGCTGATGACCCACACCATGTGTTAGAGGTAAAGACGAATCTTGATCCAAGGATCGAAGCAACGAAACATCACCCTTGGTGGAAGCTGGTAGTCTGCTATCTGCAGGAGTTGCCAGTGAATCAAAACGGGACGATGGAAGCCCTGTAGTTGAAGCAAACCTGCATTACCCACGACCGACATATTACATAATTACAACCAAGAAATATGGAAGAATTTGGAAAACAGAAAAGAGATTCAGCGACAAAAAGGATAAGCTCAGAATCGAGCAGAATAGATAATCATGTGTAAAGAAAACAACACTAGACCGATATGGAACCACAAACATGCAAACGAACATGAGAACAGAGCAGCTAGCTTATGAAGTCCGGCATGTAATAATCCGACTCAATTGAAACAAAAAGGTAACCAAGAAACGCACAAACCTGGACATGGTTGGTTGCCTTGGGCCGCCCCTTTCCAAGGGTTCACCACCCCATGTCTCTGGGGGGGTAATAGATGGAGATCGGTCCAACCTACTAGGTATCCCAGGAGGAGGAGTAACTGAAATTCTACCTTGTAGGTCATCCTGCCAACCCATAACATACATTTACATACGAAATAGATAATCTACCAGAAAAGTGGAAAGAAAAGAGTTTCTTCGCATCAAATAACCAACAAGTAAAGAACATGATTGCAAACAGGAATCCAAATAACACAACGGACAGGAATCAGCCCATTAATTATAAAACTACCTCAAAAACATGGCATCTAACAAAGAGAAAAATAAACAGAACAAAAACTTAAACAAAAGAATACCATCCAAGAGCAAAATAAAAGGCTCAGACTTGGCATTACAATAAGCAATAAAAGAGATGGACTTGAACACATGCTCCACCGAAGGAGCATTTTAAAATTTTGAGAATTGATGCAAAGCATCTTCCATGACGATGAGATGCACCTGCCGTGTTCCTAGAGAAGACCTCCGTGAAACGCTTGAATCACGAGAGTCTCGAGACTCCCTTACATCCTCCTTCACGTCCTCAATGTTGGAAAACCGCCGAACTGAACAGGTACCCCAAGTTGTTCTCTTGTTGTCCCCACCAAGAGCTGCCATATCCTTATTAAACTCATCTCCAGCACCCCCTCCATCCCAATAACCTGTAACTGATGGAGTAATGGGTTGTACATCAACGAGAGGTGAGAACACCTCCATATCATCGTTTCCGGAGTTGAATGCATTCATCCGAGGGGTTTGAAGTCTAGAAATTGGATTATTTCCCCATGCTCGCATGGAAGAATAAGGTGTAACATCTCCTCCTGCCGACTTTGGCCTTGAGTTACCTGAAGGCCCCCCAGGAACTGAAGAAGGTTCCTGACCTGAAAACGAACTGATACGAGTGCTAGATTTAGTAGGTGGAGCAGCAGATGTTGTCCGTCCCCTGCTGCCAGCAGGAAGGGGATCTGGCATAAGCACGGATTCTTCATTGCTGTTGCCTAAAAGAGCAGACTCTGCAGATCTTGTGTCTTTGACAGAAATTGGATTAGACCGTTGCCAACTCAAGCTTGTCACTGCCTGCACATGTATGGTGAAATAAGGTCTACAATTCTTGAGCAAAAGAAATAGAGCAATGTAACAAAAGTATCGACGGATGAGTCTAAAAGAATATCATTCACAAAGTTTAATTTTGATTTTAAAAAACTGGAAAGATTAACAATCAAGCAAAAATGTATTCCCAAAGAAAATCAAAGATGTCACACAACACTAATAAACGATGAACTCAGTTAAACCTAGACGCAGTCACTCTCTGGAAAAAGGAAAAAAGCGCGAAGAATTATATCTATCAGATTACATGCCTACAGTAAAGATAGTATCCGCAAACATATGCTTCATAGATCAGGTTTGCTCCATTTCAAGACAGCAACCAGAATTTATTACTTCTCACCTCGGAAGCACCATAAGCCCGCAGAATTGTGAAAGGCTGGGGCCTACCCCGCAAATCATAGAAAACAACTCGGCCACTATTAGTACCAGCTGCCAAGGTGTTGCCATCATCCCTAAAAGCCAAAGATGCAAAGGGAGCTTCATATGGTACACAGAACACAGGCTTTTTGACACCAGGATCATACGTATACAACTTCTTGTCTAGTCCAGCACTCACAATCATCTGGCAACAAAAATTACATTAAAATTTAGAAAATATTGCACAAAACCATTTTATAGTTTCCAACACCAGACACTTGAATTGATTCTGCTGAAAATGAAGAGAAAGAAAAAGTTTGATCTATTTCACAGGCTAACACGGGGCAAACGCTGGATCCTAGGTAAACCTCTTCATATGTACAGCACTCAATTTGATTTCTAGAAGAGAAAGGAAGCAAAGCGTGACTTTCAATCATTTCAAGCATGAAGACAAAAGTCAACATGATACATAACTAAGAGATATCATACAACTTCATACTTCCTGCATAATATCTTAGTAAATATCATTATTGGAAGATCTGTGGATGAAAGAAATTTAATCATGGTGCGTCCAGATTTCGGTCTGGGTATCTTGTCACTGCTCATTGAAAAAAATCTTAGTTCGTACAAGAGTGTGCAGAATAGCAAAAGACAGACCTTGTCAGATGTCGGTGAGAAGCAGAGCCCTGTAGTAGGTGCTGAATGCTGCTTCAGCCAAGATACCTGCAGCAAAAAAAATTACTCATAAAAACTTAACATTCAATCGCACTAATGATTTTAGATAAACGCGCCCTCTTGTAGAAGACATAAGCGGTCAACACCGTGAGAAGGATAAGCCCTTCCAAGTATCCAAATCATTTGAAGAAACGCTAAGCTGTACACGTGAACACAAGCTCATTCTCAGCAACATAATGTAAAATTATGCAATGCCAAAGAAGTGACACCACAATAGGAAAGAAGGGATTGTTTTAATCCTTCAACACAAAAACACGCATAAACTAAAAACTAAAAACAAACTAACAAAACCTTAAGCACTCAGTGGACTTTAGCAGCTTCAAAACAAATGCTGATAAGTGGTTAAACCTTAGATTCAAAGAAAAGAGTAAAGAGAAAAATACAAGAATTGACCTGCCTTGGGACTACGTGAAGTGGTGTCCCACATATGGACAGTGCCGTCATCACCAGCGGTCAGTAGAAGATGCCTACTCAACCGAGAGTACTCCATAACTCTGAGAACCTGCTCCAACGAAAGTAGCATGATGTCATTAAGTTATTCTCTTGAATTGTGTGCAAAAAACATGAGATAAGTCTAACTGCACTTATTCATACCTGATTATGAGGATCTTTGAGTTCTGCTGCCTTGGTTCCTGATGCAAGACTATGTACGATCAAATCACCTTTCATGCTGATGGAAGCCAAGTGTTCATCCCTACAATTGTACATAACACCAGTGACAGTATCGGTGTGACCCTTCAACCACTTGATGCATCTCCTTCTTTGTAGATCCCAAACACGGACGATCTTACCAGTTCCTCCAGAGCCAAGGTACCGAGACCCTTTACTGCTGAAACAAATTCCTAAAATAGATTCCTGCAATACAAGCTTAACCAATTATTCTCCAAGCTCCACCTCTTCACTACAAACTATGTCAAAGTTTATGTTCTGTTGCGAAAGCTTTCATGAAGTGCCATGGACACAGGAAGCATAAATGTCAATACCTCTTTTATCATTTCTTGTTTCACACACACGGGTTCCGAAACAAAACATTGCTCGTGCACTTACATCGATATTGTCATCTGCTTCTTCACCAGGTTGAGATACAACACCTACTGTCTGACCATTTTTCATCCACAGGGAAATCTTGCAGTCTTCTCCAGCACTTGCCACCACCAAATCTGCAGAACAGATGCTTGAGAAGTGGCCAACAACTATCATAGGGAAAAAATTTCCGCCTGTTTCAAAATGCATCTGATGTAAAGGTTTCCTTTACTCGCGACCGGGTGAAACCAACAGTTAAAGCGGCTAATTCCGCTCATTGCTCGCAGATCTATTCTAAACCACCCCCACTTAATACTAGAAGGACCGAGGGTGAGCGAATTATTAGAAAAGTCACGCAGTTGAATTTACATGCGGTTTTAAGAGTCAGTCGACAAATATCTGAGATCAGTTTCGATTTCAATTTTTTCTGTGAGAAAAGAGTGAACAAATACATCCAGATCTACGGCTAAGATAATCCACTTTTATAACTAGGGCACTAGGATGCGGTTTCTATATGCAGCGAGAATAACCTCCGTCATTGGTATAGAACCAATGCCTTCAGACGTTACGGAATTAATGATTGGTTTGCAGATTGCAGCAAGTTCTACAAAATTTGTAGAACTTGCTGCACTAATTTCATATCAATACCAGAACACAAAACAAATTCCAAGCTCGGAAAATTATGCAATATGAACTAATCAGTAAAATAGAGCAGTGTCAGGGTCAATTTCTGCTGACAAGAAAAATCTGGTAGCAGAGAGCTTACCATCAGCTTTCTATCATCCACACAGCAACGAATAAATATAAACTTCTCGGATGCGGCGGGAGAGACCACTGTTCCGGGAAACGTTCTCAAATGAAAGCCTCTACAAATCCTAACACACAAGATTCTGAGCTTGGTTGACTTCAGCTCAAGTACATGATGCGACTCATGACTACAAGCCTTTTCTCCATAATTACAGAATCTGCAAAATATAGCGAGCCCTAAACTCTTCGCGCTTAGTAATCACGCTGCTTGAACTGTACCAGCATGCTGAATAGAGAGCTAAGCTTATTCAATATATCACTATTTTGTTGCACGTACGTTGATACCTCTGCCAAACCAACTCAAAGTTCAGCATGCCCCTTGATGATCTGAGTGGGTTTAAAAGGACCAGTAATACATCTGCTAGCTGAAGTGATGGAGTTAATATTTAGTTTCAAGCATAGAGCTCAATCCGCCAATTATCGGCCACCTAACCACGCACATTCAAGGACGGGTTTGTAAGTAGACTAGACTTACAATGAACATGTTATTTGCCTCTTGTCCAAGCAAAAACAGCATGTTCGCTCATAGGTACATTTCACAAGAGTGAAGCGAAGCAGCGCACTAATGTTAAAAAGAAACATAGTACGTATTTCAGCGCACATCAAACAACGAGCTTAAGGAAGCAGAAAGTGCCTCACAGCAGCAGCAAAGTCCTTATATCTGCGACGGATTCTCCAGGTCCAGTGTTGGACCTTACAATCCCGACTCACCAAACCACCAATCATCAAATCTGCATTCAAAATCGGACTACTTGATCCAAATGCGAACCATAAAATATAAAACGAAACACGCCCCGGACAATGCCTACATCGAACTTACTGTTGTGGTTCCATCGCACGCAATTAACTTGATATCCCAGAGAAGGAGTGTACTGGAACGTGCAGGGGTCCCCTGTCTCTATGGATACGTCAAACAGCTTCACTGTTTCACCTCCGCATGCTGCCAGCAACGACGTCTCCTGTGCCATTGCCCAACCAACTTTAAACCCAACCTCCTTCGCCCGTGTGCTTCTTGATCTTCCAACAACACCACAACGCAAGCCTTGCTCCAATATTACACCCCTACAAACGAGCCTCACGCTACAAATCGCAATTTCATGACCTCCACCTATCCACCAGTCCACCTGTCCACCGTATTCCTAACATTGCAAGCGACACGATCCCCATCCACTCATGAGTTCTTCCTTCAAACCAACAACCCTAATCTCCTCACCTCCGCTCCGTTTTGAATGCGGTCTGTTCGGATGCTTCAATATCCGCGAGGCGATGTCACCACGGATTGCGACGCAAAAGAAAGGTGCACGTCTCAACCTCCATAACACGACTCTCGTCGATCTTCGTACCAAGCTCATCAACTGAGGCCCATCTCTATCCGATGTTTCTGCGCCAAGCTATGTAAGGAAAGTTCATCTGGCTACATACTATAAAGTTTTAATCCTGCTCTTCTTAGCCCTTAAAAACTGAGTCTGCGTTTTGCCGTTCCAGCTTCCCTCCTTTTTGAATTACGTCTTTCATTAGGCTTGCAGACAGCTCACCCCGAAGACAACAGTCGTGCCAAACTCGTGCAGGTCCACATTCACAATTGTATCTATTGAGCAGGATTCAGGAGCTAGAATGGTTACCATAGCATGCCCACATTTCAATAATGCTTCTGTCATGTGAATCAACCTCAAGTGGACCAGTAGTTAATGAAGCAATTCCATATTGATAGAGAATGTAGGACGTGCACAGAATCATGCTGAAATCTAGAGGATTCTGTGCAATGATGAACACCCACATGCTTGCTGCATTGTTTGCAAGTACTATCATCATCTGTGTCGTGGTATACTTCATGAAAATGCTTGTAATGCAGCACTACTCTGCAACACCGTATATAGAAGTCATGGAGTTGCAGTAGATCACAGACATAGCTTGTAACTCCAGGTACGAGGTAAGAATGGCAGCTTTGTCCACAATCAAGAGATTTCTCTCTCTTCAGGCACACCAGCCAGCTAGGGGGAGTTCAGAGGACATCATACCAAGCAAGACAAAGCTGCTTTGCCATCATCAACTGTTGCATACTGAAAGTCTGCCTTGCCCAGTATTGCATGTTTGGAAACATCGAATCAACACGCTGACAATCATTTGGCTGTGGTAGGATTCATCACATGCATTGCACCCTTGGAGACTCACATTCCAATCAGAAAGCCATCATTGCCACCACAGTTGTTTTCCCGTGGAACTTCATTATAAAATCATTTCTAGGAGGCGGGTAAAGACCCTACTGGCAATCCGATTCAACTTTTTGAATTTACTACACACTTCTTGATCGACGTCTTCTTGCAACTCAGCGACAAACTCGATTATTACGAACCCAAAAGGGTGACACAAGTAGCCAATGGAGAGGGTTGACAAGTAACGGAGTGTTTTGTATTGCTAACCATTTTTCTCCTCATATTTTTCTGCTACATACGTTGCTGAATGCTCACACTCCCAAGTCAAACTCACAGCACAAGATTTAGAGACTGGCTCTATGTCTAGACGACCATCTCGCGTACAGAACACGTGGAAATGAGTAGAAACCGTGGAGCAATCACGATGACCTGGGAGATGCCAGCGACTGTCGAGAATTGTCAGCTTTGGAGCAGGAGCGTGGGAATATTTTGTTTACGAATTGCTAACAGTCGGTTCGTCAATTCTTCGGACGGCCTTGGTCTGGCGTAAAGATTTTACCGATTGTGGTTCGAATGTTGCTTGCGACCCTACCCACATTGTTGACAATAGCAATCGCCACTACTTTAGACGAGCGAAAAAACCTCGTTGCGAACTCGTCAGCGGATAAACCTCCTCCACCCGAGCCACCGATAGATGATGGTGGTCTCGGGATCACGTTTGGGCCATCTTCTCTATTCGGCCGTTCCTGCAACGATTGAATGACTGTGTCGATCAGTGTGATCTCACCAATTTCAAGTACTCTGAACTGACAGTACGAGTCAAAGCCTGCAGGGTAAAGATACTGTAATCTTCTAAAGTAGTCGACAAAGCACCATGGTGATCAAATCTGCTGTCCCGAGGATGATACAATTAATGGCATTTCATCATTCAGATGGTAGACCTCATTTTGAGTACACTTAATCAGATATGATATCCCAACAAGTAGCAGTCCTGTTTGATAAGAGGAATACGCATTCGAAGGAACAAACAAATTCAGCATCTGAATTATGAACCTCTGGATTGTAAAACAATATGTGGAACTATGGTTTAAAACCCTGATTAGAGGTTTACGTACCAGAGACTTAGGAGGTGGCATTGAATTGGCTGAAGGAACAGCTTGCGAGGTTGGCTTTCTATCATCAAGAAACTCCAGGCCGTAACTGAATGGAAGCTCGCCGGTGGTGTTAATCGGTTGAGTCGTTTGGTTCGAGCTTACTTCCTTGTGGGCACTGTACCCTACGCAAGCATACTTAAAATCTGTGAAATTTCGGAAATTTTTAGCAACTTGGTTGTCCAGTTCAGTATGGGGCACTGCTCCGACTGAGGCCCAAACAGACGGGATTACGCCCTTGTTCACGCATTACACTTGAATATAACAAACATTCTCTACAACTCCTGGTGGTTTGTAAAATCTTCGTCTCCTCTGCCGACCCTGCCCCTGACGAGCTAGCATCCGTGGTTTCGCTAACCATTTCCACAGGTCAGCTTCCAATTCTTCAGATCGAAACCCTTACGCTCTCTCCAGGAAAACCTGATTCACTCCAATTCCGACGAGGTAAACCTGATCTTTCATTAGCGATGCAAGCGGAATTGACACAGACGCTGAATTTTCATATCCCCACTTTCACAACCTTAACCCCCTTCCCAACGAATCAAATACTCACAATTACCCTACTGCTAGGCACACCACGTTCGATCAAAGACCGACTGCACTAACTGAACAGACGCCTAAATGCAAAAGCTTTCAAACCTGAACATAAGTGCAGAATTCGACCAAAAAATCAACGCGAAAATTTAGACCAAATTCCTCCATAGTCGTGAAAGAAACAAAGGAAGAAGAACGCCCGAAGCAAAAACCACCAACGACGTCACAACCCTCGGAAACCCGCGACAACCAAATGCAACCCGAATAATTCGAGTGATTCTCTCAAGAAAAACCAATGACACAGCGCAACGTAATTGATCTTAGAGGACTCCGGCCGTGGAGAGAAGCCCCAGGCTACCAGACGAAAAGCACATTGGAAAAGGGCAGCCCCACACGCCCCCACCTGACTGAATTTGATCCCAATCACGTGCAACCAGGTGATGACGGAGGCATTAAGAACCCACCGACGACGACGACCATGCTTCTCCATCGCCGACTGTGTGGAGGCAAACGGAGCGATCTCCGGAGGCATCGAGCTTCGCTTGGCCATGTTGTCGGTCACGTCAGCTCATGCCTCGTGGTAATAGACGACTCCGCAATGCGTCTATTCATCCAGTCGGTGGACGAACGACATCCTGATTTACAGATGAATACGTTGATATTATTCATGTTGCAGGCACAAAGTTGGCGGATGGGTTTGTTTCCATTCTTCATCCACGTTCAATAGTCGAGGTGCTCTCTTGCACTGCACCATCCCATTGCGAGTGCCTTCGTAAAGCAGAGCCAGAAGCTTGTTTCTCTCCGAATTGCAGGCCTTGTAACAATTTCGGCAGGTCTAATTCAGAGGAGTTTTTTCATTCGTGAGTATTTGAGACGACTGTGTGTCTGTTTCCGCTGTTGATCATGGCGACTATCCAATCGATCAAGGCGCGCTCCATTTTTGACAGCCGGGGTAACCCCACTGTGGAGGTGCTGTGACGTTTGTGCTGTTTTTTGGGTTGGCGATGTGGTTTGCTAGTCGTGGAATTCAATGTTGTGATAGTTGGTTGTAGGCGAACTTTGGAATGGAGATGAGTGCCAGAGTAGAGGATTTTCTTTTTTGTAGTGCTTTTGGAGTTCTGTTGGTATGGGAAGAGGATGTTGCGCGACGGATTGATGGGTTTTTGGTTGTGTGTATTGGTGCTGATCAGGCGGATATTCACTTATCCGATGGATCGTGGTATAGAGCGGCAGTACCCAGCGGTGCTTCCACTGGTTAGATCCTTTACTCCTATGAAAGCTTCTCATTTTTATCTTGAGACTGACGAATTTGGTTCTTTTTCTAGACTTCATCTTCTGCGATAGTTTCTGGTTATCAGTTACCCATTTGCTTGGTGGGCTGAGAATAACCTCTAGGAAGAAAGCATTCTGGGCATTTTGAAGGTTTGTGCGGTCTGGTCATTGTGCTAAGCACCGACGATATTTTTCAATGTGCTTTTGAAAGGCGTTTATGAAGCCTTGGAGTTGAGAGACGGAGGCGAGAATTATATGGGAAAGGGGGTTCAGAAGGTACATATTTTTCTTTGCCCTTCTAATGAAAAAAAGAAAGAAAGAAAAGACCTTGAATCAATGGCCCAATTACAGGAATGCTTAGTCATAGACGATCTGATTGGTCTTAATCTGGATTTGTGGAGGGATGTGGATTTCTAAACTAACTCGTCCACGATTGTGACAATAGGCTGTGAACAATGTGAACAACGTCATCGGCCCCGCTCTTGTTGGAAAGGTATGTGAACACCGTGCTGAAGTTTTCCGACTTTTTTGATTGGAGGATGGTTCTGTGCATTTGGATGTAGAATTTGACATGATTGTACGGTTTTGCAGGACCCCGCAGATCAAACCGCAATCGACAACTTTATGGTTCATGAACTCGACGGAACACAGAACGAGTGGGGATGGTGCAAGCAAAAGGTATCAATATGATACGTTGCTAATGACACTTGTGCCGAATTCGGCGTGATCCATAACATCCCTGAGTCCAGAAATGAGGGATGAACTCAGCAGCAGATGACTATCATGACTGGCTGGCGATCAAAGAGTGACCTCATCGTTTGATGAACATTTTGTTCTTTTTTATGCAATTGGGTGCCAATGCTATTTTGGCAGTTTCACTTGCTGTGTGCAAGGCCGGTGCTGGAGTGCTGAAGATTCCTCTTTACCTGGTTAGCTCCCTTCCTTCGCACTCAATAGCTCATAGTACGTATTCTTTTCTAGTATCTGCTTGTTTAGTGAAGCAGCCTGTTTTCTTCATTATGACTGGGTTACTAATTTGTAAGTGATTTTGTCAAGTACGCTGGGATAATTCATGTTCTAGCTTGAATTCTGACGGCAAGTTTGGTATACTCAGCACATTGCAAATTTGGCTGGCAACAAGGAAATCGTGATCCCTGTGCCTGCTTTCAACGTGATCAATGGTGGATCTCATGCTGGCAACAAGCTCGCTATGCAGGTGTGTTTTGTCCCGATAGTAGGCATTTAAAATCCCTCCTGCTTCTCCAATCATCGGTTGCTAGGGCTCTAAATAAATTTATGAAGCTATTTAGACAATCTCTAGAGACTCGTGTACAGGACTCTACCCGGATCTATATGTAGTCTTAGCTGTGAGTCTCTGGGCCTCTGTGGTGGTTTTTGAACAGGGTTTGTGTGTGTGCTGATGTTGGGTATGTATCAAACAGGAATTCATGATCTTGCCCACTGGTGCATCTTCCTTCAAGGAAGCCATGAAGATTGGTTTTGAGGTTTATCACAATTTGAAGGTGATCCCCTTATTTCTTTATTCTGGCCACACATTCTTGCATAAATTGTGCTTGGGTTGGGGGTGGGGTGTGCTGTAACATTGCAGTTTGCAACTACTGTATTAGACTGTTATACTAATGCTTCGTTTCATGTTCTGCAGGCTGTGATCAAGAAGAAGTATAGACAAGATGCCACGAATGTTGGCGATGAGGGTGGTTTCGCTCCTAACATTCAGGTGTGCAATCAGATTATCGATACACTATTAATCTACTGTGTGGAAGCATCGTTTTTAGAAAACTGGAAGTCAGTCCGAGATCTTGACTGTTGATGTGTACCTTATTTGGTGTTTGTGATCGATGGTGGCTTAGTCGCCGACACTTGATTTTAATTTGGGTGGAATGGAGACGATGTTGACCCCAAGTTTGGGATTTTGTAGGATAATAGAGAAGGTTTGGAGCTATTGAAGACTGCCATTTCGAAGGCAGGCTACAGTGACAAGGTTAGTTGATCTCGACGTCTGACTGCCTTGTAGGTAGTAGAGTCGTGTGAAAGTGTTCATGCATTCACATTCGATGCTACGAGTATCCTCTTTTTGCGTGATGAAGTAATTGATCCTGTCTCTGGTTGTTTACTGGATGTAGTGATGTTGCTTCGCTTAATCAGGTAGTGATTGGAATTGATGTTGCTGCGTCCGAATTCTATGACGAGAAAGAAATGACTTACGACCTGAACTTTAAGGAAGACGTAAGTATGATGCCTCTTAAGATCGCGGTATTTTATATCCAGCCTTCATTGTTACCAGAAGAAATATTCATGGATAAGCGGTTCAATTTTTAGTGCACAATTTCTTTTTTCATTTATTAATGGTTGTGATATGTGACTGAAGACTTTAGTGTCTTTTATGTGTTAAGTGCTTACAAGGATTATTGAATGTAATGAACAGAACAGCAATGGGGAATCAAAGCTCAATGGTGACGAGTTCATCAAGCTGTACGAGTCATTTGTGGATGAGTACCCTACTCTTTCGATTGAGGACCCCTTTGATGAAGACGACTGGGCTCATTACACAAAGATTAATGAGCTGATGGGTGAGAAAGTGCAAATTGTTGGTGACGACTTGCTAGTAACCAACCCTAAGGTACGATTCCATCCCTTGTCCGTTTTTTGATATGTACAAAACCCAAAGCAGGCGTCGTGTGATTACACCCACCTATAGATTAAGCATGTAAATGAGGGATATCTACTTGCCATAATATTTTAGATAGTATAGCACTAAAGAGCATTTGAATATTGTGTTTGGTTGCAGCGTGTGGCATATGCCATCCAGCAGAAGGCATGTAACGCTCTTCTATTAAAGGTGAACCAGATTGGATCAGTAACGGAGAGTATTGAAGCCGTGGTCATGGCAAAAAAAGCCGGATGGGGTGTGATGACAAGCCATCGCAGTGGAGAGACGGAGAACAGCTTCATTGCAGACCTTGCCGTTGGTCTTTCAACTGTACGTCAGCATTTTTTACACTTTTTAAATTATGTTGTGTTATGTTTTATTTTACTTTATTTTATTTTTTAGACAAACAATTCGGAATTTTTGCTTAGTTGATGCTTTGACCTTCAATCAATATCGTGGATTGCCTCTGCTGTGAAGAGTGTGGTAGTGACGTTCGCTTGATGATGCAGGGCCAGATTAAGACTGGAGCTCCTTGCCGCTCTGAGAGATTGTCCAAGTACAACCAGGTTCCGCTTACTCTGGATTCTTGCTCTAGATATTGATTGTGGGAAAATCATGAAAATTGTTGAAAGTAAATGCATTGTCGAACTCAAAATCATCTCTGTGGTGTTAATTGCTTTGTGCAGCTTCTAAGAATTGAGGAGCTTGGCAACAAAGCTGTGTATGCCGGTCACAACTTCCGCAAACCTGCGGAGCTATACTAGGATCTTGACAGTTCTTTGCCACCTTGCCACAATTTAGTTGCATAAAGACGTGTTTGGCTATAAGACTGCATGCTGTTGATACATAGATGCCTCATGCTTCTTACTGTGGAAGAGTGACCAAACCGTGGCAGAAGGAGGTTTCCTTGCAACTTACAAAAACATTTAATGTCTTCTTTTGTTTTGTATGATGAGAGAGATTGTGGGAGGAGGGAAATTGTTTGGAGTTTGTGGTTGCAAATGGATTGAACGGTGATTGTGGTTTTAGGTAGAATAGATGGCATGTCATAGGAAGAAATTATCAAGTTTAGCTACTGTTATTTCTTCAACTTGACAGAAGGCAGTGATATTAGGCAGTGTACCTTCAATACATAAGTTCTTTATGTTTAAGACAATTGTGAGTGCAAATGTGGTGGTTACAAATCTAAGTGCTACTATGAGAATTGCATAAGTGGAATGAGAAAAATTGTCACTTTAAGAATGATTACAAATTGTAATATATTATGTTAGTAAAACTTATTATTGTATGTAACATGTCAAGATTGCATAATACACATCAATGTTATTTTATTAAATAATTTTATTTAACATTTTTTGTTTGCATGCATTTGATAATGTTCAACACATATTGTGTGTGTGTGTGTATATATATATATATATATATATATACAAATATACACATATTTATTTATATTTATATTTGTATATGATTGTCTGCTGAAAGTTTCTTTAGATCATATTTTACTCAAGTACATGAAAATATATTTCAGTATTATTTGATCCATTAAATCATTTTTATCATTACTATTTGTGCCTCAAAGACATCTACTAGTGCAAACATCTGAATATTTTTAACATTGCTTTTCCTAAAAATTGTTATTATCTTTTATATTATTTATATATGATATGTATAAGTATACATACATCTAAATTGACACTATTTATTTAGGAAGTTTTATTCTCATAATTATGTATGCAGATTTTTTTTCTTTTTTTTTCTTTTCCTTTAAAAAGTGTGTACTATCAAATAATAAATACATATTAAATTAAAGGTTAAACGAAAAGTAATTTGAACAAAAATAATACATAAATAATTCATGCAAATAAATTTGTAACTTTATCTTCATTTCACGTTCATAAAACCAACAGAATTTTAATTTTTGGTACAATGAGAAAAATGTGTAAGATTCATAACATAATTTCTGAACAAGTTTTTTCATGTTATTAAATTATTTATTTTGCATAAGTATTTGGTTGTAGGAGTGCTTTACATGTCTATTCCTGTATTTGCTCCAAAGACAAAAATATATGACAATAAACTTGCATAATTCTTGCACCTTGTTTAGTCCTAGAAAATGAAGCATTGTCATTAGTTTCTAACTCCACACAACATTTAAGGTATGGTTTACATTTAAATGGTGAATGGTCAATATTTATTATGAATGTAATAGTGTATAGTATTCAAGCCTAGCATGTAGAATTTGTGTAGTATTTTGAGAAATTACATTCACAATTAATGAATAATATCTAAACTTCAATATTTTAATGTGATTGTAATTTCCTTCACATTTCTCCCTCTGATTCTAATCTATTTACTACTGTCTTTGTTTATTTTCTGCATTCTTTTATTGAATTGAATTGAATCCTACATGACCATGAATGTACTCTGCATCCTTTGATTTTACAGGAAAAGACATGTTCTCAATATTACATAATTGCACTGACAAATATGCTCACAACATGGTAAGCTAAACATGGTAGTGTAAACAACAGTTGAAAGCATCAATATGAGAATATCATTCTCATTCGTGTCAAAGTAAAATCCACGTTGTTAAGTTCAAGTCTAAGTCAACTTATGCAAGTAAGAACCATCCTGACTTTTCCATTGCAATCAACTAATAAAATAAAAAAATTGGGTTTTGATTCCATCTTGTTGGAAAATGGGTCAAGAAATTTGTGGAACCCACTTCCTGTCTATACATACCATAATTTGAAGGTTTGACTCAATTTATTTACATGTTTAAAAAACAACAATGTTATGCTTTTTGATGAAAGGTAATAAACAAATGTTTGGAATGAAAGTAGCATTGTATATATATATATATATATATAGACATAAAGACACACTCTGAAATCTTAACAAAGCATTCAATTACTACAAACTATTAACGTGTTTGTGTAAATGTTTAATATTGTATATATTAATATGAATCTAATCATAAGTTGGGTTGTGTGACTTTTATTTTAATATTAAAGTAAAACATTCACATATTGCAATTGGATTTTATATTACCAAAAGATGGATGATCTATTAAGCCCAATTAAGCAACAATAGCAATTCTTTAAATTTCTTTAACTCATGATAGGCATACCATCTTAATAATTAATATTTTTTAATTTGACTAATTATAACAATGATTTATTTTGAGAAGAAAAAAATAATAAAAATACGTTCAAAAATGAAATTTAATTTAAATAATTAAAAATAAAATTCACAATAAAAATTCAAAATCTAAAAAAAGAATATGTGATTTCATAATTTATTATATTATAATTGATAATTTATTAATTGATTTCATAATTTATGGTTTAGAATATGTTTGTACATAAATTCATAAGTAATGTAAAATTTGTAATTTTACTTTTACTTTCTAATATATATATATATATATATATATATATACATACTTGCATACATACAATTATACTTCAAATTTTTTTGAAAATAACTTATGTTACACTTTTAACCTTAAATTTTATACCAAGTAAAAAAAATAAAACTCTACTGCTAAACCCAAAACATTAACTAATATCTTTTTTCTATCACTCATGTAGTAACTTGAAAATTTTATAAACCTTGCAACACCGTGTTAAGAGAATCTTTTATCCTTCAGAAGATGGTTGTTGATTTTAAAATTTAATCATCATAAATTTATTTAATAGTCCAGGGACTGGGATTTTTTTTGGATAAGTGATAAAACATGCATACAAAGTATAAATCCAAGTAAAAAATAAAAATTCAAGTTTCATAATAGTTTGTGTTAAAATGAAACTATTTGAGTGGGATAAAGAATTTTGAGCAGAACTTCTTTTAGAAATTGCTCCAAATAAGAATATATATATATATATATATATATATTCATTTACATTTTTATAAGCGTAACTAGAAAACTCTATATGATCAGGAATTCCTATGAGATTTTAATGCCAATCAAACATCCTTTTGTAATGCTTTATACTTCTTTCTTATTAAAAACCTATTGAAATCACATTTGACCTTTCCATGCTGTTTTGGATGAATTTTTGTATTTGAAAAGTTTTTGTTGAGGTTGTAATAAAATTTGAAATATATTTTATTTTAATATATTTTGAAGAAAATATATAAATTTAATTGAGAATAAGAAAAATATTTAGTTGTAATAATAAATCACGTATTGAAAAAATTATATATATTTGAAAAGGTATATAAGATTGAAATATTAAGAATTTTTTTTTTTTTGACCCTTTAGATTTTTTATATGTGTCTGTATTTGTGGTATACCCACATATATCACAATATATTTAAATTGATAATCTGATCTTTTTTGTATTAAAGTTATGTGGCACCAAATGGTACAAGTATATTAAACTTAATTTAATTAAATGAAGTCAATACATATTCAATTTAAGAGGTGAGCATTCATCATGACCAAGGAATTGGGTTGCTTTCCTTGTTCAAAACTCAGGCTATAGATGAACTGCACAAATGAAACCAAAAGAAAATAAATAAATAAATAGGTAGAGTTGGGGTGCCTTTGATAGTATTAGAGTGGGTCTGTGGAGGCTACACATCCCACCATTGTGCCATCTTTTCCCTCCTCTCTCTTCCATTCCCCATCCATAGTTTTAAGACTCAAATCTCTATTCCTTGATGTGTGTATATGAATATATGGTAAATTTGGTGATGACATTGATGACGTAGCATTGCCAAGTCATACAAATTAGCAACTTGGATTTTGTATCATCACACGTACTAGGGAGAAAAAAGAAACAAAAAAGGTTTTGACCATTTGTCTTATTCAATGTTATCTTCTTTAATTTATTGCCCCATCTTTGCCTCATGGTTTCAAGGGGAGGGATTTCCAAGCAGAGGCATAGGTTTGGCTTATTCCTTAGAGAGCCATGCCATTTGTGATGTAGGGGTCAACACTCTTCTTTCCCTCTTGCAAGGTGGGTTCTCAAAAGCTACTTGGAGAGTGCTTAGAAGCTTCTTAGTAGATTCATCTCCTAAGCATTGGTTCATAATTTCAACACGTAGTGTTCTATTATGTATCTATTTATCTATTGTAGAATAATTATTTGTATTATGAATGTAATGATGATGAAAATAACACTCCAATTGCATGGTTATAATTATTTAACATGAAACTTTGAAACATTCCTTATTAAAATTAAAATTCAATTTGTTTTTATTAGTGAATGAAATGAATGAATATACAAGTTTAGAAGAAAGTGCCTTTTCATCTATGTACTAGTTAATTTATAAAATTATTATTTATTTATCTATTTAAAATAAAAATAAAACTTTATTAGATCAAAAACATCAAAAATATCTTATGTGAAAATTAGAATTATTACAAAAGATTCAAAAAAATATAAATAGGATACTTTATTCAAATAAAAAAATAAGTTCTTTAATAATAAAATATTTTTTAAAAAATACAAAAACCACTTTTTATATGTCATAAAAATATGCATGTTATTTTAATTGAAATCTCATATATAAATAATAATGCTGTTGTGAAAACTTTTATTCCAAAGATGGAATTGTCCAAAGCTAACCTTATACAAAAGTATGATGTATGCCATTTGTGAGACTTACATTTTTGTGTTAGAATTGGATTTATAAGAGATTACATCAATCACACCATTATAAAAAGTTAATACAAAGTTGATGAAATTCTTAAAAAAGAATTTGAGGAGATTTAAGATAACATAGAAGGCATATATATATATATATATATATATTGATAAGATAGTAATTATATTTTAGATCTATAAAATATAATTTCTAATTATACATTAAGGAAGAAAAATATATAGCAAGTAACAAAAGTATTGTCAAGCATAACAATGTGAAGTTTTGTCATATCTTAATAAAAACATTATCAAGCATTTAAATTATATGTTGTATTCTTTATCTACATTTCTTGTTTATTTTATATTTATGTAAACAAGTTTTCTAAAGTAAAATATTGTAAAACAGTGACATCACAAATGGCATTTTAATGAAGCAATGTCATTACAAAAATTTTGATAAAAAACAAAAGTTTACTCTTTACTTTAAACAAGAAATTCTATTACATTAATGATGTCATAAAATAAGACTTATATAAGTACTATAAATAATAAATAAATACAATATTTATTATATAAAATTTATCACATATGTATATGTATATATATATATATATATATATAGAAAGATAGCTATTGAGCAACTATTGTAAAATGTTTAAGAATCTAGTTGACATGATTACAACAGAAAAAAACTACATGTTGCTTCCTATACCCTACAACATAGTTCCCCTTTAACGGCCATGATATGAAACGTGTACTAAAAAAAGTATGACAAACAAAGTGGTGAAATCAAAAAAAAAATTGGAAAGAATAGGTGATGAGTGGATTGAAACAGAAAAGGGTGGTGGGCAATAGGATAGAGGGATTTGAATACACAAACGGAATGCAAAGGTGACGGTAAGAAAAGACGAGCAAAATTGATAAAATGCGCAAACCTGGCTCATTACGCATAATGGCTCTGAGGTCAACAAGGACGTGGCACGTGGCGCGGGGTGCGTCCACCACGCAGGCCGGCGCGCATCAATCAAGTCCAAGCGTGGGGCGGTGTCGGTAAGATTGACGACCGATCGTGGAGAGGCAAGTAAACTAGTGGAGGGACGCGGTGCAGAGGGATCCGAGGGGAGAACTTGGCGGCATCGAAGCATCCCTGACGTTATCCGCGCATCACTTCCCATGGAATGCTGTCAGTGTCCTCGTACGACACCGTCAACATGCCCATATTGGGACGCCTATTTCCTTGGCAGCACTGTTCCTCTGCCGATTTCTATACTTTATTTCCCGAGATAATATGGTAATCAGGTTCGCGGGGTCTTGATATTAGATCGAGATCCGTCCTCATGTTTGTACTCTTTAACTACAGCTTGATCTTTTGGTGAGGGGTGCAGTGGTCCTGGATACGGAAAAGTAGACTAGCATCTCCTTGAGATCCTGGTTGTGGTTGGAGTGAGTAGTCACGCTGTTCAGCTTGCTTTCATGAAATGGGCCGGTCTCCAGGTAGGTGTAGGAGTAGAAGTTCGAGAGGAACAGATGCAGTGTCCAAAGGTCCGTGGACGGAGGCTGAAGATAAGATCCTTGCTCAGTGTGTCGAGACTTACGGGAATCGGTCTTGGCGACACATACCTGGGCGTGGAGGTAAGCCAGTCTCGCAATAGTCGTGCAGGATGTTGTGTGGTGCGTTTGTGTGGACGATTGAAAACGTCTTGGACGACGCCCTGAGTGAGGCTTGTTGTGTGATGGGCAGGGCTGTCGAGAGATGGAAAGAGCTGTAGGCTTCGATGGATTAACTATCTTAAGCCTGGCCTCAAACGGGGGAAATTCTCTAAGGACGAGGATGAGTTTATCATTACACTGCACGCTCTTCTGGGAAACAGGTACATGAACTGACATAATCGAATCTCCGCTTAAACTAGGATACTTGTTCATTGAATTGTACAGACCAAGGCCGCAAACGACTTCCTCCCTCTGGCGCAATTTAGATTTGTCGGTGATGCTGACCTGCAGCGATGTTTTCTTTTGTCATAGGTGGTCATTAATTGCTGGCCGCATACCTGGTCGGACGGACAATGAGATTAAAAACCACTGGAATACGCATTTGAAAAAAAGACTCCAAAAGATGGGCAACGACCCTGAGAATCACAATATAGGCCTGAAGATAATCTCCGACTCGGACGGATCTCTAGACGCGGAGGAAGCTAAGGGTAAGAATGTTGAGGACCAGAGAGGCTGGCCCAGCCCTTCGCTTGATGACATTGCTCAAAGCGCCGACAATCTGCATACAAATCCGCAGAATGTAGACCCACTTCCACAGGAATTCTCAAGTCCACGCGACTCGTTATTTCATGGCCAATTTGACACAGGTTTGGAATTTGAGAGCTCCTTCAATTGTCAAGACGATCAAGGCCCCTACACAGGTGACCCTTGCAGCAATGCGAGCTGCACATTTGATAACGGCTTGTCGGGATTGGAGCAACCGTGTTCCGAGCTCCCTCAATCAGGAAATTCATTAGATTTTAATTTAGAAAAACCACTTGGGTCAAGTTTCAAAACTTTTGCTTTAGCTTCGAGTAGATTGGCATTCGATATGATGGACCATCTACAGCCATATTACGATGGTTCATCAAACTTAATGGACCTCCCAGAATTTGCGGAGGAATCACCTCACGAGGACGACGTCCACGGTCTCTCATGGTCATCTATCAGCATTTTTGATTATATCTCGACAGTCGAACCACAGAATTTTTCCATGCAAGAACCGACGAATCTCACCTGGAATAATTTTTAGCCCGCGTCTGTAGTTCGTATGTAAAATACATTAATGAAACCACGAGCGAATAGACATTCCTTCCAATTACACAAAAACAGGCTTTGCTAGAAAGATGGTACAACTCCATTAGTCTGATTTATTTATTGTCATTTCTTTGTCACAAAAAGAATTGTAAAAGAAATGTACGCACATTGACGCTCAATAACAAAATAATCTACGGCCAGATTATTAAATCTGGCCTGTTCCCACATCAAAGTAACTGCTCTACCTATGCTAAGCGAACAATACCCGGCAGCAAAGCACTGCCTGCAGATGCTTGATTAGCGGCGCGGTTGCTCCCAAACTCCTTTTTGTTCGATTCCCGTGCTATGCGGCTCCCAAACTGCCACAGGAGACCAAGATATATCAGCATACTTGCACCAACACTTTCAATTTAAGACATAGTGCTGTTCCGAAATATCCGCCAACATACTATGTCTGAAATGCACTATATTCATCGTCGAAAAATCATGACGACTAAAAATTCGTGAGCAACACCTACTACACGTGCCATGTACCTGGATTGCACGCTTTGGCAAAGTCGCAGCACCTGCCAATCCCAAGCTCATCGCCACCTGCACAGTAACAATACCCAGGAATATCTTGATTGCTAGCCTGATCAGGTCAAACGACGAAATCGATTCCTATTTATCCCAAAACAAAAGATTAAATATGTAACTGTGTACGCGCTTTACATAAAGCTTGCATGCATGTCTGTAAGAGCTTGAATAGACATACCTCACGAAGAACTCTTTTGTCTCCATTTCCAATTGGTAGCCGTAGATCTACAATTTCCCACAGGGGCTTATCGAGAAGAGTGTCCACTACTTCTTCATCAAGAAACGGGAACCTTGCCTGCCAATGCAAGAACCAACATGACTTGTCTATCTTGCTAAATATGGTCACTGCCTACAACTTGTGCACTCAAGAGAACAATAAAAATGTTACAATGCTTGTTGTTACCTCTTTACCCAAATCGGCCATGCAACGGTCATCTCTCCCCAGATTTCGCTTCCAGATGCGCTGCATGTCAATCCTCATCTCTGCTTGCAATGCTGCCCATCTGCACCAACCAATCCCAGCCACCTTTTTCATTTATATGAATATGCACGCAAACATGAACCTCAGCCCAAGGCCATCATTTTTAAAACTTGATCAGTTCGATACATTTTATATGTACTGAACATGCCACTGATACCACAATTATTGCTGTGCTATGGATGCGTGTAACCAATTCACAAAGCTACCAAAATTTTGAGCATCTCTGGGGGGTTAAGTCTTCTACCTACAATTAAGAGATTATTTTCATCTTGCCGACAACAATTAATTGAATAGTATACATGATCAATGGCATATACGCGGTACTTGAGACTTCTAGGCAGATCAAAACTAGCTCCCAGGTGTTGGTCATACAGTGTGCGGAGACACAATGGCCTCACCCGCCAAGCCTGTATTTTGTGCGGTGCCGTCCATAGCCTCCGCACTGCTCATCAGCTCCAGCTCCAACTAACAGCACACGTGCACTAGACCTGTACTTGGTCCTACTATCTTCTTCCTCTAGCCTAATTGGCTCGGGTCGCTCCTGGGTATCGTGCAGATACCCTTCTCCTCTTGCAGCAAGCCACAAAGCCGTTCCAATGTTGAGATCCTACATCAGTCAGAGGGCCTGACCATCATTAAAGCGAACAAAGCTACACTCAACCATATATTGCACAAAAATAAACTAACTCACTGTATTTGGGGTCAGCTCCCATGCCATACCAAATGCAGATCAATCAAAACTGCATTTGGTAGGCATGAAGAAAAACAAGTTTCCATAAAATCTACTAAAATATACTACTTTGACGTTTAAGTTGGCTAATAAGTGTTCTAAGTCCAGGTTTACTTCTTCCGATTTGGATTAACTCTTGATCTACGACATTTATCATAAGTAACATAAATTGAGCAAGAATTACTATGACTAACATTCAAATTTAGTACGGATCGAAACATAAACTTTTCATTGTTCGTAGAGGTAAACAAAGATTACAACCAAATCAGAAGACAGCAGAACTGTAGTTGTTGAAGATCCGATAAAAGTGAACTATTTTTGTCACAACCTCGATACCAAGGACATAATCGAAGAAAAATATTACCATAAATGTATTGGAAGGACATATTAGGGACTGTAAATGAGAGCGGTATGAATCCATAGATGTAAGATCGGCATCAACCTTCACCAATCTCCACCTGCAACCATCGAAATCTCAAGTTTATCAGTTATACCTCCATTAACAAGACTCCGCACCAAAATCCTCATGTTCTGCTCCTTGAAACCTGCCCTCAAAGCAATTAACAAAAACACAACGTATAAAATATGGCAGATGGATATCTATACCTACAAATTCTTAGAAAGAAAAAGATGAGGACAATGTATTCTGAGAAACATGAAGTAAATTACGACAAATTAGTCGAGAACACAAAGAAAAAAAAAAGAAAAAAGAAAAAACTTAGTTACATTATCCAAAGAACAACGTGAGGGAAATGAATTTATATTTTTAAAAGGTGACACTTGAAAGGTTTACCTTCTGGAAGGTGAGAGTCGCCTAAGCTCTGCAAGGCCTGCAATAGCTGATATTCGATCAGGTGCAGTAGAGCCCTCAAAACTGACATTCAGCAGGTCAATCCCATCTAGGAACACACATCAACCACGTTCAATATCCTGGATTAGATGCAAGCAACATGAAAACTTACATTAACTTTGTGGTAAGTAGCTCTAGATTTATTTTGAATGCAACCTGTGAGATGAATCATACACGCAATACGTACAATCAGGTTGTAGGCACTCATTCAACAATGCTGCTAATATCATCGAGTCCAAGCCTCCAGAAAACAGGACAGCAACAGGAGTGTATGCATTATCCTCTCCCAAACAGAGATCCTCAGAGCTACTTCTAATTAACTCCTGCTCAGACAGAAATAGCCAGACAAACTGTTAGAACTAGATGCAAAACTTGATTCACAAACTCCAAACAGCAGAAATACTTATATGCAAGGCATCGCTCAAATAAAATTCTTAAGTGACCAAATTGGTCTTCTAATTATGAGCACTTACCTGGTGGGGCCTCCTTATATTACTGGTTCGCCTTTCCATAGAATGTCGTAATGCTTTCAGAACAGAATCAGCAGTGGTCTCTTTCCCTTGCTGAGGAGTCGTAAGAAAGGGGGCCTCGGTGAGGTTGCTAGGGTCAGCACATTGTCGATCCCACAAAACCAACTTCAACAAAAGTGGGTCTTCCCACACATGCTGTCGAGTTAGTCCTTTGAAAGAACTTGACGTGCCTACGGGCTTTTCAGACTTCAATGCGAGGCTATGAATACCACACTGCAATTCCTCCCAATATTGGAACGCATGCACATCTTCGTTTCTGCCTGTTAGAGCGGTACTTCCAGCAGGGGCAACTGACGCCAGTAGTAAGCGAGGGTCCGACAATGATGGTCTATGCAAAAGGAGACTTCGCCGCCCAAGTACATCTCTTCCAAACCAGAGTAGTTGATGTTTGGCCTGGATCAGAAAACAAACACAACTTGCCATTTAGAATAGAAGTGTACACAAGTTCAACGAAGATCAATTCTCAACGTCAGAATATGTCCTATCGTTCAGAATTGAAGCAATATCTAGGAGTAAAGGCAGCTTCAGATGTATGACACAAAATTTCAAATAGTCAGTGCGCAATGCGTATAAAACGAGCTGTGTAGACCAACCTACCATCAGGTGCAGCATAAGTAAGACATAATAACACAATTATGATTACAAACCATTAACCTGCCAATAAACAAGAGCCCATGGCCCTCTCAATGCTGAAAGGATTTCCGGTACTGTCTTGTGCACACCCGTTGTATCCCGTGTGCTGCATGCACACGGGATGTTACTGAGTATGGCATGGCAATCACAAGCACAGCACGTGGCCAAAGCTGCCATCAAAACCAGTGTGTCGTTTTCACCCGGCTGCACCCGAAGGCCTCCAAAAATCTCTCCTGCTCCATAGATTGACAGATCATAAAAAAAAGATCATTAAGGATCAAAAGAAGTCTTGCTCTCACACTATGCAGCCACCCAAGTTTCATGAAGCTTCAAAATGGATAAGATACGAACGCACCATTGTAAATAAGCATATTGCCTGCAGTATCTCTAAGTGGCTGCGAGATTGGGAAATCACCCCTTAACGATAGCAAGGCACCGACAAACTCTATCTTAATGCTAGTTGCTTCATCCCTCTCTTCTTGAACCACCAGATCTGCTACTGACTCAACATGAGCATGCACATGTACTGAGTTCTCTACATTAGCTACACTTTGAAGGTCAGTGGAGCTTTGAACGACTGTCAAATAAAGCGTCTCAATGTTGAGAATATCTGGACCCCTGCGCTTCAGCCCCTCACAAATATCCGCAACGCTAGGTCCCTCGAAATGTGAATCCTGCCATATGCAACATTGCTAATAAGAATAAATGTTTCAATTCAATAGTAACTTTTGCTAGGAAGCATTAGAGATGTGCTTAACCAACTTCCTTAAAATCATTTCTCTCTTTAAGAGTAACTGGCGACTAAGGGCATCACTGAAATCTGTCAAAAGAACCCAACCGACTATGATGGAACCTCACCGAAAATAACAGTAACTCGTGAAAGTGAATTCTGCAGCAACTATTGGAACTCAATGGCATCATGTACTAATAAACCTTCGATGTGTGCTTACAGCGAGGACAGAAAACCCAAATGTTGTCAAAAAAAAAATTTAAAAACAAAAAAATTAAATTAAATTAAATAAAAAACAGAGCAGCTCAACGATTAATTAGGACATATAAAGTTGAATACATCCTCAACAATCGTAGATTTGCCCGCGCAATGTAACAATAGATTAAAGACGCAAAGATTTTGTAGAAGAATTGGCAGTCTAAGTTGCTATGTGAGAAGAGATGTTCTGCCTGCCGAAGAGTGAATCCTAGACTAATCCAAGGGAACCTTTTTAGTACGTGAATACGCACCTTTTGCTCTGTAGGAATTCCACCGTCAGCTGTGGCACCTAGGTGGCCCTCAATGTGAACCCCAGAGAGAATCAATGCAATGCCACACATGTTGACCAACGAAGGATCACTAGCTGGCACATACATCACAAAACATTGTCACGAACAGAAATAATACCTCCTTTGAATGGTCAGAAACAGGTCATTTCCGTGACTAACAAATATCCGAAACGACCTTCCAAACAAATAAACAAACCACTGTTTGGGTCTCACAGTAACAAGCAAACTTCAGAAAGATAACGGTCTTCAGGAAGATAATAGCCTTCAGAAAAGTTACCATACAATTTTATTACAACACAGAGCATGTTCTTCTTGCATTTATTACGTATCATTTATTGTCGAATTGTAAAGTTCTTGAACAGCGGAAAACAACAACATGCAATGCAGCTCTGATGTTTGCTCCAATATTGTCCCCAAAAACCCCTTGCTTATAACAAATGCTTCTAGCTGCAAAACGAATCTCTCTAAATCACGAGGGTCAATTTAGCGCCAGCTTGCCCAGCAATTCCGCTCATGAGTTACTGCAAGCCATCGTTGAGGAAAACGTGACCAGTTCTTCTGCTACTGCCGTTGGCATTCGACGCTGATTGACCCATTATTCAATGAAATTTCAACTTTATTCAAAAACCAGCAATGCGCCTAAACACTAGGCAGATTAACGTAATTTTGTCAGAACATCGATTGCAATGCGTTCTGGACTCAGGGATTTAATGCCCCCAACGTGAAAGAAATAAATATCCTAAAGATACTTACAAAGGGTGTTTACGTAAACTACGACCTATCACTTGTTCCAGCTCCCACAAAGGATCTGGCCCTTAAGTCACAGCGTCAACGCACACTTGGCAGCGTTAGTTAACTCGCAAACGTTGCGTGCAATGATCGTTCATCCGCTCTCACGTAAAAACCTCCCACAAATCAGTTTTGTAGGTCTTTCGAGCACCCAATCCCAGCCCCAATTTCCTTGAGCTCAGGACGCAAAGACACTGACTGTGCAGTGACAACACCAGCGGCTCGTTCCTTGCCAGATTTTCCGCCGTTGCCCACAGAAATCCTCCCCCCATCAATCCCCGCCTCAAACTACACCTCAATTCCTACCTCAGTGCATAGAATTGAAGCAGAAATCCCACCCCCTCTGCGACACCCAACTCATGAACACCCTCTCAAAATTCGCTCCAAAGCAAGAAAACAAAATTGATCAACAACTTGAAATCGATCGACGCACAGCACCGTTCATTGCTGACCCTCAGGTGCCGACAATTTGCTAAAACCCTAAACCCCTAATGGGTACAAAGCCATTGAAGGTGCTATTCGTTGCATTGAATGGGTGGGAGAATCTCCCTTGCAACCCTATTCATCATCGACCAGCATAAAACAATGACACACTCCATTTCCTCGTTTCTTTTTGCTTTTATAGTCATTTGTTAAATATATGTTTTAAAAAATTAAACTTCCCCGACAAAGGCGCCATTTGCGCTGTTCCAGCCAATGGATAGCGAAGGAGGAGGTCTAAAATTAAGGTTTTTGATGTTTGATGATGTTATCACCTATCTTTATTATGTATTATAGTTATTATACTATTTTATAGTATACTCTAATTACTTTAAAAATGATAATTTAACACAATAGGGGAATAAGAGTAGGAAAATGAGTGAGTAAAAGTTTAACAAAGAAAAAAGAAACCAACGAGAGAGTGTCTACACAAAAATCTCCAAAAAAATATAATATTTTAGTAGAATACAAGGAAGATGAAGCATACTTTTTGGAAAATATTAGTTGGGGATATGAAAAGTGAGGCTAAAAGTCACAAACTCCACCTGAAGTTGCCCTTCTTTGATGTTGTTTTTTTTATTTTTAATTTAATTTTAATTTTAATTTTTAATAAGTATTAATTTATTATTATTAAAGTAAAAGATGATTAAAAGAAAATATGTATTTCCATTGAACGAAATTGTCTTTACTTCACATAAAGGACTAATAAGAGGTATCAACAATTTTTTAATTTATTATTTAACCATTGGTTCATATGGGTTTTTTTTTAGAATTTTTTTCTCTAATGCATTCACTTCATATGATGCTCCCAAATAATTTTATAGTTAATTCTAAAATAAGATGAACACAACATTAATATCTCATACCAATAGTATTTATTATTAATTAGTTTTTAATCAACTCTTAGTTTTTGTTTTAGTTTTTGTGATTTTGTTTTAAAAACCTTTTTCAAATTATTATCTTATATTGCTCAAAGCTTTTGTAGTTATAAAATTTTTATATCTATTTTATTATAACTTAAAATAATATAAATATTGATTTTTTAATAGTATTATAGGTTTTAATAAAATGTTTACTTTCAATGTGTAAAGAGAATATTTTTTGTTTGTCTGTTTTAAATTTTTAATGTATATAATTACTAAAAGCTATTAATAGTAAATTTTAAATAATATATTGGATGCATTCTACTTAAAACTAACAACTTTTAATGATGATGTTTTAATGTGGATTTATACAATATGTATGTTATATTTTGGAATACATGTGGCAACAATTGTGCAAAACATTATGCAATCTGTCACAATTTGTTTAAGAATCTTATCAAATATGGATAAAAATTGGATGCCACTTGCTTGTTGATGTGTGATAAATAATATAGTGCATAATTACATGTGTAAATCTTTCAAATATTGCTATTATTTTTTTAATAATAATAATATAAATAATCATGATTTTTTATTTTTTATTTTTTTATTTTTTTATCACATTCATATTGTACCATTTAAGTAAATAATAATAAGTAGAAGTAATAAGAAATAAGGTAGGAAGGTAATATTTCTTTGTAAATATTGTAGGAAGCTTCATTAACACAATTTGGATTTACAAGTGTAATTAGACAATCATATGACTATAAGAGTTTTTTATGAAAATTTATTAGATCCAAAAACTACCATAGAAGAGTCTTTGCAATATAAACACATATTTTACAAGTTTTTTAATTTTTAGAAATTTTTTATATGGACCTTTTGTAAAATGGAATATATGAAGAGAATATATATATATATTTTACACATATATGTATTGAAGATCATTTATTTAATAATAATCCTTCTTTTGAGTATATTTTTTTTAATTGCAACAACTTTGTATTGAAGACTTTTTGTTTTCTACTTTATCTAATATACTATTAATAACTTCTTTTATAGATATAGGCTATGTTAATATTGATTTTCATATAATTAAGAATATAATAAAGATAATAATAACTAATTACACTTATTTTCAATAAATATCTTCCTCAACAAAATGAAATAAATATAATCCTAAAATTTGATTTTTTTATAACCAACCTTTTTTAGTTATTTATTTAATTGTTTATATTAAAAGTATCATTAATCTATCTATTGTGAAGAAGTTGAAGTAGTGAAATAGTCAATCATAACATACTTGTACAATGTTTTCAGTTCATAAATAAATAATTAGAGATTTAGTTTTGCAATAAATTAATAAATTTATTCAAGATTGTTTTTAAAATACGTAGGTTCTTCCTCTACTATACTCTCTAGACAAAATATCTATTTCATATACTTAAAAAACATCAAGCATTGCTAATGCATGTTTGTTAGAAGGATCGTTTATTAGTTTTACTCTTGAAAATTCTAAATGATACTGGTGTTAGTTATTAATAGACATCTGGACCATAAAATAATTTTAAAAATTCAACTACATACCATGAATCTAATTATTAGCTATTTTTTTTTGATGCAAGTGTGATTTTTTATTGTAATAATAAACTCATAGAAAATCATAAATTTTTTAAATATAAAAATATCATAACACCTTATTATTTTTACTATATTTATTATTATTTATTATTATTTTTACAATGCATACATTTTTATTTAGTCTTTTATATATATATATATATATATATATGTATTTATTTTTAGTTTATTTTAGATATAATATTTTTATTTAATTAAATATCTCTTAGATATGCTTAAAATATCCTTTTTTACTTCGAAATTTGTTGTAGCCCTTTTTATTCTATCATAGATTCAAAAGATTTCAAAGTTATTCTTCATCATTATCAGATCAAAATAGGTCAAACATCATTATAGAATTAAATCAATTAATTATATTTATGTAATGAGCTGTCACCTCTATAAAATTATTTATAATTGAAGATGGATTTGTGCATGAGATGATAATATTCATCTTATTTGATTAGCTTTTTATACAATCTTAAAGACATAGAAGATTAACACATGAACCAAATTTTTAATATTTCTAAAATATTAATCAAATTTCATGCATTGTATTAGTATTTTGTAGTTGATATTTAGTATATTATAATTTTCATTTAAAATATATTAGAACATAAAGAATTATTCAACAATTTTTAATTAAGCATGCAAATGTAAAGATAAATAATAAAAGTCATGTACAATTGTGCTAAACTCATCAAAAGATTAAAATTTTTACTAACACTAGAAAAATTTATTTTATTTATTTAATAATTGGATATCTTTACAGTTTTTTTTTTTTTTTTTTTTTTTTTTTTTTTTTTTGTCTAATTTAAAGCTAAAAATAATATTCTTCTTTGAAATAATTGCCTCCATTTCCATTATTATATAACATATAACTGTGTGTGCTAAAGGAATGGCAAAATAAGAACATTGTGTAAAGACAATGAATTTAGAAATTAAGATGGTGTCATCTTAACACTTTGTAAGTACACGTAGTCCTTTATTTAGTATTATTATTATTATTTTTTTTTATATTACTAATTTTTTTAAAGCTTATTGAATATTAGATTGACATTAAATGTAACCCTGATATTTTTTTGAAAGTGTAACATATAAAACGTCGCTATCCTTGGGCATTGCGACACATGGAGGCGCGATGGCACTGACAGAAAGGCACAAGAGGGGGAGAGACCACGCGCGTGGTGACGTGGTCAAGCGGAGCCGCGACGACGCTGCGGGGAACAAGTGTTTCTGCTCCGACTCAGCCATCTGGCGACGCTCCCCAGCTCATACGACAACGTCCGCCTCACCGACGGATCCTGACAGCAGCCACAACCCGGCAGAAAGCGTCGTTTGTGTGAAAGCTGCTCACAGCTTGCATCATGCGTGATGCGTTCCAGTCGCTTCCCAGTATCGTCTCTTTTCATGCTGTCTTGTAAATTGACACGCAGTGCTCCGACCGCGCCTACTTTTAGATTGAAGCTTTCCAACGTTTTTTGCTTTCGGTCAGCGGAGGTACATTGTGATTGGGGTCGTGTTACCGTGGCAGGCATTGAGCTAGCTGCTGGTATATCCGCAACTGTTGTTTTGGATGCTCGGTGTTGCTTATAAGGTTCTGGTTTGGCTTTTCGAGCTAGTCACTGACTTCAAGGATGTGCATTCAATTTTTCTGGATGTGATTGGGGAGGTAGAAAGAAGTAGTGGAAGCAGAGTGCGGTTCGGTGACAGTCGCATCTTGCTTTTTGTCTTTCTGTTTGCGTGAGAGATTTTGAGAGAGAGAGCTGAATTGTGACCGCGCGCAGATTAGGTAGGATACTCTTGCTCCAATCGTGTATTCTTTTACTTGTCACCCTTCAACAAGTTGTTTTGGTGCTTGGACACGATTTGTCGCAGAGAAATATGATTCAGAGATGCGGCAGTCTTTCTACGCATCAATTTCAACAGTTGCAGTTGATTGCGTCGGTGACAATCTGAGGATGACATAAGCTCAGAGTTTGAGCACTAATCTAGTAGCTTTTGTCGTATTTTTTACGACATCTACGATTTGAGTAATAACGCAGTGGTACTCTCGCCTAGCTGAAAGTTTTTAGCACCATGGCCGAGGACACCAGGACGAATTCTGCGCTGACGCCATTGCTGAATTGCCTTCCTGATGTCGGAAGAGGAGGATACGATGAGTTGGAGAAGCAGCCATCAGAAGAAACTCATTCCCACACTGTTACGTTTCCGGACGTGGTGGTGGCACAGACACCCGTGACACCCAGCAATCAAGAACATTGCGTCGGAATTGATGACCCGAATCGCAAGTTGATGTACAAGCGGATGCTGTCCCATCCGCGCGATGAATTGCGGTACTTTCGGCACGGGCTGCGATGGTTGGGCCTCGACCAATCGACGAAACCCAAGATGATCTTCTCTTGGATCGTGTTTCTTTTGTTCACGTTTGGTGTGCCTTTCGTGAACCTCACTTCCGTATCATGCCCGGATTGCGATTCTCAACACCGACACCCGTTTGAGGGGCTCGTGCAAATTGCTGAAACTGCCATGGCGGCAGTGTCGTTCTTGTGCTTGTCACATATTGTACGCAGACATGGGTTGCGTCGCACCCTACTGCTTGACAGGATCGCCCGCGAGTCCGAGGAGGTCCGCAAAGGATACGAATCGGAGCTTCACGTGAGTGCAATCCCCGATGTTCTCTACTTTGATTTTAGTCAGGACTATCTTAACACCTTTCGCCATGAAGCTCTTTCAGGCACCACCTTCTTTACAAATCGCTTTCTTTCTTCATAATAGTCTACTTTATGTGAACGCTTCCCGCTCGAATTTACTGTGCCAGACCTGCCGTGGTTATGCAGAGCGCATTTTCTTCACTTGGTCGAATCCTGTTGCCAGCTGCGGTCATTGAAATCACCTTCCGGTTGTGGTGGTACGTTTACGTGACTATCTCAATACCGTTCATCCAGAACAATCAGAGGCTCAACATCATCTTCAACGTTCTCTTGTGTACCTCCGGCCTCTTGTCGTGGCTGTATCGGACCTCAGTGTTCCTCTTCACATGCATCTTGTTCCGCCTTTTGTGCTCCCTTCAAATCCTTCGCTTCAAAGGCTATACCAGCCTCCTCGAGGTGACGGCCAATGTCTCCGTAATAATGTCGGAGCACTTGCGTCTCCGGGGCCAATTGACCATCATAAGTCATAGGTTCCGCGTGTTCCTGCTCGCGTCACTCTTCACCATCAGCTTCACACAAGTGTGCTCTGTGTTCGTGCTTCTCCGCACGTATGAGAAATTTAATTTCTTCCGCTGCGGAGATCTTGTTGTAAGTTGCTCGTGCCTATGGATTTTCCCCCTCGGACGAAAACCTAAACTTTCGCTGTTCATAGATCAAATTGTAAAGCTCTTCATGCCTTCTGTTTTTCAGTATCTCAGCTAAACTGTGGTGGCGACCGCAAATATGCAGGTATGCTCTGTCGTGCAGCTGACAGGCCTAATGCTTTGCCTCGGCGGAGCAGCAAAGATCACTCACAGAGCACAACGAATTGTTGGCATAGTGAGCCAATGGCATGCCCTGGCCACTTGTAATCCTCATGTTGTGACGGAGTCGCTGAAAACTGGTGGTGGTGATAGCGACGACCCTCAGTATTCTTCCGCCATGCGCGGACCTGCCCACCCACGCCTATACAACGACTCCTCCGACGAAGTCGACAGCAGCGACGACGAATCACCTCGCTACTCAAGCGATGTCGATCAAACCATTCACGACATGGAGAGCTACCAAAAGCGACAGGCACTGGGTACGTCATCTCGTTGACCTCTCCGCAATCTATCGTGACGCAACTTGAGATGGTTTCTAGACTGGGAATTAGACGGCACTAGACATGCTTAATTGACGCAGCAGTCACCATTCTGCAAGATTCTAACATCATTTCATGCGCTGAAAAACTGACATCGATGCCTGATTGCAGTGTGCTACTTACAGCAGGAGAAGGCTGGAATCTCCTTGTTCGGTGTGGTTCTAGATCGTGGCTTCCTGTATGGAATATTTGGATGCACATTCTCGCTCCTTCTCTTCGTCCTCGGCAAAACCATCATCACTTGAGCTCGAGTATCAAACCTCCATTGTAACCCAACCAGCTGTAGTCTAGTCGGAAGTAGAAGGTTGTGAAGTACAGAACATGTAGTCGGGCTTGGAACCGCCAACCCTAATCGGAGTACAAGACACCTCCAAACGATGGCATGTACAGTTGCCTAGTTGCCACCGTGACTATGAGAGCACAATAGTGATTGATCTCTCAAGAAATCATGTTCATATCTTTCGTCGTTTGGAACCGGCACCTCCTATAGGTGAAGATCCAAGTCAGAAATCATCTCATGATAATGGTTGCAGACCCACGAGCTTAAGGATCACAACACATATCTCACTTTGTCCCAGCCAATCACTGTGAACCCAGAAGAGCACGATGGTCAAATTTCTCACAACAGGATCGAGGACGCGGCACCGCTACCCGAATGTTGGTGGGATGCTTCATCGGAGGTCTACCGACATGCGGATTATGTGTTGTAGCCACCGTTGCGGTGCGACTCTGTGCCTCTGTAGTTCTACTTCTACTGCATGGTCGGCATATGAAGCATGCTCCAGATCGGAAGGAAGCCTTGTCCATGAGGGTCTGTTCCATGTCGATAAGTTTGTGCAGTTTTCAGTGTCTAGACACAGTCTTTTTCGATGTCAGACAAGTAGGAATCGGCGTCTTGGGATTTTGATAAACATAGGAAGATGAGAGATTTTCAATGGCAGTTCATGCTACTTTTTCTTAAGCATTCACTTATAGGGCTTCTGTAGAGTGGTGTGAATTAAACATAGATGTGGTTTTATAAGAATAGTTTGTGTACAAATTTTATATTAGCCATTAGTTATTTGTTAAATAGAATATTGTGTCAAAAATATTCTACGAGTCTGTCTAGATGTACTCAAAAAGTATCAAAAGACTGTGATTTAAGAAACTTGAAATGTTTTTGGTTAACAAAGCATGACATTGTCTTTCCAAAAGTGATGATATTTTAATATGTATTTTCGACTAGAAGAATACTGTGAAAAAACTTGAAGAAAAAGAGAATGAAGTATATTTATATTTTAAGAGTTGTTTTGATGATTTCAGATTGATGTTGAAAACATGATCACAAATAATGACTTTATTGGCCTTAATTAGTTTATATACATGCAAAGTGATGAGTATTTTGTAAGATAGAAAGGTGTTGTATCAAATGATTTTTTGTACATGTGTGTGTGTATATATATATATATATATATATATGCATACATATACACAAATAGCATATGCATTAAAAAATTAAAAGAAGTTTAAAACAATGCTTATATATATATATATGTATTTAAATATATAAATATAAAATATTATAATTTAAATTTTATTATTTGAAAAAAATAAAATTAGTTTAAAAGTACCAATTATAAGTATTTTATATAATAAATTCAATAATAAAAAATTTAATTATATAAATAATTATAAATAAATAATTTGACTATATTATATAATATATTATATATCTTTTATATTTAAAGTAATAAAACTATATGTATATATATATATATATATATATAGATAATTTTGAAATATTAGGCAACTAATAAATTTTATATTAGTATTTTAAAAAGTTTTTAAATTGAAGGAAAAAGATGAGAGACCACAACTTTTAAATCTTTTGACTGATTAAAATCAAGAAGCTTCATTTAATTGGCTTTATACTTAGAAAAATTAGCCTAAAGCTCCTAAGAAGAAAAGATAAGGTGGAATGTACTTTTTTCCTATATAACATGAATAGTGTTGTCCCTTAGAAATTCTATTAAATCCATCTTAAGATATGGTTTTTAAAAACATTTGAGAAGTTGTGTCAAAAAATATTTAAAAAATTATTATTATTATTATTATTATTTTTATAATTTTAAGAATTAAAATATAAATTTTATATATTTAGATTTGTAATAAATGAATGATTTAATCCATTTCATAGTGTTTTTTTACTTTTTATAATATCCAAAGGCCAAGGCCTTTAAAGAAGGGTTTTTCTTTATCTAGCAAGCGACCTTAATAAGGCTTTAAACCATAGCCTTTCAATATAGGCTATTAGGTATAAAGACCCCTTTAGGACCTTCTCTATGTAAGAAGAAAAAAACAATTGAGAAGCAATAGAAAGAATAATACCACATATGTATTTTTTTGTTATATTTATTAAATAGAAATAAATATAAAAAATAAAAAATTTATAATTTACTTTAGAAAATTCTTATAGATTATGAAGATTTAATATATCAATACTAGTACTAGTTGTGGTAAAATTGTATAATTTATAATATATCCTTCATCATTTGTATAGCCAATAATGTTACCATACACCTTTTGTGATCAAAACACATTGTTTTAAGCATTGCAATTCTACTTAGAATACAAATTATATTTTCAATTCTACTAATATGCATAAACTCACTTCCTTGCTTCATACAAAGTAAATATAATACAAAATGTCTATTTTCATCTCTCTATGATCTATTAAATTTTTTTAGTCTAATACTAATGGTAGAATTTAATTTTCTAATAGTAGGCTATACATAGAAATATTTCATGGTTACATTCCAATAGAGGTCTTTATTCTATTATATATTATAAATATCCATATTTACTATTATATTTACTTAGATAAGTAGAAATAAGTAGAATTAACTAGAAATACGTAAAAATAGATTAAATTGATAATATCTTATTGAAAAGTTTTGTTTATTTGATGTACATGTTGCTTAGTTTATTTACATTCTTTAAATTCTTATCCTTTATATTATAAACTATTAATAAAATTTAATAAAGATTATTATTTTATATTAAAAAATTATCTCTAACAAGTTTGTTAATATTAAATATATATAAAGTATCTTATTTATAAGTTCAAATATAATTAAATAAGTTATTGGTACTTTATTCTATATTAATAATTTGTATCACATTGCTTTCTATTAAAAAAATAAACTATCTAAAGCACTTACTTCTTTTTATCATTATTATAAGATAAATAATAAAAAATAATTGATCTTTGAATCCATCTTAAGTTATTGGCAATTACACTATCTAATGGTAGAAAACCAAGATAATAATTTAAAGAATCTTTATTGTACAAAAGATGTATTTGAAGATCTAACAAAGTTTTAGTGATACCAAATAATTATCAATAATAAATATTTGTTGTTATCATTAAATTTAATAAATATGAATTTGAATTATTACTACAATATTGGTTTAGTAAAAAACTATAATATTTGTACAATTATTATGAATTGACATGGTTGACTAAAAGTGGTTTGAAAGAACCAATCCAACATAGAGATCTAAATCAATAGAGTTTGAATATTAGAAGGTAGGTTAGAAATATCCAATCCAATAGAGAGATTTGAACTAAAAGAATCTAAGCAGTAGAAGATAGGTTGGAAATATTCAATTTAAGCAAGAACTAGATGTCTTCAAAGTCTCAATTAGATCAAATTAGGTCAAAAGAGTATGTATCCACTATTGTAGAAAGAATTCACCTTAGATGGATACAAAGTCACTTTTTACAATCAAATTAGGCATGAGAAGCAAATTACTTGGAATAAATTGATTTCAAACAAGAATCCATTGGAAATATAAAATTCTTATAAGTTTTGACTAAAGAATTGTATTCCACCAATTCATGGTTATTGCAAGTTTATTAATCAATTATAATCTACACAAAACTTGTCTTGCATCCTTTAACTTTGTCAAAACAATTCACCTCCCTTAAATTATCACATAATTGTATTTGAATTCAAAGTTAAATTTTTAAGATTTTACACTTTTATTTCTTCTACTACAAAGCCATGAAAGCTCTTTTACTTTCATTGCTTGCAATAACTTCCATCCATGAGCAATATTACAATTTCAATTATAAGATCTATTTCTATCAATAGCAATTTTATACAATATGATAAAAAATTTAAAATTCACTATCTCAAATAACTAGTCATAAGAATTTTAAAACAAAATAAAATGTGGTGAAGCACCATAAGACATTATTTTAATTCAATAATAATAATGGCAATCATTTTTCTTACATTAGAGCAAGAATCACAAAAAAAAATCAGAAATAAATAGAAAGTTTTACTACTACTGATTGGACTTGTTTTTGGATCTCTCAAGAGTAATTAGCCTTTGACATCCATTTTTAAATATTTGATAACTTTACAAATTGACCAATTCAATTTTACTTAGTTTTAGCTTGATTCTCAATAATTGATATAATATCCATTCTTGGTATCTTCTAGCTCCTTATGATCTTTGATTTATAGATTCAGTAGCATAAGTACTTATTGTAGCCCAATGGTCATTTTACGCAATTGTTCCTTTAAAGGCGCATCACAAACTGCCTTATGTTTTAGAATTCACACTTGAGTTTTCTAACTTGCCAAAATGATCAAGAAGACTCAAAGCTTATGAATAGTGAATTAGCTCCTCTTCCAATAATGATCACACATAGTCATGATACAATCTGTTCAGCTCACTTATATAGATTGAATTAACAACTACATTCTTACTTTTCTATTTCTATATTAATTATATTTTTTAATAATTTTATAATTAAAAATTGATTTCATAAATTTTCTATGGCAAGCATGCTATGTAATTTTTTTCTTGCATTTAAAGATTATTGTCTCCGATATCACATTTGATCTTTGAAAATATATCACTACTTTCTTTCTTTTAATTATGTTGATAAAATTTCACCTTCATCATTTAGCCAATTAATCTTTTATTTATCTTATTTGTACCTTTTCAATAGCTTCTACCAATTTGATATCTAGTTTGGAGCCTCCTCACTAGTTTTTTTTATTGAAACTAGTTTCCAATCTTTCCAATAAATATTTTTTTTTCCATTTTTAAACATATTTTCTTTTCTTTTTAATTTTTTTTTTCCAAAGTGCTTCCTATTTGGTTTCAATCACTTCTTATTTTTGTTATAATCCTTGGCTTTATAACATTTGTTTTATATTTTACTCACTTGTTGTAAGCTCTAAGATGTATTCCACAAACCTTCTTTTTTGTGTACACAGTTATAATCTATTATACTTTAGCTAGCAATAATTTACTAGGAGTGAAGAAACAATCAATATCTTATTATATTTGCTTATTTTCTACATATAATAAGATTTCTATACATCTCTATATATTCATAAATATTGTAGGTTCACAAATATGTTTTATTTCTCTTAAAAAATTAAAAAATGTATATTTTTCAAAACAATTGTTAAATACAGTTCTAAACTAAAACTAGTGATTCTTTACATTCAAAGTTCTAAAATTCTCTTCTTTTTAGTTTTAATTCTCACTACCTTCTATTTATTTATCTCCTCACTCTAAACTCTAGCAAATCATGCTTCTTTCTATCCTTGTGATTTCAAATTTTACTTCTTCTTCCATTTCCTTCATGACCATTTTTACATCACAAAAAAACAACACATTAAATATATACACATACATACATATACATATACATAGAGTATGGTGACAACAATAACTAAATAGAAGCTTTACAATTGAGGCAAGAAATATACAAAATGCACCACCAATCATTTGTAAGTGATAGACAAGAAAAAGAAGAAACATACAAAAGAAAAAAAAAATACTATAGATAAAAAAATAACAAAAATAAATATAATTGAAAATCAAACAATAAAAGAATTAAAAAAAAAAAACAAAACAAAAAAAACAAAAAAATTAGATTTAAATTATTCATTAATTTAAATCCTTGATTAAACAAGATATAATCTTATTATATCCATAGAGACTATTTATATCATGATACTACTAAATAAAAAGATAGCTAGCTACTAATAATTAATCAAGATAGTATAAGTAACCACTAAGGTTGATGGTTATAAGAAAAAAGATAGTATCAAGTATCAAATATGAGGCCAAATTATTACTATTCTTATTGTTGATATAAATATTTTTTTAAAATTGATTTTGAATATAGAATATTTTATAAATTATTACTTTATTAATTTTATTTTTTTAATTATTTATTTTTTTAAAATTGAAGTTTAATTCTTATAGTTTCAATTGATATTGAATTGTATGTAATTTGATTTAAACTAGTGGTTGGTGCAAAATTATTCTTAATATAAAAGTTAATTATAATTTATCAGTTTTAATATAAAAAAAATATTTTTAGATTGATACTTAAAGATTAATATTTAATAAAAAAATCCACCATATATTAATGATTTAAGATGATAAATTATTTTTCTTTAAATCAAAGTTGAATCCAAATAAAATCTTTTGATCTATTAGATTTTTGATCTACTTAGGTCCATAGAATTGGAATTTTGACCTTAGATCCAATAATCAATAAATTTTGTTTTCTTTTATAATAATATATATCATTAATTTAGATGGTTCTATTAACTAATCTGCTATCTAGTCATTTCAATATTTGAGATTAACTTGGGACAATTATACTTTAAGTTCAAACTTCAACATCTATGAGATTGATTGTGATAATTATATCAATGGCTGACATAAGGATAAAATTCACCCTTCAACCTAAATTACAAGATGGTCTTACTTAAGAATTGCTTATAATTTGTGGTATAAAGTATGAGAAATAATAAACAATATAAAGGAAAAGAACAACACAAAACAACTGAAATATGTGTAATTAAGCAATTGCACACTACAAAATTAGTCTATTCATTGGATTTTTTTTAATAAAAAATAAAAATAAAAAATAAAAAATATATTTTTTAATAGATAATTTTTTAATCTTTCCAATGATATAAAAAATATATAAATCCAAGTTAGTATGAATAAATATGATAGTTTAAAGATAAAAGTTAAATAATAAAAAATTAAATAAATAATTTTATCTCAAGGATAACTTGCTTAAGAGATCAAGAGTTTGAACCTCACCAAGGCTCATAAGTAGTGTATAAGGGTATATTGGAGAAGCCTTGAGGCCTTAGCCTTATTTTCCTACCTACATCCAAGGTGCTACAATCCATATGGAACTTATGCACCTTCTTTTCTATAAAGACTACATTAGCTCTTAGTCCTTCTATTTTCTACTAGTATAATTCATTTTTTTATATTTTTGACTTCACCATAGTATTCAAAAACATCCAATGAGCCTAGGAACCTTATATGGCCTTCAAATCTTGCTCCATTTCTTCATAATGGCTCCCAAGGTGGTAAAACTCATTTTTACCAAAGTCTTCAAAATTGATTCAAAATTTCCTAAAAAATTCTAAATAAATTTTAAATAAATTCTAAATAAATTCTAAAAATCTCTATAATATTTTTAAGATGATAAGATCAATTTAAGACTATTTTATTCTATCTTTTTTTATAATAATAAAATTAATTTAAATCAACTAAAAATCTTATTTTTTATATAAATAATTAAAAAGATATGAGATTTTTTTCATACTTCTTCTATATACTAAGTAATATTTATATATTTTTAATAAGTAATACATATAGATAGAAGGCCAATGTAGACATTGGTCTCAATAACTAAATACTAATTCTTACAATTAAGAAAAAATATTAAACCAACTAAGATAATTACCTCCAAGACTTACTAAGACTCTATTTTTATAATTTTTTTTTAATAAGACTCTTACAACTTTTAAATTCTTCTAAATTCTAATGAATATTTAAATAATCAAATAGAATTTTTAATTTTAATATTTTAATATTAAAATAATTTAAAAACTATGATTTTAACTAATCTACTAATTAAGATTCATTGATAGGACTTACAACTAACCACAAAGTCCTTGCCAAGCATAGGCAACCACTAGCTACTTATTTAAGCTTATACTTGCAAGTATGAAGCTACTTTTTATTAGCAAATTTCAAACAATGATATTGCTATCCTTATCAAATGGTCTTCAATATCTTCCATGTTGCTACCTAATCTACATATACAACTGCCTATTTTAATAGCCAATGCCATAGTGGTATTTTTTTCTTACTTCTAAGGCATTCAATAATTTATTCTATCCAAACGCAACCTTTTTAAGTCTCTTATGCATCTTACTTTGCCAATATAATAGACTTCAATAATAAATATATTAGCTATTACTATCCAAAAGGTTTTCAATATGCTCATATATAAAGATAGTATATATTCAATTATTGACATCCATAAGTTTAGTACTGCCATCAACTTCAATAATAAAATCCATGAAATTGTCAAACTCAACTTATTTAAAAAAAAACCTGAAAGATGTACAAAATTATAAGTGATTTATGATATATATTATAATAAATCCAACTCACTTATTTAAAGACACATTGGCTGTATTTCAACTTTGATATATTAACCTTAGATATTAGAATGACCAAAGAAATATTTTGTCAGAAGAATTATGTATGTCAAAAATATATGAAACTAAAAAAAAATGAGCATAAAGATTAATTGTTTATCATCCAAATTTTGGTATTTTTTTAATAATACTATTATCAAAGTTTTGATACATTGAATATAAGTCAATATGTAATTTGATAATTTAAAAGTTTAATCCAAATTTTGTTGTAAGTTAAAGAAGCTTACTCATTACTATTAAGAATATACACTTTGAAAGTTTATAGAATCTTTTAGAATATTTTAGAAGTTTTCTAATTTGTGGAAGACACTTAAGAAGCTTCTTAGTTAATAAAAGTAGCTTGATAAGCTTTGTAGTTAATGGAAGGAACTCAAGAAGCTTCCAAGTTGGTAGAAGGAGCTTGAGAAGCTTCTAAGTTGGTAGAAGCTGCTCAAGAAGCTTCCTAGTTTGATAGAAGCCACTCAAAAAGCTTCCTAGATAGGAATGTATATTGAAGTCAAGGCTGAAGAATTCTTCAATCTTAATAATAAATCTTTTGGAGTTTTAATTTTAATTTTAGTTTTAGTTTTAGTTTTAGTTTTTTTATTTATTTATTTATTTTTATTTATTTATTTTTTAATATTGTTCATATATTCATTTAGATAATTTAAGTCCTTGTCGGTTTTTTCTTAAAACTTCTTTCTAGTTCAAGTCTCTTATTGTATATTCTTGTGTCTTTGATAATTTATCAAAATTGATCTCATTTTAAATATCAAAGTTGGATCTTTCTTATTAGAGAGTGGATTATCCGTCTTCTTGAAGATATACTAGAACTTTAGAGATTGCAGATTATCCTCTTTTAAATTAATATTTCTTTCATTATAATATTAGAACTTTTGTTAATAATACAAGAATACAAAATAAGATATCTAAATTAGAAAAAGGTTTCAAGAAGAAACCGACAAGGACTTGAATTAACTAGATGGGTACACAAACAATACTAAAAAAGGTGAGCTAGAGCTTTAAGAGATGTGTTGTCAAGACTAAAGAATTCTTCAACCTTGACTCTAATATATACACATGTCTAGGAAGCTTCTTGAGCAGCTTCTATCAAACTAGAAAGCTTTTTGAGCTCTTTCTATCAATTTTGAACCTTTTCAAGGCCCTTCTACTAACTACGAAGTTTCTTAAGGTACTTTTACCAATTAAAAAGCTTCTTAATTGACTTTCATTAATTAAAAAACTTCTAAAATATTTTAGAAGATTCTATGAACTTCCAAAGAGTATATTATTAATAGCTTTATCCCTCTTATAAGAGAGTGGATTACTTCTTTTTAAAGATTTTAAGGCATTTTAGAGATTATAAATTATCCTCTTCTAAATTGATGTTATCTTTTATATATATATATATATATATATAAATATATTTCTATTAAAATGGCTAGAAGTTAAGATATTAGTATGATTAAATCTTTTTAGTCCAAATTAAATGCCATCATAAGCAATCTTATTACTTTATTTGTTAGAACTATAGAGATTGAAGAAGTTCTTGTAAAACTTCATAATGATGTAACATTTGAAATACCACAACCTAAACTACATCCACCTCTAACTTTTGTACTTAAGGATGTACTACTATCTATGCTGCATTGAAGAAATCTATTTAATTAACAACTTAGTCTTCTAGAGAAATATGATAGTATACGTTTAAAATTTTGAGGATTTGTCAACCAAATTTTATTGATAATAATTCTATAATCTAATACTTATTCAATAGATAAATCATAGGTTGAATTGGTTGGCATATTGCTTACAAGGCAATCATTATTGTGGTTTATTTTCTTCTTTGAAAAGAAATCTTTAATTTTAAGCAACTTTAAAACTTTTATGGAAGAATTTACAGAAGCATTTGGAGAATATGATAAGACTCGTTGTGCAACAACCAAAATCCAAGCATTGCAATAAGAAGCACACTATACATCAACCTATGCATCTAATTTTAGGCAACTAATATGCAACATTAATTAAGATAAAAAAATCTTGGTGAGTCAATTCTATTGAGAATAAAGAGATAATATAAAGGATTTATTATTATTACTTTTAGATCTATAATCACTCAATGAAGCCATCAATCAAGCTATGAAATATAATAATCGATTATTTCAACATCATTAAGATCAACATTCATGGACTTCACTAAGACAATATGCAATCCAAAACATTCCTACTATATTGGCAAGTAATTTGAATTTACATTTAGAAATTGAAGATATGTAGTTTGATGCAGAATATTTTAAATATTTTAATCTACAAAAAAAAAAAAAAATATTAGATGGAAGAAGATTTATATTTATAGCATGGTAAGGAAGGCCACAAGGTTGATAATTGTTTAAAAAAATAAAACCAATCTATCATCAAAACCAAGAAAATAGTTGTTTAGGAAAATGAAGATGTTCAACTACAATAGAGACTATGTGGTTGGATAATTTAATATTATAAAATTATTCAGGTTCCTCTCTTTTTGCTTAGTCTATTCATTGCTTTACAATTCTTTGTGTTTTAGCCTTCAAAAACTTTAGGCAATTGTCTTATTGGATTTAAGAGCATTCACTTGTTTCTTAAATGAGGCATTTGTTAAACTTCATAAAATTCTTCTAATACAAAAATCCAAACTTGTTCATGTAGAAGTAATAGATAGACAATCCTTATCTTTTAGTAGTGTCATCTATGAAATAATGTCTATAGAAATGTCATTTAAAGACCATAATAGCCAAATTATGTTCAATATTATTATGACTCCTTCAAATCCTATTATTCTTAGACTTTCTTGATTGATAAAGCATAATCCATTTATACATTGGAAATTATAAAGAATAATATTTTCAATAGAAATTCCTACAAGAAAACTTCATAAAAAGCCACGAGATGATAAGCCTTTATTTGTTGGAATAAGGGCATTTATAAGATTGGCCAAAGAAGGTGCACCATTTATTATTTATGCGATTCCAATTAAAAAAGATGTGAATTCATTGACAATTATTTTAAAATAATATAGTGAATTTTAAAATATTTTTTTAAAAAAAATATTGATATATTATCAGAGTATCAACCATACGACCATACATACCATAGATCTTCAAGAAGGAATGCAACCATCTTTTAGTCCAATTTACAATCTTTCTCAAAATAAGCTTTTGGCTTTGAAGGATTATATTGATGAAAACCTTATAAAGAACTTTATTAGACATTCAAAGTCTCAAGCACGTGCACCTATATTCTTTGTGAAGAAAAATGATGGTTCCTTATGTATGTGTATTGATTATCGGTGTCATGTTGTAACATGTTTATATAGTGAAAAGCATAAATAAGAATAATTTTTACTTAATACTTGATTATCTTGGTTCAATAGGAACTTAAGATACTTAAATTTTTTTTTATGAAAGCTTCTTAGATTATTTTTTTATTTTAATAGCTAATAGATAAAAGTTAATTATTAAATTTTTCTTCTAGGTTGTACAAATTCTATTATTACTTTTAAAAAGCCATAAGTTAATAAAAATAGAATAGAAAAGATATATAATTAATATGGTTGATATAAAGATTAAGTTGAAGATAGGATTAAGCTTAAAAATCCTTAGAATTAGTTGGATTGATATCCAGGGATTGACTGTGTATGAGACATGGTCAAAATCAGACCTCTAATCACAAAAATGGCCACTAAGGGCAAGAGATCAAGCCATTTGGAGATAGGCAAGTAAGATTGGAGAATTAGCTTCAAATTTGTTCCAAAGCTATTAAGTTTGTTTCTATAGGGTTTTGAAGGACTTAGCAATTACTATTTAAAATTAGGATTTGTATTGGAGATTAAGTTTTTATGCAATAAAGTTAGGACCAACACTTTTAGCTATTATGTGCAATTAAAGTGACATCCATGGTTGCAAATTTAACAATATGTAGGTGATTGAGTGTGCTAAGATTGAATAAAATTTTTTAATAATCTAATGATGCAATTGAGATTTACATGATCTTTAATACAAAGAGGTACCAGAAATTGGTAGTTTATGATTATTTGGGATTTTTACAATATCTAAAGATTTATTTATTAAATTAAGGTGAAATTTGGCATAGTATTAGAAGACTTAAAGAAAAAGCTACACACCAATTTTTAATTAAAGTTAATAGTTGGAAAAGGAGAAATTTTTGCTAGGATATCTACATCAATTTCCAAGTTGGTGGCCAAGTGACATCAATGCGGTTTTTGATTAATTATCAATAATTTGTAAGTTGGATTGAGTTGAAACTTTCTAAGCATAGAAAAGACTTATATTTATATTTTTATGCAAAATTTCACACTAATTTAATGGCATTTTAAGATCTCAAGACAGTGTTCACCATAGCTTTAATCTTGATGTATCCAAATTTTAGAAAGGTATTCTACATAGAGACTAATGCTTTGAATTTTACACTAGAAGCCATACTTTCACAAATAAGTACAGATAATAAACTCCATCCTATTGTATTTTATTCTTGAAAGTTTTTTATTGTCAAAATTAATTATAAAATCTACAATAAGAACTTTTTTGTTATTGTAGATTCATTTCAAGAATGACATCATTTTTTCAAAACAATAATGTATCTTATGACTATATATACAAATCACAAGGATCTAAAATACTTTATATGAGCTTAGATTTTTAATTACTGTCAAGCTCAATAGAATATGTATTATAGATATAAGATTTATTTTATTAGTTATTTAAATAACTTGGATAGATAGAAGTAGGTAAAAATAAATAAATAAAATAATATCTTATAGAGAAGCTTTTAGAAACTTTATAGATGTGATTTCATCTTTATTCATATCTATAGGTGTTTGATAGGTTAGAAACTTAGCCAACAAGTTAGTAACATGTTGCACATATTAATAACTTGTAGAATAAATTAATTATGTAGTGCACATATAAAAAAATTATCTTATAAGTTTGACACATGTCTTACAAATTAGACACATGATGGAGGCCTTATAGAACATTGCCATATAAGTCTTAGGTAGATAGTATATATAGAGATAAGAGTGAAGCATTTTTCACTCTTGATAATGTCTTTTTTATTCTTAGTCTTGTTTTTCGTTAGTCTCTACTCTTTTTGACTTTGGCAATAGCCATTCTAATTTAATACTATTCTATCTTTGAGTGATTCTTTATTTCTTTTAAGTGACATAAGAGTATTTTGATATTGTAGTTTGTATTTTATGTTCTTAATAGTTTGATAAGAGTGTAAATTCATTATTCTTCTTTTGTGTTTTAAAAGTGAATGGATTATTTTACTTCTATTATTGTATTTGAAGATTATGGATTAACCAACTTTAAATTAATATATATATATATATATATTTTAACCTTAATTTTTTTTTAATAAGAATAGATCACCTTTTTTTGTAGAAATTTTTATTTGATATTAGAGGTTGTAAATTATTCTCTTTTAATTTGAATTGTGGATTTGTTAAGTTATCTAAGATAGAAGGAAAAATTATCGATGCTATATTTAATAGAAGTGAGAATAGATTTGCAACTATTATAGATCTTCAAAAACTTGTCAACACTCTTAGGGTGGAAATTTTAGGCATCATTTATGTCAACCATGGAAGCACTATTCTTACATCTATAGAAGAAATCTAGAGCCTATGCTAAAAAATTATACAATTGAAGGAAGTTAGTAAATTAGCCTCATAATTAAATCCAAAAGTATTAATTTTATAAATATAAAGGAAGCAAAGATTAATATGCTTGAAAATTTTGATGGAATAAGATCAAAATTTTGAAGATTTTTGCTACAAATCAAGCTTTATTTAAGATTGCATCTTTTTAATAATCTAATGAATTCACTCAAGTTGGATTCATAGGCGTACTTTTATCTAGAAGTGTCACGGATGCAAAATATAGACTGGAAGTCTAAATAAGAAGTTCAAGAAGAATTGGCAAGAACTAGATTAATCAGATGAGTATAAGAAACAACACCAGAGACGTGAGCTAAAGCACCAAGAGATATGTTGTCGAGACTAAAGAATTCTTGAGCCTCGACTCCAATATATATTCCTACTTAGGAAGCTTCTCAAGCAACTTTCTCTAACTAAGAAGCTTTTCAAGCAACTTCCTCCAACTAGAAAGCTTTTCAAGAAACTTCTTCCAATTAGGAAGCTTCTTAAGCAACTTTCACCAACTAGGAAGCTTCTCAAGTAACTTCCACCAACTAAGAAGCTTTTCAAGCAACTTCTACCAATTAGGAAGCTTCTCAAGCAACTTCCACCAATTAGGAAGCTTCTTAAATAACTTCCACCAACTAAGAAGCTTCTCAAGTAACTTCTACCAACTACAAAGATATTAGAAGGTTTTGGGAAGTTTTAGAGAGTTCTAAAAACCTTCTAAAATATTCTAGAAGGTTCTGACAAGTATGTCCTTGACATCACCTCCTCCTCTAGCTTCGAGGTCTCCGAGAAGTCATTTGAGACGTATGCTCACAAACGTAGAAAATCAAAGATTTGGCACATAGTCTCTACAATATACTCCAATTGTCATTCACAAGGCAGATGATTTATGGATCCTTGTAGCCACTAGTAATGACCAACACCTTCCACTTGAGACCATGCCTAAACTTCTGTATCTTCATTGTAGAAGCGGCTTGAAAATATTATTTTGCCACTACCTTCATGAGCTGATTCAGCTTCAAAGACAATCACGAGTGACCAGATACTTGATATTCTTTAACATCTTCTTGATTCTTCTAATTCTTTACCTCAAGGTTGACGCCATGAGCTACTTGATTGAGATGGCATCACTAGTGCAGTATCTTCATTTCCACTAGCTATATCTAAATACACTCTGAGATTATATATCTTGAAAACAAAACGCAATAAATTATATTTCAATAAAACATAGATCTTGCTTATATATTTCTTCGGAGAAGGCTTCACCTTCACGTTTCGTCAGTGGTCGACTTTTGATTTATCAAGATATCGTCGATGAAATTCCTGTACCTTTTGCAACATATTTGTTATATTTTCTGCTGACTTCCAAGTCCGTTCATTGTCGTATTGTGGTTCGGCTACTATATAAAAAAATTGTACATGTATATTTAATATACAATTTACTACATAGATAAATGAGAGCCATATCAGTGGACTTTTATTGGTTAGAAGATGTGGTTAGGTTGCTAGTTTAGAAGGGATCTATTAAAAAGATTATTATTAAGGTTTATACAACCTTATTTCTTCTTTTGATAGTAAATTTGAGGTTGATTTTATATTGATAGTAGCTTTTGTATATCTTAAGTCATCTTTGTTAGACATTGGTGACCTTTAAAATCTTAGTTTATTTCTTTTATTTAGTGTTTTAAATACAAAGTATATAAAATCTTATAAAAAGAAGGATTAAAAAAGGATTTTTAGAATAAAAAGGATAGTTTGGCCATCTATGTGGATGAAAAGAAGTGGATGATAGAAATCTCTATTCTAATTGGCCAAAAATCATGCCCAATGGGCTTCAAGGAGGCTGTCTAAGGGTTTATTAGGAGTTAAAGTTTGTTTTTCAAGGGCAATTGAATATCAAAGGCTAGGATCTTAAGATTTAGATTTTTGGATATGATTTAGGTGTAAATTTTGTATGATTTGCACTTTTTATGAAGAAGTTATAGGCGCTCAAAGTTAAGGTGTTGATTTTGGACCTATTGTCACTCTTCTGGATATAACTCGCGCATACAAAGAGCAATCAAGGATTAGCGATTGGGATTGGAGAGAGCACTTTTACGGCTAAATTTTTTATATACAGCTCAATAAAATCTAAGCTAGGATGAAGGAGATATTGGAAGTTGAAGTTAGTGCTTACAAACTTAAAGGTAGTAAGTGACCTGCTTACATAGTAGTTACATTTTGAGCTATATCTTAAGCAATTGGATAGATTTTTGGCTCAAAATTTTCAAGACTGTATATGTTTATGTATTAAGACTATGTGCAAAAAAATTGTGGCATTAAAATTTTGGGTTTGTGAGATATAAGGAAAATAGTGCTCAGGTGTCTCTAAGCTAGGGTTTTAAGTACCTACTAGGGATTTTGAGATATCAGATGATAAGAAATGAATTTACAATTGAATTTTTCTTGTGATGAAATTCAAGAGGATTATGTACACTTTAAACTAAATTGAATAGAAATTGAATAGTTGGATCAAGAGTTATTGGACTCTAAAGTTCAAAAAGAAATAAGTCCTTGTGAGTGAATAAAATTTTGAAGGATTTTTATAGAAATTTGAATCCTTTTTGTACAAACCTACTTGAATATAAGAGGGTTTATATATATAACCTCTCTTTTGTAAGATTATTGTATTATTTGTCCTTTTTATTAAGGACAAATCACCTGTTGGATTTTGCCATCAAATTTCAAATAAATTCTCTACAGCTAGGTACCCAGTGTATTCCCAGATAAAAGGCCATGTCATACAACACCGTTCTCAATATTGAACTTGTCTTTGTCAAAGTACTGTTTTACATCTAAGACTAATGAGTCCACAATTGATACTCCACGAACTTGTTCTAAAAAATCAACATCAATTGGTATGATCATGGAGGTGGTGTAGAGGCAAAACCGTTCTGGTTGTAGCAAAGTTGTATACTATTGATCAAATGTTGCATCTCCAACCTTGGATGCTAAATATGATCTCTTTGATAATGCATCTAATAATCCTTGCTACCTTCCTAGCCGATATATGATAATGAAGTCAAATCGGGATAATGACATATTCCACTAAGCTTGGTGACAATTTAAAACTCGAGTTGTTGTGAAATACTCCAAATTGTTGTGATCTGTATATACAGCCACCGGTTATATAGCACCCTCTAATAAATGATGCTATTCTTTAAAAGAATCAACTATCGCAAGTAGTTCTTTATTGTAAATTTCATAGTTGATTTTTGCTGTTGAAAACTTCCTTGAGTAGAATGCAACCAGGTGAAGTTTATCATCCTTACCCATCTATGATAATACAGCTTCTAGCGTAAAGTCAAAAGCATCTGTTTCCAAATAGAAGGCCTTTGTAAAGTCAGGATGTATCAAGATAGGAGTTGTCGTAAATGCCAACTGTAACTCTTAAAAAGCCTCTTGTGTTTGAGTACTCCATTTGAGTTTGTCCTTTGATGTCAACCACGTTAATAGGGTTGCAATTTGTGAGTAATTCTTAATGAAAATGCGATAGAAGTTGGCAAACCCAAGAAAACATTGCATGTCCCGTACCATCTTTGATACTGCCCAATCCGTTACTACTTGAATCTTCTTCTGATCCATCAACAATCGTTTGTCTGAAATAATATAACCAAGAAATTTCCCCTTTGGTTGATGGAATATGCATTTCTCTAATTTGGCGTATAATCCCGCATTCCAAAGTTTTTATAATACCAACTTCATATAATCTTCATATTCTTGAATATTCTTGGAATAGATCAAAATGTCATCGAGGTAACAAACAATAAATTTGTTCAAATATTCTCAAAAAACATCATTCATCAAATGCTGAAATATAGCTGGTGCATTGGTCAATCCAAAAGGTATGACATTATATTCAAAATGTCCATATCTCGTCCGAAACATTGTCTTATATTCATCTCACGCCTTTACTTCTACAAGATTGTAAGCTCTACAAAGATCTATCTTGGTGTATATTTTGGCTTCACCAAGTTGTTCCAAGAGTCCGGATATTAGTGGTAATGGATATTGATTCTTCACAGTGATCTTGTTCAAGCCTCAATAATCCATGCACATTCGTAATGAGCCATCTTTCTTCTTTACAAAGAGGATAGGTGCACCTCTAGGAGATTTAGAATGCTGAATGAAGTCTTTCGCAAGATTCTCTTCAATATAATCCTTCAATGCTGAGAGCTCATCTTGTAATAAATTATAGATTGGGCCAAATGATGGTTGTGCTTCTTCTTGGAGATCTATAGCACAATTGTACGGTCGATGCTCTAATAGCATGTCAGCATTCTTCTTCTCAAAGACATCTTTGAATTCTTCATACTGCTATGGAATAACCAAAGTTGGAGTTGCATATTCTCAAATTGGCATTGCGAAGATGATAAGAGGTGTATTATTCTTGGCTTCTTTCATGAAGGCCCTCGCATCTATGAACAAGGGTTTGTTTTTAGACATTATCTTAGCAAGTTCTACCATTAAGGGTTTTGTTAGAAATGTTACTTTTTGCAACCTCTAATCTATCAATGGATTATATTTATTAAGCTAGGATAGCCCCAAAATGACTAGACATGAAAGGATCTTGATAATATTAAACACAATGTTATTTTCATGATTTTCAAGACGTACCTTCAATGCTTTAGTTTCATGAGTAACATCACCAGAAGACAAAGATCGGCCATCTATGACTTCTACATGGACAAGCTTTGGTTTCTTTATAAGAGAAATTTTGTGAAGCTTGGCAAACTCTTCATCTAAAAAATAAGCAGATGTTCTTGAGTCTAATAGAGCATTGGTTTGCAGTTTTTGAATACCAAGAAATAAAGGTATCGTAAAGCAATGAAAAGGTTGAGTTGAGAGAAAGGGGCATTGATTAATTTGGGATGTTGAGATGTTCAGCTGCATGGTTCCTATTATGGCTGGGCGTCCTTGTTTTCTTGCACACTTATGCTCTTGAATCTTGTTGTTCGAGGCATCTGTTTTCTAGGATAATTTTTGGCTTTATGGCCTGCCTCTCCATCATATAAGCACAAGTTTTGCTCAAATCGTCGCTTCTTTTTTTCAGCTGTGAGGGGTTGAAACATACCATATTGATTTACATGTCTTCTATTTTAGATTGAACTTCTACACTCTTGATAGGAGCAGCCGAATAGAATTGGTTTCCTTGTGGATATCGTATAGCTCTAGAATAATAGTCTTGACGTCATTGAAAAAGTTGATTGTCATACTTCACTGCTGTCAGGTAGAGAGAATCCGCCTTGGAAAAACACCGGGTTCCTAGCTGCTACTAGAACTAGTAAGAAACATGAAAAGAAGCCGTGCAAGTATCTTTTATACTTGTACAATATTAGAATATAATCCTTGTACAAATACTTATATAAAAATAGAATATAATCTTTGATATTTTATTTATACAAATACTTGTATAAATGTTATATATAATATTTATAAAATACTTGTATTAATAATTGATGTAAATATAAGTACATATACTTATATAATAAATATAAACAAAGTATGTATATATTCAAATATACCTCAAATACGACTGCATAAGAGGAATACAAGTTATACAACAAGCTGAAATTAATTAAATCACTGAAAATTCATCCAAAGGTCAAATCAAGCATGCTTATAGCCTATAGAAAGCTAATAATTCATTGTAAAACATATCAAAATTTCACAAATAGATGTCTTATTGTTTAAAAGTTATGGCTAAATGAAATAAGCACTAAAATTTCCCAGCAAATACAAAGGCTGAAGTGAAGAGGAGCTCTAGGAGATTGAATCGAGGTTCTTTGTACTGTGATGTAATCAAATTCTCACGTTGAAATATAGATGGCAATACTTCACTAGCTAGAGGTGGTTGTACTGTAGTCTGAGCCACTTCCACTCTTATAGGGAGCTTAGCAAAATTTCCTTGAATTTCAGCAGTCCTAACCGCTAGAGCATTAAGGGCATTGATGATCACATCTAACTTTGACTAGAAAGATTCTACCATATTAATGTCTTCTCTACTAGCTATGCTAAGTAAAAAAGAAGGAATCAATACTGGTCCAAGGGAGGGTAATCTGCAATCTTTACAACTCTCAAGTATCACCAAGGAGAGGGATAGTCCACTCTCTACCTCAAAGAACTAAGCTCCAATATTGATAGAAGGGCAGTCTCGACAAACTGTCATGGACACAAAATATAGATTGGAAGTCTAAACAAGAAGTTCAAGAAGAATTGACAAGAACTAGATTAATCAGATGAGTACAAGAAACAACACCAAAGACGTAAGCTAGAGCTCCAAGAGATGTATTGTCGAGATTGAAGAACTCTTCAGCTTCAACTCCAATATATATTCCTATCTAGGAAGCTTCTTAAGCAACTTCTTATAACTAGAAAGCTTCTCAAGCAACTTCCTCCAACTAAGAAGGTTTTCAAGCAACTTCTTCCAACTAAGGAGCTTTTCAAGCAACTTCCACCAACTAGGAAGCTTCTCAAACAACTTCTATCAATTAGGAAGCTTCTCAAGCAACTTCTACCAACTAGAAAGATATTAAAAGATTTTGGGAGGTTCTAGAGAGTTTTAAGAATCTTCTAGAATATTCTAAAAGGTTATGATAAGTATGTCTTTGACAAGAAGTGCTCTTCGTTAATTTATACCTTTGATGGAAAAAGATTCATGACTTCTTTATGATTTGAATTTATTCTTCAAAGTATTTAAGGCTATATTTGAAGAAAGTGATCAAAAAAAGATAGCAAAAATCAAATTCTTATCTTTACAATAAGGATTACAATTAATTACAATCTGTATTGTTAAATTTTAAAACCTTGCTTATGATGTGGAGTGGAATGAAAAAACTCTTATCAATCAATTTTGTGATGGATTAAAAGATAATATTAAAGATTTATTACTAACAATACTAAAAGTAGACTCTTTGAAATAATTTATTCTTCAAATCATTGCATGTAATAATTGATTATTTAAAAAAGATCAAGAATATAGAATTGGCTAGAGAAGAATAAATCAATTAATGATAAGAATTCTTAAGTTTTCATAAACTTATTTGACTAAGTTAGAATTAATACAAATTAATATGGTATATTTTAAATCTCTTACTAAACAAAAAAAGGCTCAACGTTATTAAAAGGATTTGTATTTATATTGTAAAGAAGCTAAGCATACTACTCAATATTGTCCAAAGAAGCAATACAACTATAAAATAAAGAGTATGGTTGTTAAAAAAAATAGCCTCAGTTTATTTCATAGACAAAGATTTTGTCAAAAAATAAGAAATATGTTTAATTATAAAAATTAAATCTATACATGCAGAAGTCATAGATGGTCATTTTTTTTCATTTAAAGACATCATCCATAAAACTATTCTTTTAGATGTAGCAATTAAAGGACATAATAGTATAGTAATATTTAATGTGATTAAATTTTCTTCTAATTTTGATAATATGTATTGATATCATGGCCTACTAGATGATATCATATCCAATCAAGAATCCTAATTTGAATCTAAGTTTTGAAAATATCTTTTTAAAATATTAAAAGTAGATATTAAAAAAAATTTGATTTTTTATCTTCAAACTAACAACCAAATATAATAAGCTAATTAAATTTTGAAATAATATTTAGAATATAGCATCAACTATAAATATCTATATATTTGATTATATTTTGGATTTGGTCTCATATCTATCATTAATAAAGTTTGCATATAATAATATTGTTCATGCCTCAACTCAATAAACACCATTTTATTCCAACTATGGATATCATCCAAAATTTGATGTATGGAATACACCAAGGAATAACAATTCAATAGTTGAAGGGTTTGCAAAGTATTTATTTCAATATCAAACAATCTTGAAGCTTCAATTGTAAGTAGCTCAAGATACTTATAATGAATTTGCAGATAAATTCAAGAATCATTCAACTACTTTTTATATTAGAAATATAGTATGGTTGCTTCAATAAAACATCAAAATTAAGGAATCATATAATAAGTTGGACTATCAAAGATTAGGACCATTTTCTATCCAAAAGCAAATTAATCTAGTAGTATATTGCTTGGAACTACCATCTTCTATAAAGGTACATCTTATTTTTTATATCTTTTATTTTGAATCTTATAAAAAGTTACATATTCCAAAAAAAATACAATAATTATTATTTAGTAGTGAAATCAAAAATCATAAATAATACAAGGTTAAATAGGTGCTTGATTTAGAACAAAGATGGGACAAATTGGAATATTTTGTTTATAAGCACGGCTATGATATCAATGAATGTACATAGAAATTGTCCAAAAATCTCATTAATGCGCCTTAAAAGGTACAAAAATTTCATTGATTCTATTCCCACAAATCCAAACATAATTGATGATAACTTCTTGGTAAAGATTAGATTTGAAAAATACCTATAAGATAGAAATTGTCAAACCAAAGCCTTCATTAGTATGCAGTCATTTGTTCCAAGATAGAATAGAGTTATAGAAGCTAGTCAGCCACCATGTCAAACCTTCAAGTGTTGAGAGATTTAACAAAACAAGATTCATAAGATTCACTTGCTATGCAGGCCTTGAGCAAATCACTACAATTTTCATGGCCTTTGACTGAGCAAAGTGATGATGATATATTTTAGTGCTAAGTACAACCATGGTTGGAACCATTAGGAGTAATATTCAACTATGCAAGTCTCAATTCTAATGCTTGAGCTTTAGTGATTTTTCTTGAACTTGAAAAAGTGAATCCTTCTAAGGTTAAGATCTTGTTTAGAAGATGTTTTGAAGGCCGTAGTCAAGATCAAATCCTTGGATGGGATGTCTCAATAATGGAGGTACTAGCTCAAGGCGGTAGGCAATTTTTTTTAGGACCAATAGAACCTATTACTCAAGAATAGTATTATGTTACAATTACTTATAGTATCTAAAAATTAATCAAAATATACAATGTGTTTATAAATCTAAATGTGTGTTAGAATGATTAGTAGATTAAATTAAAAGGAATTGGTGTAAGAAACTTTATTTTGGTTTTTTTAATTTATTTTGATTATGGCATTTAAATTATATAAGATCTAAGTATTTAGTATGAAGCCTTGAAAGGAGATTGGAATCTAAAGATGAAAAATTAAACTACTAAGAAATTTATTTAGAGGTATGAAATCAAGATATGGATGAATAAAGGCAAGGGGTGAAGATTTTCATCTCTATTGGTCAATGGTCATATCTAATAGACTTTTAGCAAGCTATTTGCAACAAGAACAAGGATTTTAGCAATTTTAGAGAAGGCATTTGAAAATCAAAGGCTAGGATTAGAAAGCTTATTTTTTGTATTACAATTTTGATATAAAAATCAAGAGATTTGAAGTTTTTATGAGGGAGGAATAGGCACTTGAAGTTAAGGTGTATAAATCATATCTACTATCACTCTTTTAAGGATATAAGGAGTTGTACAAAAGCTTTTGGAGATCAAAAGATGTGGTTGGAGAGGTGATTTTTAGACCTATATATTTCATAAAAAATTTATTATATTTAGAATATAAAAAAAAGAGATATTAGAAGTTGAAGATAGAAAATTGAAATCCAAGACAATAAGTAGACCAATTTATTGATAGTGATGATTTCCACCATATCTTAAGCTTCTAGACGAATTTTTATCTAAAAATTTCTAAAAAGATAAATTAGTATATTAAAAAGCTACATATCAAAGTTTCATAATATTTAGGCATTTAATTTGTGATGTATAAAGAATTTAGCACATAAATATCTGTAAATAAGGGTTTGAAGCTACTGTTAGGATTTTAACAATATCTAAAGATTGACAATGAATCAATAGTTGAAATTTGTTGTGGTAGTTTTTAAAAGTACAATAATACTTTATATAAAATTTGAATCCTTGTAGACAGTCCAATATGGAGATATGTATTATTGAAGTTTGGAAAAATTTCCCCTTAAAGACAATGAAGGATTTAGTATATTTTGCTACATTTTGGAGATTTTAGAGTACTTGAGGCTTGTGTATTTGATCTTATGGCCCTTTTTAGAAATAACTTTATATAAATTAGGAATTTTTATCTATTTTGATACTTGATTGAAAAATAAGTGATAACCAAAAGCCTAGTGCTTTCTTGAAGTAAATTCTCTTTCTACCTTGACAACAAAAAATAGAATACAAAGCTTTATTGATGTAGTGTATTTTCAATTTTTTATATATGTAAAAAGATTCCTGAAATTATGAGCTTTTTTTAGAACTTGTCGCTAAAGAAGGAGGTGATGTTAGAGACATATACTTCAAAAATTTACAAAACTTTTTAAAATATTCTAGAGATTTTTTAGTTAGCAAAAGTTACTTAAGAAGCTTCTTAGTTGGTGGAAGTAGCTCAAAAAGCTTCATAGTTGGTAGAAAGAGCTCGAGAAGCTTCCAAGTTGGTAGAAGGAGCTCAAGAAGCTTCTAAATTGGTAGAAACTGCTTAAGAAGTTTCTTAGTTTGATGGAAGCTACTCAAGAAGCTTCCTAGACAGGGATATATATTAGAATGCAGACTAAAGAGTTCTTCAATTTTGACAATGCATCTCTTGAAATTTTAATTCACCTTTTTTGATATTGTTTGTGTATTCATTTAGATAATTTAAGCCCTTGTTGGTTTCTTCTTGAAACCTCTTTCTAATTTAAGTCTTGTATTGTATATTCTTATGTCTTTGATAATTAGTTTTAATTGTTGTTAGATTATTGTATCTTTTTATCAAATAATAATTTACAATCACTCAATTCAACAATAGTTTGTTGAATCAAAGTTGATTGGTTATAAGTAGACCTTATATTAAAAAAATTTCTATACCAACTATTAATTTGAATCAAATTATATATAACTCAGCTTTAATTAAAAAATATTAAAATAATAATAGATCAAATAATAATAAAGATATTTTATTACATAATTAATTTGAATAGATTTTTAGATTGATTATAATAATAATAGTGACAAAAAAGATTATTGCCAATATAACCTTGTTATATACTTATATTACTTCTATTTAATTATGATGGTTAGCTATCTTTTTATTAGCGGCTATTTATTATTATATTCTAATCTATTCTAATATATGTGTGTAATTTTTAGGTGGATCAGATATCTCTAACTTGCCTTTGATCCTATTAATCAAGGTCTTTCCAATATCTAAATTCTAATCTACTTTAGCTTAGGTGTCTGATTTTTAGGTGCATTGAGTATTTTGACTCGTCTTGAATCTTATTGGTCTAAGTCCTTCCATTGTTTAGACCCTATTAGTCTTGATCTACTATTTAATTAATCAAGTTGAATAATAGGTATAAAGATATTTTTATTCATGATTAAGCATATATTTAGTTTTATAACCTATACTAATTTACAACCATATTTATCTATAATTAATACAAATATATGATGTTATTTGTAATAAAATTTAAGATTCTATTTATTAAGATAGTTTTATTAAATAGTTTTTTTAATATAGAATTATTTGAATACATCTACATTGCAATGGTTGGCATTTTATGCAATACCTTATTTGATGTCTTATACTTTATAAAGAAAGACAAATATAGATTATCTAAATTATATTTAATTCTAATTATTCTTTTATTTAATATTCTATATAAATAATATCATCGTTGTCATAATAATATCATATTATAAATTAATATGGGATTTTAAAATTAATTTAAAAACTATTATATATTATAAATTTTTAATATATATTTAAAAAAAAGATAGAATTTATATATTATATAGAGAAGGAATCTTCAAAATTTATATATATTTGACATTGAGTAGAGAATAGGGACTTAAATTTGTTATTTTTTTGTAAAGCCATTGACTCATTAGGATTAATATATATATATATATATATATATATATATATATATATATATATATATGTCTTATTTCATTTTAAATTTGGTTTGAATAATTAATAGCAATCAGAGATCAATGCCTTCTTGAGGCAAGATTTTCTTATCATAATAATTGTCTCCTCTATTTTGGATTACGTTTGTATATCTTAGAACAACCATTGTGCTTTTATATTTTCCAAATGTGTTGTTAGGAACATACACTTTAGAAGTTCACAAAACCTTCTAGAACATTCTAAAGGTTTCATAGTTGATAGAAGTAGCTCGAGAAGCTACGTAATTAATAGAAGGAATTTAAAAAGCTTCCAAGTTGATAGAAGCTGCTCAAGAAGCTTCTTAATTTGATAGAAGTTATTCAAGAAGTTTCCTAAACAAGGATATGTATTGGAATCAATACTAAAAAGTTCTTCAATCTTGACAATACATCTCTTGAAGTTCTAGCTCACCTTTTTTAGTATTGTTTGTATACTTGTTTAGATAAATCAAATCCTTCTCCGTTTCTTCTTGAAACTTCTTTTTGATTTAAGTCTTTTATTCTATATTCTCGTATCTTTGATAGTTTGTTGAGACTTCCTTCATTCTAAATATCAAAGTTAAATTTTTCTTGTTAGAGAGTAGATTATCTCTCTTTCTAATAGTATACCAATGCTTTAGAGGTTGTAGATTATTTTCTTTTAAACTGATATTTCTTTCATCACAATAATAGAATTTTATTCTTCTTGTAAGAAAGTCGATCATCTATTTCTTTGAAGGTCTTAAGGCATTTTAGAGGTTGTAGATTATCCTCCTCTAAATCGATATGATCTTTTTATAGATTCATTTTTTTTCTCTTAAAATAATTAAAAGTCAAGACATTAATATAATTGAATCTTTTGAATCTAAATTAGATGCCATCATAAGCACTTTTTCTTCTTTATTTATTAAAATTATAGAGATTAAAATAATTGTTACAAAACTTTATAATGATATAACATCTAAGAATACCACAATCTAAATTACACCCACCTCCAACTTCTATGCTTGAAGATGCACTACTATCTATGTTGCACCAAAAAAATCTACTTGTTCAACAATATAAAGAGCTTAGAATTAGTCTTCTAGAGAAATATAATGGTATATATTTGAAGTTTTGAGGATTTATTAATCAAATTCAATTAATAATAACAAACCCTAAATCCTAAATTCTAAACTTGGTCTGATACTTATTTGATAGAAAAATCATAGATTGGATTAATTGGCACCTTGCTTATAAGTCAAACATTATCATGGTTTATTTTCTTGTTTGAAAAGAGATCACCAATTTTAAGCAACTTTGAAACTTTCATGGGAGTATTTGCAAAAGTATTTGAAGAACATAATAAGGCTCATTGAATAATAGCTAAAATCTAAGTATTATAATAAAAGGTGTATTTTACATCAACCTATTGCATTTGATTTTAGGCAATTAGTATAAGACATTAATTATGATGAAAAAGCCTTGATAAGTCAATTCTATTAGAAATTAAGAGAGAATGTAGAGGATTTGTTATTATCACTTTTGGATCCACAATTGCTCAATGAAGCCATCAATTAAATTGTGAAATATGATAATTGACTATTCTAGCATTGTTAGGATCAACATTTATGGACTTCAATAAAAACAACATGCAATCTAATACACTCTAGTTATATCAGCAAGTACTTTGAATTTACATCCAAAAATGAAAGATATATAACTTGATGTAGCATGTTTTTTATTTTTTGGTTTATAAAAAAAGAATATCGAATGGAAGAAGATTTATATATATAATATTGCAAAGAAGGCCACAAAGTTGACAATTGTTCCAAAAAACAAAATCAATGCATCACCAAAATTAAAAGTGCAATTGTTCAAAAAAAATAAAGATATTCAACCACAATAGGAATTATATGGCTAGACAATTCAGCATTATAAAACTATTCAAATTCCTCTATTTTTGCTCAACCTACTTGTTGCTTTATAATTCTTTTGTGTTTTAATCCTCAGAAACTTCAAGCAATCGTCTTATTGGATTTACGGGCATCCGCTTATTTTTTAGATGAAATATTTGCTAAGCTTTATAAAATTCTTCTAATACAAAAATCTAAACTTGTTTATATAGAAATAATAGATGAATGATCCTTATCCTTTAATAGTGTCACCTAAAAAATACCTATAAAAGAGCCATTTGAAGACCATAATAGCCAAATTAAGTTCAATATTATTAGGATTCTTTCAAATCTTGTTATTCATGGACTTTCTTAGTTGGAATAATATAATCCATTTATACATTGGAAGTTGCAAAAAATAATATTTTCAATAGAAATTCCTACAAAAAAACTTTATAAAAAGCCACAAATTGGTAAGTCTTTATTTGTTGAAACAAGGGCCTTTATAAGTTTGGCCAAAGAAGGTACACCATGTGTTATTTATGAGATTCCAATTAAAAAAGATATGACTTCATCAACAATTATTTCAAAGCAATATATCAAATTTTAAGATATTTTTTAAAAGAAGAATGTTGATATATTATTGGAGTATTGACCATATGATCATTCATGCCATAGATCTTCAAGAAGGAACACAACTACCTTTTGGCCCAATTTATAATGTAAATTTTATAAATAAGCTATATAAGCCCAATTTATAAGTAAGCTTTCAACATTAAAAGATTATATTGATAAAAACTTTATAAAGAACTTTATTAGGCATTTAAAGCTTCCAATATGTGCACCTATATTCTTTATGAAGAAAAATGATTGTTCCTTACGTTGTCGTGTTGTGGTTTGGCTACCATATGAAAAAATTGTATATGTATATTTAAAATATAATTTATTATACAATTACATGAAAGCCATAACAATGAGATTTATTGGTTATAAGATGTGATTAGATTGTTAGTTTAGAAAGAATCTATCTAAAAAGGATATTATTGAGATTTATACAATCTTATTTCTTATTTTGATAGTAAATTTGAGGTTGATTTTATATTGATAGTAACTTTTATATATCTTAAGTGACCTTTGTTAGATATTGGTGATCTTTAAGATCTTATTTACTTCTTTTATTTGGTATCTAGAATGCATATAATATAAATTTTATAAGAAAAAGGATTAGAAAGGGATTTTTAGTGTAAAAAGAGGGTAGCTAGGCCATCCATATGAATGAATGGAGATGGATGATTTGAGATAAAATATGGTTTCTTTGATGCAACATCAAGACCAAGCAGCCATGCAATAAGTTGGACTATCAGAGGTTAGGACCATTGTTTATCTAAAAAAAAATTAATCTAATAGCATATTATTTGAAACTATCATCTTTTATAAGATACATCCAATTTTTTATATCTCTTTTTTTAAGCCTTATAGAAAATTGCATATTTTGAGAATAATACAATAATTGCTATCTAATATCAAAATAAAAAATTATAAAGAATATGAGGTTGAAAAGGTGCTTGATTCATAACAAAGGTGGGACTAATTGGAATATCTTATTCATTGGTGTAGCTATGATATCAACGAATACATGTAAAAATTGGCCAAAATCTCACCAATGTCTCTCAAAAGATATAGGAATTTCATCCACTTTATCCTCACAAATTCAAACGTGTTTGATGATAATTTTTTAGTTAAGATTGGATTTGAAAAATACCTATAAGAGGAGAATAGTCAAATTGAAGCCTTTATTAGTATATAATTATTTATTCTAAGATAGAATAGAATTGTAAAAGCTAGTCAGCCACTATGTCAAATCTTCAAGTATTGAATTATTTAGCAAAACAAGATTCATAAGATTCACTTGTTATACAAGTTTTGAACAAACTACTGCAACTTTCATAGCCTTTAATTGAGCAAAGTGAAGACAATACATTTTAGTGCTAAATATGACCGTAATTAGAGCCATTAGGAATAATATTCAATCATGCAAGTCTTAATTCTAATATTCAATCTTTCGTAATATTGCTTGAGCTTAGAAAGATAAATCATCTGAAGCTTGAGATCTTATTTGGAGGATGTTTTGAAGGCCGTAATAAAGATCAAATCTTTAGATAAAATATTTCATTAATGAAGATATTAGCTTAAGGCTATAGAAAATTCCTTCAAGGACCAATAGAAACTATTGCTTAAGAATAGAAATCAAAATACATAACTTCATTAGTATAGTATATATTCAATTATTTACATATGTAAGAAGATTTTCAAAGGTATGAGCTCCTCTTAGAACTTATTAGTAGAGAAGGACATGATGTTAAGAATATACACTTTAGAAGTTTATAAAACCTTTTAGAATATTTTAAAGATTTTTTAATTAGTGGAAGTAACTTGAAAAGCTTTGTAATTAGTGGAAGGAACTTAAAAAGCTTCCAAGTTGGTAGAAAGAACTAGAAAAGCTTCCAAGATGGTAGAAGCTATTTAAGAAGATTTTTAAATAGGAATATATATTAGAGACGAGGTTGAAGAATTCTTCAATCTTGACAATGCATCTCTTAGAATTCTAGCTCATCTTTCTTAGTATTGTTTGTATATTCATCTAGATAATTCAAGTCCTTAATAATTTCTTCTTAAAATCTCTTTCTAGTTCAAGTCTCTTATTTTATATTCTTATATTCTTAACATGCATTATTACTTTTCAATTGTAATATATTTTGGATTTAATAGGTTATTAGAATTCATTTATAGAGGTTTTCAGTGGCTTCAAATATAAAAAACTATCAAGAAATTTATTTTCCCTTATGACACATGTTTTAGATCAAAAAAATGTTAACATTGCCATATGGACTTTTTTAATTGCTACCAATTTCAAAAAAATTCTAGTCTTTTATTTATATGGACTTTATGACAAATCTTCTACCAAAATATTTTTTTGATGCCATATATGTAATTTTTAACTAATTTATGAAGATGGTATATTTTGTCTTTTGTAAAAAGACCATTACTAGTGAGGACATGGCCAAATTTATGGCCAAAAAGAGCGAGTAACTAAATCTTTGAATAGTACTTAAGGTTTACCATCAATTACTAACAAAACAATTAGACATCTTATTTGTTTCTAGCTAAATTTGCCTACGATAATAATTTCATACATCTACTTAACAAACTCCATTTTTCTCCAATCATGGCTGACATCCAAAAGTAGACATATTATTTGTTGATAGATTCAAAAAATATTGATAGATGATTTTGTAAGCCAAATTTTTGATATCTAAGCTACTTTAAAATTTCAATTGGAAGAAGCTCAAATATGCTCCAAAAAATTAGTTAATATACAAAAAAAAGAACAACCTCCATTTGAAGTTGGCAATAAAGTATGGTTGCTTTGATACAATTTAAGGACTATTTAATTATTTGATAAGTTGGACTACCAAAGGTTAGGACTATTAAAAATTAAAAAATAATTTAACTCTGATACTTATCAATTAGAACTATCAGCATTCATAAAAGTACATCATATTTTTTATACATTTTTTTAGAATCTTATAAAAAATTAAGCATATTAAGAAGAATACAACTGCCATTGTCTTATATTGAAGTAGATAGCCATGAAAAATTTAAGGTGGAAGAAGTACTTAATTTGAGGCTAAGATGAAGACAATTGAAGTACTTTGTACATTAGCGCAGTTATAATATTAGTAAGCACATATAAAAGCTAACTTCAAACTTAGTCAATACATTGTAAAAGATATAAGAATTTCATTGACAACATTGTTCTAGACCTAAAGTAGCAATATTTTTTAGATAATACTTTTATCTAGCATACTCAAATATGATATATTTTAGACTTTGCAATTTTTTATAAGAGAAGTGAAAGTAGTCTTAAAAGTTTTAAAACTCAATATTCATATGCATATAAACTAATAAATCCAAAAGTAATTCTATGCCAGCTTAAAATTGTAACACTTCTTTGATTTAGCTTGCATAATAAGATACAGATAGTCAAGAGAATAATATCATACCAATTAAGCTATCTTGACCAAACATCTTATATTATTGACTTTGAGATGACAAACCACTTAAATTAAAAAGATATAAAATATCCAATAATTGATTTGTAGCGATTATCATCAAAATAGAACTTGTCTATGAGGGATATTTTGAAGCAATTTTTGAAGGACATTTTTGCAATGAAGACATAAAAATTCAAGCTTGGTCTATGGTAAAAGATATTAGTTATTATTATTGATTGCAAGGATTGATAAATCTTTTGACTAACAAAAGATAATTTAAATATATGATAAATATCTTGCAACACATCTTTGACTTCATTTGCTTTTGATCAACTTTGGCTCTATTCTTCCTTATAAAATTTCGAATTAAAAAAAGAGGTGATATTATAGATATATAATGGACAAAGATTTTAAAATATTTTAAAAGATTTTAGAAGGTTCTACTTGATCTTAGAAGATTCTAATAGATTTAAGAAGATTCTATTTAATCTTAAAAGATTTTAAAAAATTATTTATGATTTTAAGAAAGCCTTAATAGGTCCTAGTATGTTCTAAGAAGATTTTGGAAGATTATGGAAAATTTTAGAGGATCTTAGATGATAATAGAAGAATCTTAGGCTTGCTTCACCTCCAAGCATCAAGAAAATTCTTCAAAGAGCTTCCTTGTTCCCAGTATACATAGGAGTCAAGGCTACGGGGATCCTCAATCTCAACAATATAATTCTTGTAGCTCAGCTTGGATATTTTAGTCTTGTTCTTGTGCCTTGTTGTAGCTCTTTATTTGTGATATAATGCAAATTCTTTTTATTTGAGTTCTTTGAACTTTTCAAATATTATTCTATTTAAATACTATGTTATAATACTTATAACCTTCTAGAACCTTTCAAAATCTTCTTGGAATCTACTCGGATCTATTAGGCCTTTTCAAAACCATCAAAAAATCTTTTAGAACCTTCTAAGATCAAATAGAATTTTTTAGAACCTTCTAAGATAAATTAAACCTTCTAAAATCTTTTAAAATCTTTTTCTATTATATATCCATAACAAATTTATAGACATTTGAATACTATTTTTTACATATTTTAAAAATATAAAATCTGAATTCCACCAAAATTTTGTATATAATTTTATGACATGATAATATATATTCTTAAAAATTTTAAGCCAAAACCTTATCAAATTGCTTGAGATATAGCTCAAAACACAACTATTAATTAAGCAAGTCACTTATTGTCTTTAAATTACTATCTTTATATTCTAACTTAGGATTCATTAAGTTGTTGTCATATTACGTATTGTCTTATTTTTAAATGCATCAGACACTTGGTTGTGGAAGGTGAAGTTGTGTTTTACAAGTATGTAAGAAACCTTAATAGGTTTCACCTATATAAGAAGAATGCAATTTGAATTTCAATTTAAAATTATTTAAAGCCAATAAAAAGTACTTAAAAACATTCTTCTCAATAATCTCAACTATACACAAACTCCAATTGCTTTGTTACTTTCACAATTAGACAACTTTGATTTTTCATTGTAATTCCTAATCCTAATTAGTAAATTTCAGCAAGCTGTAATTTTTAATTTGACCATCCACTTGATGCAAAGTTTTGCATACAAATGTCACTATAAGTCTTTTATACATTGAAAAAATTTCAGCTCAATTCAACTTACAAATTGTGAAAAAAATATCTACAAACCACACTAATTTCACTTAGCCACCAACTTGAAGTTGATGTAGATGTTCCACTAGCAATTTCTCCTTCTTCAACTATTAACTTTAGCTCAAAATTTGTGTATGGCTTGATCTCTAAGTCTTCTAATACCATGCTAAATTTCACCTTGTTTTAACTAATATATCTTTAGATATTACAAAAATTCTAAATAACTTCAAATTGCCAACTTCCAATACATCCTCGCACTAATGATCAAATATCTTTCAACTACATTATTAGATTATTACAAAATTTTATGCACTTATAGCACATCTAATTAATTATATACTATCAATTTTTTAATTATAGATGTTGTATCAATCGTACAAACTAACTAAGAGTACTAGCCCTAATTTTATTACATAAAATCCAAATCACCAATAGAAACCTTGATTTGAAAACTCATTCAAAACCTATAAAAATGAATCTTGTACTTTTAGAATGAACTTAAAGCTAGCTCTCATATCCTAATTGTTGATCTTCAAATAATCCCATATTTTGCCTTTGGTGGCTATTTTAGCAGCTAGATGTTTAATTTTGACCTTGTTCCATAAATGGTTGATCCCTAGGTATCAATCCAACATATTCTAGGAGTTTTTAAGTTCAATCCTACCTTCAACTTAATCCAAGTATCAACCATACTAATTATTTATCTTCTCTGCCTTGTTTTTATTAATTTATGGTTTTTTTAAGGCAATAAAAGAATTTCTACAATCTAGAAGGAAAAATTATTAACTAACTCTTTTCTACTTGCTATTAAGATAAGAAAATAATCTAAGAGGCTTTTATAAAAAAAAAATTAAGTATCTTGAGTTCCTATTGAATTAAAATAATTAAATATTAATTAGAAAATTATTCTTGTTTATATTTTTACCATATAAATATGTTACAACATATATATATATATATATATATATATATATATATAGTAAAATAAGTGCTTTTTCTAACCTCAATTGCCTATCTTTTATTTTTTTTTATACGCATGCATTATACTCCAAAGAATAATAATAGGTACAAATTTGACACATTGACTTTGAGCACCTATATCTCATATATAAAAACTCCAAATTATTCAATTTTTATACCAAAATCATATCTAAAATTCTAAATTTACTAATCCTAGCCTCCAATATTTAAATAGCCTCAAAAGAATATTTTTAATTTCTAATGAGGCCTCAGATAGCCTCCTTGAAGCCTATTAGATATGACTTTTGGCTAATAAGAATGGTCATTTTTATCATCTATTTTCATTCATCTACATAGATAGCCTAATTAGTCTTTTTGATACAAAGATTCCTTTCTAATCTTTTTTCTAAGAAGATTTATATAATATATATCCTAAACATTAAATATAAAAAATAAAATAAGATTTCAATAGTTACCAATGTCTAACAAAGATGATTCAAATTATATAAAAGTTACCATCAATTTAAAATCAACCTCAAAAGTCACTATCAAAAAAATAAAAAAAATAAAAAAAATAAAGTTGTATAAATATCAATAATAGCCTTTTTAAACAAATTCCTTCTAAAATAGTAATTTAATCATATTTTTTAACTAATTAATATCTATTGACTTGACTTTCACATAATTATATAATAAATAATGTATACATTATTTTTACATGGTAATTGAGCCACAATACAATAAAATTAAAATCCAATATTGGCCCTTTAAATTGGCATTATTGAAGTGTCTAGGAATATACTTCATATAGGATGGGGGACAATATTAACCAGCCCAGTTAATTAAGGGCAGTTTAAAAGTACAAATCTAATAAAGAAATTTGAATCAATAGGATCCGAACAATAAAAGAGATGTTGGAGATACCTAATCTAAATAAGAACTAAACAACTTAAAGTCCAAATTAGAATAAATTAGATCAATAGAATATATATCCACTAACAAAAAAATAATTAGCTATTAGCAATTAATCTAAATTAATCTAAGTAATATAAATAACCACCATGAGTAATGATTTTGAAAAAAAAGATAATATCAAGTATGAAATATGAGACCAAATTGTTATTGTTGTTGTTGATATAAAAAATTCATTAAATTGATTATAAATATAAATTATTTTTTAAATTATTACTTTATCTTTTCTATTTATTTATATAAATTTAGTCTTTTATAATTTCAATTAAAGTTGAATTGTATGCAATCCAACTCAAAGAATTAGTTGGTGTAAAACTCCTATCAATGTGAATTTTGACTAAAATTTATCAATTTCAATATAAAAAAATTTATTTTTAGATTGGTACTTAAAGATCAATATTTAACAAGAGAAGCCACCATGAAGTGATGATTTAAAGTGATCAAATAGTCCTTTCTAAACCAAATATAAGTTTAGAAAGAATCTTCTAATCTACTGGATTTTGAACATGCTTCCATTCATAATATTAGAATTTGGACCTTAGATCTACTTAATAATAAGTTTTATTTTTTTCTATAGTAATATATATTATTAATTTAGATAATTCTATTGACTAATTTTTCATTCAATTAATTTAATAACTAAGCTCAATAGTTGTAATAAATATTAATTTATACAAAAAACAATCTTAGTACTCTTAGATTTTTTGTCTTTACAATAATTTATATTATACAAAGCCATTTATTTTTATCTTTTATATATTTATATTCTTCAAAAGAGTTTTGAAATAAATAATAGATCACATCATTATATATCCTAAAATTATTAATATAAGAAGGATAGCAATTACCAAAAAAAAAAAAAAAAAAAAAAAAAAAAAAAATGTGAATAATATTGCTTTCTTTTAAAGGTATTATAATCTTAAATTTGTCCAATTATCTTATTTTGTATATATATTTTTTATACACTAATAATTTTTCTTTTAAGTATTTGGTTTTTATTTTTATTTTTATTTTTTTATAAAGCATATTTTATAAAAAAAAAGTATTATTTGAACATATAACTTAGAATTTTGTCATTTTTGGATTTGTATCAAAGCTATAGTTAACCAAATGATAATATAGGATGTAAACTTGCAGCAATTGGATAATATGGCTTCTTTATTAAAACTTTAAATTAAAAAAATTCTTATGCATATTTTAGGTGCAAAAATATAAGAAAGTTTTAAATACAATAAGTTTATTTTTGAGACATCTAAATTATTATATTATGATTTAGATTTCTTTTTAAAAATTTAAATTTATAATCATAATTTTTGTTGAATTATTATATAATAGTCATGGTAAAAAACTTCAAATTTAATGTGGCAATTAAAAAATTGGCAAGAAATATAGTTATATAAACTACTTACATATTATTTATAATTCTTTATACTTAAAAAAGCCTTCTATAATTCTTTTTATAATAGAAATATTTTTTGATTTTTGATTTTAGTATTTTTTTAAAAGTTTCTTGTATATATTTTTTTGTATTACTATCAACTATGATTAGTTTATTTTATTTGAAATATTATCATGGAGAATAAATTATATATATCATAGTATAAATCTATAATTATATTTTAAAACTATAAAATCAATTAAAATAATAATATCTAATAGAATATCTTGATTTGTTATCTTATTATAGTATAATTAAAGATATGTATAGAAAATCTAATTTTAAAAAATTTAATAATACTAATATAGATAATATCTTTTTATGATTTTTATGATTTTTTAAATATCTTTTAAATATAGAAAATTTCTACTTAAAATTTTAAGTAATCATATCTAAAAATTTTATAGGTATTTAGTGTTTTAACAACTTAATTATAATTTATAGCCAATATCAAGTGTATGTAAAGGTATTAAAAAATATTTGGCTTTTTATAAGTGTAAAAAATATTTATATTTTTTTGAAGTATTTGATACATATATCAATTATTACTTATAAAAAATAAAAGAAAAATTGCAACATATTTACCAAATTTTAAAAAATTTATATTATTCAAATATATAAGAATAATTTATATACTATTTTTATAAAAAGGTATAAAATAATAAAATAAAATAATATTCTTTAAGAAAATAAAATAGAATCTATTATTGTTCATAGTAATATAATTCTTCAAACAAAATATATTGTTTCTAAGCTAGTTGATGATTTATTTCAAAGAATTAACAAAACATATAGTGCATATAATTTCACTGAATAATATCATACATGAATCAATGGATTTTGTTTTTTAAAGATCATGTAGTAAGATTTTATTAAATTTAAAAAATATTATGCAATATTGCCTTCATTGACTCTTAAATGCAATATCATAAGAATACAATTAATCAAACTTATGAATATTTTTAATATTAAATAAATTTCTTATTTGATAATAGATAGTACTTTGTATACATTAAGGTGCCACTACTCTAATACATACTTGCTAATGCATAATCTAAAATCAACTTCAAAGATATAAAAAGATAAAAAAATTTAGAAACAAGTTTGTCTATAGAATGTTTATCATTAGTATTGTCAAAGACATGAACTTAGATAAAACTTTAAAAAGACATTCTTTTTATGTGATTAAAAAAATAAAAAAATAAACAAAGAAGAGATGGATATATGATAGAAAAGAATTTAGATAGCTATTGCCAAAAGTAAAGAAATTAAAGAGTCTTAAACCAAGACTAAAATACAAAAAAGACATTGATAAGACTAAGAATGAATTCAGTCTTATCTCCATATATACTAACTACCAAAAAAGTCTTGTGGAAGCTTCATGAAGACCACAAAGCTTGCGCCTCAAGCATCAAGTTGTAGATTGCTTCATATGCAGCTTTTCAAAATTAAAAAGTTATAAAAGAATTTTTAATTGTCATTTGATTTATATAAAAGAATCTAAATATCTAATTTGTATTTGAAAAATTTTAATAAATTTTTTTAATAAAGATATTATCTACTTAATATATTTCTATCTATTTGTACGTATTTTTATTTATTCAAGTAATATAAATATTTGTTATAAGTAGCAAATTTATTAAAAAATTATTAATAATTATAATTAAGATTACTTAAAAATTAATTGAATATTATTTTTTTTAAAAAATATATTTTTAATTTTTAATTTTTATTATTATAATAGATTAAAATTTTAATTTTTGGAAACTATAAATATTTATTTAATATATTTAAAAAATAAAAATTAACTTATTGAAATAAATCTTTAATAGTAATATTATAAGTTTTGTACAAGGTTGTAGAAACATCATTGATTTTTAATTGTGATTTGAGATTATAAATTCTTTAATATCTTTTTTTCTTTGTCTTTGTACAATAGTTAATTTGCTTTGTAAATAGACTCTTATTTATCATTTCTATAAGCCTTATCTTCTTATATCAAATAATATAGTTCTTTGTCATTCAAATAATATAGTTCTTTGTCTTACAAATAAATTTATTTTTTAATAATATTTTTTTTAAATAGATAATATCTCATGCTTTATTATTACAAATATATTTAATTTTTTATTATTATTTTATTTAATAATAATAGAAAATAATAATATATTTTTATTTTATTTATTCATTTGTTTATTTTATTTTTGTTTCTTATTTTTAAGCATTTTTAAAGCTTATGGTGTTTGAAAATAATTATTGTGAATAATACAATGAAGCATAGATTCACATATTATTATTATTTTTTTAAGATTGATTAGGATTTATACAACAAAAAAATGGAATACAAAAAAAATTATCCTTATATCTAACTTTTATTCTCTCACTACAATTAAGTAATGTTAATAATTTAATTTTTTCTTTGTCTATTCACTTATCTTTAAAAAAAATTATTTTTAATTTTATAATAATAATTTTAATTATACCATTTTATAATAGAGTATGTGTAATATAAAAAAAATTCTTATTTTTGTCACATTTTTACTTTTAATGTTTATTCATTTTATTTATTTTTATTTTAAATATAATATAAAAAACTATTATTTTTATCTAAATAAACCTATATAGTTGTATCATGAAGGTTATAATATTAATTGATATCATATATTATTTAAGTAGCTAAAATATGATAATTGCAAAGACCTTTAAGAAGATGGTTGTTTTATTGTAAAATATAATTATTACCATAAAATTATTTTATAATTAAGATAGACATGGTTTTTCTAAATGCAAAGATGTATTAGCTAATATTTTAATATTATAATAAAAAGGATTTTAACAAATATTGCTAGGCATTGATATTAGACTTTCTAAAGTCATAAAAAAGATATTGAAGTCTTATCATGAAAGGTCACTATGATTTTGTTCTAAGTCTAACGAAAATGCAAACATATATTATATATTTTACAAACAATGCACTTTATGAGCTAACTTTCAATAAGATTTAACTACTCTTTTTACCAAAGCAAAGAAAGTGACACTAAATAATACAATCCAAGCAAGTCCCTATCTATGTACATATCAAGGACAAAGACATGAATCAAAATATATTCTCATATTACTCAAAATCACTTGAAGATAGTATTAAAATTAAAATAGCTATTGCCAAAGACAAGAAGACTAGAGATTCTTGAAACAAGACTAGGAACAAGAAAGGTATTGACAAGAGTGAAGAAGACTTCATTCTTGTCTCTATAAATAAAAAGTATAAGATGGCTTTAATTAAGAGTTGTTTATAAATTGTGGTGTGAAGTATAAGGAGCAATAAACAACAATGAATGAGAAGAACAACATAAAATAAGTAAAATATGTATAATTGAGTAATTGCACACTATAAAACTAGTCACAGTCTGTTCAATATATTTTCACCTGATAAAAAGTAAAAAATAAAAATAAAAATAAATTTTTTATTTAGATAATTTTTTATCTTTCTAATGGTATAAAAAACATTGAATTTCAAATTACTATGAATAAATTATGACAATCCAAAGATAAAAGATAAATAATAGAAAAATGAAGAAGAAAACTTTTATCTCAAGGGTAACTTGCTTAAAAGGTCATGAGTTCAAACCTCACCAAGGCTCACAAGTAGTATATATGGATGTCTTAGAGGGGCCACAAGGCCTTAGTCTTATCCTCCTACCTACATCCAAGGTGCCACAATTCATATGGAACTTTGTGCACCTCCCTTCTTACAAGGACTACACTAGTTGTTGGTCCTCCTATTTTCTACTAGTAAAACTCTTTATTTTGTAATTTTGATTTTATCATGGTATTCAAAAATATCCAATTAGCCTAGGAACCTTATATGGCCTTCAAATCTTACTCCAATTCTTCATAATGGCTCCCAAGGTGGTAAAACTCATTTTTATCAAAGTCTTAAAATTTCTTCTAAAAATTCTAAATAAATTCTAAATAAATTCTAAATAAATTCTAAAAAATCTTATAATACTTTTAAAGTGATAATATCAATTTAAAACTATTTTATTCTACCTTGGTAATTTTTTATAGTAATAAAATCAATTTAAATCTACTAAAAATCCTATTTTCTACATAAATAATTAAAAAGACATGAGATCTCTTTCTCATACTTCTTCTACTTACAAAGTAATATTTATATATATTTAATAAGTGGTACATAAAGATAGAGGGCCAATATAGACATTGGTCTCAATAACTAAATACTAATTCTTATAATTAAAAAAAATACTAAATTAACTAAGATAATTACCTCCAAGACTTACCAAGATCCTATTTCTTTCTCACTAATATTATTTTCCTTTATTTAGCATCATCTAAATACATCTTTACTTTACAATTGTAGTTTTGACACTCTAAATGCATTCTTTTATCCTAAAACAACTAATGAGTTAATTTGATGACTCACATATGGCAACCATCTGGAACGACTTGTAAAGGAGAAGAATTCAGAATTTGATCTTTGAAAATGCTATTGAATAAATAGAGTAATTGTCTGTAGAAGTTTTAATGACTATTTGAGAGAAGAATGAGTGAGTTAGTATTAATTTGAAGGAATTAAAGTAGATTTGTTCTATAGAATTAACGAAGGAAGAAAAAAAAAAAACTAAATCAAATATAAAAATTAGTAATTATAGAAAAAAAAAAAAAAAAAAAAAACTAAAACTAAAACTAAAATAAATGAATAAATAAATAAAGCTAATAATTTTAGATTCTCTTCAACATAAGAAGATTGTAGTATCAGCCTTCTAAGGCCTATATATCCATTGAATATCGAGGTTGGTTGTTTTCTGCATTAACACTAGTTTATTGGGATAGCTCATTTTTCCAACTAGATTTGAACTCGGGATGCTTTAGTAACAACCTCTCTTATGACCAATAGTACAACTCCTCTCGAATGTTACTAGATACAAAATCACAAGTTTTAATATTCAATTTTTTTTTTTTTTTTTTTTTTTTTTTTTTGATATAAATCACATTCTATATTCTTTATATATATTTTCAAAAGTTTTAGTAGGAAAATCTTCTCCATTTAGTGTTTGCAATCAAACTAAATTGTTTGGAAAGACGTCTTTAACGACATAAGGATCCAACCATAAGGCATCAAATTTTCTTGGAAAATTCAATCTCCTAGCATCTTAGAAAAGGACCAACATGTTAGCCCTAAGAATTTTGATCTTATGTTGTTTGTCAAAGGCAATTTTTCTTCTTCTTTGTACAGCTTGTGTGTATTGAGCACTCTGTCTTTTGGTCTCATCTAGACTTTTTAGACGTTCCAATCTATCCATCAAAGATTATTTAGTCGACAATCTTTCTGCCAAGGCAATTTGAAGAGAAGGGATTTCAAATTCAATTGGTAAGATGGCTTCTATGCCATAAATCAGAGAAAATAGAGTAGCTTGAGTGGTCACCTTAAATGAGGTCCTATAAGCCCATGAAGCTGTAGAAAGCTTGGTGTCTCAATCCTATTTAGAAGTTGTTATGGTTTTTTTAAGGATATTTACCAAAGTTTGATTTACCCTCTCTGTATGTCCATTAGTTTGAGGGTGATAAGACATAGTCTTCCTATGATCAATTTTAAATTGTGAGGTTAAGTCTTCTATCACTTCATTTAAAAAAATGCTTGCCCCTATTACTAATTAGGATTTTTGGACATCCAAACTTGATGATAATCTGCTCATAAAGGAACTTGGTTGCTTGCTTAGCATTATTGGTCTTTATTGCCTTTGCTTCAATTCACTTGGTAAGATACTTGGTTGCTATTATTAAGTGCTTCATTCTACTAGTAGAATTAGAATGAACTTTTTGAATATAATCAATTCTTTATTTTTCAATTGGAACTAGAGGTAAGGACATAAAGAGAGGTAAGCTCATTCGAAGGTCATTTCTAACTGTAAGACCGTTGGAAATTTCTTTACATTATAAAGATGAAGTAAGGTCACCTTCTTCTATTAATTTGTCTAATATATAAACTTGAGTGCTATCAAAGTTTACTCCAAAGGCATCTTTATAATTAATATCATCCACTAAGATTGTAAAATCTTTTTTTTCTTTATGATTTTGTCTAGAAGCAAAACCATCTATAAAATTAATACTTATGACCTCATCTCTACTTGAATTAGGATGTGTTTTCAACCATTGAGTGAATTTTCCATCATCCTTCTAATTATATCATCCAAAGTCCATACATCCTAATGAAGTTGATTTGACCATATTTGAATGAATTCCTTCACTTACGATTAAATTAGCAAATCTAATCTTCTTTTTTAACTCATTATGTGGTTGGGAATTCAAAATCTCATCTTTTAAAGAGTGAGATGAAGTTTGGGCTGAACACAATCTTTGAGATTGAATTAGGATTTTAGTCAGGTTTTCTGGTGGCCTATAGATGATATGGGGCTTCTTACCTCCCCAATCAATTTTTGTATTAGCTGCCTTTAATGAAGGTCTATTTAAAAGTAATGGATATGAATTTTTGCTAAAATATATATATGAATCACATGAAAAATGAAAGAATATTCTTTAATTCACGTCATCATCCTGCAACCACTAATTTATCCCAGAGGTGTGTCTTGACTTTAATTAGCCATGTTAATCACAAATAGAAAGGGACTAGTGATACTAAGTCCTAATTTCTCCATAGTTCTCCTTAGCATAATATTCAAACCACTACCCCCATCCACAATAGTATAGGATTTGATTTTATCTACAATAGATACCTCTAGCTCAATTGCCTTCACCTCTTGTGCTACTTGAATAGTTCTAATATGAGCTAGGATTTTTACTTTAGAACGTTGTTATACTGCATTTACATGCACTATGTAAAAATATTATATTTTTTATTTATTTTTATTATCTATGTGTGAATGCTAGAGGCTATTTTGGAAGATATTCTAAAGGAAGGATTTGTTTTAGCCACTTAATTAGTGAATTAGGATGGCTATTTGATTTGTTCCTACCTTACTTTTACTTTAGAATAGATTCTTTTGCAGTTGGAAGAAAGGTAAAGGCTATTTTATCTTTCTTGTTGACTTTGAGGTAACATGGTCTCTTGTAAAGAAATAAGAGAGAAGAATATGGGATAAATAAGGCCTATCCAAATTAATTTTGGCTGCCCATGTGGACGTGGCATAGGTTGATGTGGAAGAAAAGGGAAGGATAATCTTTTTGCTGGAACTAGGATTTTCTGTTGTAGAGTATATGATTTTTAGAAAGAGATAGCTCTAAGGGTATTAAAGCTTTTGTAATGAAATTTGAAGGGAATGATTCTCAAGTTGTGAGAATTTCAGAGCCTATTCACTTGCTTGTTTTGAAATTGTGAGTAAAAAGTTACACTTGTTTTAATGGAGTGAGGTCTGTTGCTATCGAGAAGTAAAGGCAAAAACTTTGAGCTGCTATTGCAAGTTTGATTTCAATTATTTTTGAGTGAAATTTGTAAAAAGTGTGGAAAATTGTGCTAGCTTTCTATCAAGCTATTTCTTCAAGCATTTGAAGTTGAAAAGAAAGATTTGTGAGCTTGAGAGTAGGAAAGGATCTGCTGCCACCTGACAAAGAGGGGCAAAGACTTTGTTCAACCACCCAAGTTAGACAGTCTCTTCAATATTTTTGGTAATTTAGGTGCTTATAGTAGCTTGTGTAAGCTTTCCATGAGAACAAAAATTAACATATTTGGAGCTTTTATGAAAAGTTTATTAGCTATGAAGTGGCAAGAGGACAAATTATTGTTAGGATTTGAGGGGTAGTTTCAACTAGCCATAAAATCTAAAGTTTGAAAGATATACTTACAAGATTTAAAGACAAGTTAGATGATAGAGTGAGCTTTTCAAAAAGCTATTACATGTCCAATTTGAGTAAGGCAAGTAATCACAACAAAAGCTGAAGTAAGAAGAGCTTTACTATCTTTGCAATTTACTAGAAATTTTTAGTATGTACTTCAATTAGCCATAACTTTTAAATGGTAAGATATTTGTTTGTGAAATATTGATAGATTTTATAATGTATTATTAGCTTTCCATAAACTATAAACATGCTTGATTTGACATTTGGATGAAATTTTAGTGACTTATTTAGTTTCAGCTAGTTATATAACTTATATTCTTCATATGCGGTTGAATTTTGAGATATACTTGAATATATATATATTCTATTTATACATATTATATAAATATAGATACTTATATTTATATGAAGTATTTATATAATTATTTTATAAGTATTATATAAAATAATTATATAAATATTTATATAAGTATTATACAAAGAATTATATTTTATATTTATATAAGTTTTGTACAAGTATAATATAAGTATATGGAAGCTTGAATAAGTAACATGCAAGTATACAAGATACTTGTATGGCTTCTTTCTATATTTTCTACTAATTTTAGTAGCAGCTAAGAACCCGATGTCGCGTTGTAAATTAAAACATAATGTAAAAGATATAAAAGAATGTGTTAAAATAAAAAGATTAATATTAGAAGGAAAAAGGATGAAAAAAAAAAGGGGTTGTAATTATAATCACATTATCTTGGATGTTACAATATTTATCACAAGATCAAGGATGATAGGTAGGCCAAACTACTAATTTCCTACTAAAATTCCTACTAGCAGTACCAAGTCACAAAGCCAAGGATTTCTACAATGAAGTGTGAGTAAAAATTTTATTGCCTCACATTAGTTACTTTAAAAAATTTAGAAAAATTAGAAAAAATAAAAAATTTAAAATTATACAAGTAAATTAGTAATAGGAATAATTAGTAAAGATAGTAGTAGGGAAGAAAAATACGGACCTAGAAATAAGTAGAAGTAAAGAAAATTTATTTAAAATAATAATTACTTGGAATTAATATTTTGTATGGAAATGGGGTAGAGAAGGGCCCTATATTAAGCCCTTCTAATCATCCATAAATATGAATTTGGAACTTAAAAAAAAAAAAAAAAAAAAATCTGCAGGTGTTCGGAAATAGGTCTCGGCGACCATTGATCTTGTCATCGGTGTCGTGTAGTAATACGACTACTAGGTGAAAGAGGGGAGGAATGATTATATTATAGAAGAGCTCAAATGAAAATATTTGAGAAAATTATCTTAGAAAAATAGATAATAGACAAGGAGGTAGTAAAAATTAAAAAGTGCTAATGCTGCCTTTTATAAAAGGGATTTCTACTTACTTTGTAAAGCCATAAAAATGGTAAAACAAAGTAGATTAGAAAAATAATTGGTATAGGTATGTTTAATAAGAAGTTAAGAGTAGGTTTTAGAGAAATTTACCTCAAAACTACAAGAGTTGATATCCGGAGAGGGCCGGTTAAGAACCTGGGTCGAAACCAGACCCCAGGGCACAAAACCGCGTGCCGACGGCGAATGGAGGGTCTTTTTGCAGATCGGAGATTGGGGTTAGGGAGTGAACTTGAAGGGTTTTATATAGGAGTTGATTTTGAGTGATTTGGAGAGAAAACGACTTTGTAATAGCTTTGCAAAGTCAGGGTTTATTTTGGCTACTTGAGATTTTGTGAAATAAATTAGGGTTGATGGTTTAGGCAATTCCAGAAGCTTTGCAGCAGATCTACGGCTGGAAATTTGTGGGTTTTTGGGTATTGTTGTTGTCAATGTGTGCTGTGAATTTGAAATTGATCTAACGGTTCGATCAAAGGTTATTGAAATTTATGTGAGTTGGGGTCTCTGGAATTGGGTTTTAAAGGTCAGTTAGGGTTTCGCAGATTTTGATCAATCTATCGGTTGGATTGGGGTGAAATTTATGTGTGTGTGTAGAAGACTTAATTTCCTACATGCTTGTGAAATTTGGAAGCAGTTGAACGGTGCAAATAGGAGGTTTAGGCACTGGAATATTGGCATGAAGATTGGAGAAGGAGGCCGGCTGATACCCGAGCAAATTTGTAAGTTTTTCTTCTTCTTGGTAAGTTGGATCTTCTTCAAACTTGGTATGTGTGTTTTTAACTTAATTGTTAAGGTGTATGAAATATTTCAATCAAGATCAACGGTTTGTTTGGTAGTTATTGTGGTTCTAAAACTGCCTTAGAAATTGCTTAGGGTTTGACTTAGGGTTTGATTAGGGTTTGACTAGGGTTTGACTTAGGGTTTCATTAGGGTTAGGATTTCATTAGGGTTTGACTTAGGGTTTGATTAGGGTTTGACTAGGGTTTGATTAGGGTTTGACTAGGGTTTGACTTAGGGTTTGATTAGGGTTTGACTAAGATTTGACCAAGATTTGAGTTAGGGTTTGATTAGGGTTAGGATTTGATTAGGGTTTGACTAGGATTTGACTTAGGGTTTGATCAGGGTTTGACTTAGGGTTTGACTAGGGTTTGACATAGGGTTTGACTAAGGTTTGACCAAGATTTGACTTAGGGTATGACTAAGGTTTAATCAAGGTTTGACTTAGAGATTGACTAGGGTTTGAATAAGATATGATTTAGGGTTTTAAGATTCTATTTTTAGTATTTTCTAAATTTAGCATTTTATATATTATTTTCTATTATGATTATTGAATGACTCATTTATTCTTCTTTTATAATTTCTTTAAGATTGAATCAAGCTGAAAAATATTGTTAAGGTTTAATAGAAGTTAATTAAGATTCTATTAGAATTGTTAGGATTTTGTTGTGGCGTATTTTCTTTTTATCTTCCACAGCCAGGTGCCCGGAGCATTCTCAAGCAAGACTTCACGTATTACGACATCGGTAAAGAATGTATGCGGGGCGAGACCTTTGTGCGGTAGGAGATTGAGATTAATCTGAGTACGACGGAAGACTAAGGCGAGGGTTGGCAGACGAAGGTGTACGTGAGGCAGTGAGAGACAGAGGGTGGAGAGATGTGGTAGCTTTGTGTGTGTAGGAGACAAGAAGAGAGTTAGCGAGAAGGCAAGAGAGAAGAAAGAAGGAATTAGGAAGTGTAGAAGATCAGCAGATCTATGAGTATGAGTTAGTAAATTAGGGGATGACTACTAGATAAAGATTAATCTGAAGTGTGACACATTGTCGTGGCAAAAGTTCGCTTTAAGTAGATGCAAGGTCCCTCTTTACAATCAAGTTGGATCCAATATGCACAAACTTTCTTTAATTTTTCTTTTATAGTCACAAAACCATGCGTATAATAAATCAACAAACTAGAAGCTTGAAAATTTATAAATCAAAATCCAGCCATTTATATAAGTTCAAATTTTGGAAGCATAGAGTTCACTTCTTTAGTCATCTTCACAAAAATTCTCAACTATGAATTCATTACCAATCACCAGATATCATCAAAATATTAGCAAGTAATTATATAAGTAAAAACCAAACTAGAAACTTGAAAAGTCATAATTTAAGATCCAGCCATTTAAATAAGCTCAAAATTTGGAAAAACATAATTCATACTTTTGATCTTTGTCACATAAATTTTGAGCTATGAATTCATTGCTGATCGTTAGATATCACCAAATCCTTAGCAGGTACTTTTAAAAGTCAAAACCCTAGACACCTGAGAATAAATTTGCCATTACTCCCTAATCAAAGTCTCAATTGATATGAGATTTTAGACATAGACTCTTTATAGTATAAGTAATATGTACACAAAAAATGAGCTTCAAATTCTTCTTGAAACTCAAGTTCTAGCTTAAAGCAAACCCTTCTATTTATCTAACTTCTTCAAAACCCCAGTTTAGTTTGCTGGGTTTAACTAGCCATATCTCACTCAGTCTAGACTCATTGCTATCAATTCTTCAACGTAAAATGTATAGCTTGAAGTCTAGTTTCTAACCCAACTTCTTGATTTCTTGCTAGTATCTTAAAACTTCTAATATACCCTGAAAAGTGACAGTAGGTATCATATTAGTAGTCTAAGTTCAAACAAGCATATCTCTCTCATCTAAGCTCCGAATCTTCAGTTTCTACCACCTAAACTCATGCTAAGAAGAAGCTCTCTCTCAATACCTCTTTGGATTTGCCAAAAAACCCCGTCTTCTTCTCCTCCAAGCTCGTCAAAGAAATTGCAGCCAAGGTCTTCAAAGTCCAATCAACAATTAATAGTTTAAAGTTATAAAAACCCCAAATCTAATCCTCCAAGTCAGCACTATTAATGGTAGCCAACTATTGACATCCAAATCTACTATTTATCCTTAGTAAAATCCTAAATTCAACCTCAAAGTCAAAACTCCTTATATCTACAAATATAACCTTGAATCTATTAAAATCTAAGATTAGAAAAAAGATAAAAGAAATAAAAGAAAGTTTCAAGGCTAAATCAAAGTTAAAGTTAAGATTAAAGATAAGGTAAAATTTTAACCAAAAAAAAAGAAAGAAAGTGAGAAATTTTTCCTAAACTATATAAAAACTTAGATTGGTAAGAAAAAAGAAAGAACTTAATAAAATTTTGAAGAAAAGATAGTTAAGTTAGGTTTCTATATATGGATGTATTTACTTCACGACATCCATTCCTTCCAAATCTGTACATCCTCCGGCATGTGCCACTATTCATCCTTCATTCTATTCGTCTTCATCTTGAATTTCTTTATCTTCTTGGTTCCATTGTTCGTCACACACGTACATTTCAAAGCCTTCAGGTAGACAATTATTATTTCTTCTTCGGAAAGCTTTCATTCGTTGTCCTGCTATCGGAATTCGGATAGATGTTCCATCTAATTCTCGAAGTGAGTAAGTTCCATTGTCATGAGCAATTACAACAATATATGGTCCAAACCATCTCCGAGAAAACTTTCTTTGCGTACTATGTTGGTGGTCCAAAGTATTGTCATAAACCACTACCCAATCACCTTCCAAGATTGGTTTCAAACGCAATCGATGAGTTTGATCAAATCGTGTTTTGTTTTCCAATCTTATTGCTTTCAACCTATCTAGTGCCAATTGGTAGTCTTCTGATAGTCTCTCAATTTGTTGGATCCGGAGTTCCAAAAGTCTTTCACAAGATATGCCATCTTCTCAAGATAAAAATAACCACGTAGGTATAGATTCTTTTGCTGGCATAATGGGCTTTTGACTTAATATTAATTCAACTGGCATGTATCTTGTTACCGTACTATGGGTGGTTCTATCGGCCCATAAAGCAAATGGTAGTAGCCTTGGCCATTCCTTTGAATTGCCTTTACAAGCTTTAACTAATGCATGTATGATTGGTGGGTGGCCTCTTTCACTCTTCCCATTTGCTTCTGGATTATATACAGTGGTTAATTTTAGCTTCACTCCATATCTTTCAAAAAAGCTTTTAGCTTCAGCAGCATCTAATTCCCCTCTGTCAATCCTCATTCCTCCAATACATCCATAGCGACTAAAAATATCCTCAAAGATAAATCGACATATTCTAGCTGTTTGTTTGGTTCTTAAAGCTCTGCCTTCAATATAGTTTGATAACTCCTCTCGTGCTAGAACTAAATATTTCATATTCTATAATCCAACTGGCATAACTACTAAATCAATTACCCACTGGAAGTGAATGGAAAGAGGGTAAGTTGGGTGAAGTTCATCATGATATTTGATTTTGAATTGAAGTTGGCATTCAAGGCACGATCCCACAAAATTCTCTACATCTTTATAAAGATCCTTCTACCAATACTGCTCCTTAATCTTTGTATATGTAGCCCAAATTCCTTGATGCCCAGCCCAATGTGAATCATGAAATTCTTTTAAAACTTGAGCTGTGGTGCATGCATTTCCAACTATCCGCAATGACATTCCATCCTTTTTTTTTGGTTTTTTCCAAAGAAGCCCATCCCGTAGAAAATATCCATATGAATATTGCTTGATTTCTTTAAAAAACTTATTTGACCAATCTTGCAATTTTCTAAGGGTGCTCAAATAAATGCCAATGTCTTTCAATCTTCCTTCATATAATTCTACCTCAAAAGGTAGAACTTCTTCCATTCTCTCATTATTTGTTGAAAATACATAACCCAAATTTTTATTACAGCTATTTTCATTCTCTTCTTCAGCAATCATTTCTACTTTATCCATATATCTAGCCCTTGATAGTATATCCGCTACTGTATTTTCTTTGCTTTTAATGTGAATCAAAATTAGATTTAGAGATTTAATATAGGCTATCCATCTTAATATGGCAATATCAGGAGTTGAGCAGTTAGATATCATATCAAGCAAAGGTAAACAATCAGTCTCTAATAGCATATTTGCTCCAATTAAATAATTTCTTTCTGCTTTCAATGCTATAATTGCACCCCACAACTCTCTTTTCACTTGTGGATATGCCCTCTGTCACTCTATCAAGATTCTTGTTCCATATCTAATAGCAAATCAATTCTTGCTGACATCTTCTTGTCCAACAATTCAACCTATGGCAATAGGGCTAGTATCCACTGTTACTATCACAGGTTTATCATTCTCATAATTCACTTGTCTTAGAGCTGGTGGAGATCTTAAAATCTTTTTTAAATCTTCCATAGCCTTATCTTGCTCCATGCCCCAAATAAACTTATTTTCCTTTCTTAAAAGTTTGTATAAAGGCTCCGCTACATGAGCAAAATGAGGTATCCAAATTTGATAGAAAACACATTCTCCAAGAAATCTTCTCACCTCAGTGATATTGTTGCAGGCTTTTATTTGTGAAATAACATCTACCTTATCTAGATTTGGCTTTCTTCCATAGCTTCTACACAAATGGCCTACAACTACAATTTTTTCAACTCTAAATTTGGATTTTTCAATGGATAGAGTTAAGTTCACCTCCTCCAATCTTTTCAAAATCCTCTCTACATCCTTAATATGTTATTTTACAAATATTCTGCAGCCATCCGTTTCTACAGCCACATCTTTTATTTCTTCTCTGCAACCTTTGATTGGAATATCGTCCACAAATGGTATAGTCTTTTCTGGTACAAAATCTTTTAGAGTTTGATTCATTGCATTCTGCATATGTGCCACTGAGTTGGTGGCACCTTGAGATAATGTACACATTCGAACCAAACCTAAAGGAGTTTTCATTGTGATTAAATCCTTGCTCTCTGTTGCCAATTGAAATTGATCATAGCCTGAATACAAATCTCTAATTGAATAAATGGCATGGACTGCAAAAGCCTCAACCACCTCATCCACAATTGGACTGGAACCTTTATTTCTAATAGTAACTCGATTAGCGGGTTGCATATCTTGAATAAACCTTAATGCCCCTGTTTTCTTTGGCATCGTGAACCAATGATTGGAATATGGTCCCATAGAAGATTCATTTCCATTTTTTCCTTGAGCAATTCAATTAATTTTGAGAATTGAGCTCTTGGAATTGGAATAGGTTTTAAATTCCTTGGTATATGTGGAACTGTAAAGATTACCATTGGTGCCATTATGTTTGGATGGACACATCCTATTTCATTAGATTTTGATGCAAATGACTTTCCGTGTTTAGAAAGCATATTCAAAAAAAGGTTTCTTTCAAGATCACTCAAGAACTCACCTCCTCCAATCTTCAACTTCTTGAGTGTTTCTTCCGTAAACCGATGTCCAATCCCCTCTAGATTCTTTAGCCTTGATTCCATTTCAGCTTGTTTTACATGATCTTTGGAATCTTCAGGCAATTGTATTGCCACAGGCTTAATTTTCTTTGCCATTGATTTGTACTTTGTATTCACTTGTGCTTCAATTCCAAATATGCAATTGTTAGCTTTTTTATTAGGATTTTTAACAAATTATTTTATTTCTTCATAAAGAGATTGATCATGAATTTCTACCACAATATCATTATTGTTTCTTGTATCCATTCCTTCATTTTAACCTTACAATTGTTGCAGAACATTTCCTACAAACCTTGTTTCTACCACCATCTCTGAAATAGCTTCATCTTCCAAAAGTACTCCTTTCAACTTTAGATTTTTTTCAATTTTTCTTAATTTAGCTCTATATTTAGAGTCTAATATATCAATACCTTGAAAACTTGAAATACCACATTTAGTCAAATCCAAAATTCCACAGTCATTCTTCTGTACATTGGGAAATGTAGTAGTAAATAAAATACTTGCACCTGTAGATTCCTATGCTATACGTGTACTCTTTAGAAATCCTGGAAAGTCTCTTCAGTGTCTAGAGGTACTTCTCGCAGTTGATCTCGATGTCTTTCATGCTCTGGCTTTACTGTGAGAAATTGCACTGAATTTCTTTAACTTTGATTTAGCCTTGAAACTTTCTTTTGATTTAGCCTTGAAACTAGGCGGAAATGACAAAAGAGGAGAGAAGATGTAAACAAAAAAAGAAAAGAAGGAAGGAAGTGTGTGTGAAAAGTCAGCATGGTGTTTTTGTATATAGAGGGGGTTAAGAGACAAATTTGAGAGAGAGGTTTGGTAGAAATAATCTATGTAAATTAAAGAAGAGATGAGTATGAGTTTGACACTCATTTGTTTTATAATTAAAATGTTATGCTCTTTCAAAAAGACAAGGATCTATTTCCAAATCAATGAAGTATGAGGGAACATATCTTTGTGGTTAGAGTAGTGTTTTGAGCAAAATTTATTGAATTTCATAGATATATAAGTCTATTAGGTTGTGTAAAAAATTGATATCCATTGGAGTTATATTTGAAGAGTTATGAGGAAAATTGTGGTCGGATCTAGAGTTGTTAGAAGGCAAAATTAAAGAAGAAGGATGGAGCCTATAACTCAAGTTTGGAGAGGAATTTTGGAGCAATAAATAGAGAGTGTTTACAACATAAGACAAGCTACAAGCCTATCAAATTTCAGCACTTAGATCTTTTTTAATGAAGAGCAATGAAAGTGTGAAGCAAAGAGAGTCTAGAATTGAAGGCTGCAAAGAGGGGTAACTTTGACAATATGGTTCTCCCTAACTATAGTAGCTATGATCAAAAAATTTCTAGGATTTTCTTTCTTACTTCTTTAAGTACGTTTTACCTAAATTTCGCTTCAACTAATGTGATATCCTAGAATTTATGAGCGAAATTGAGAGCAGGTCTCTAAAGGCAAAATATGTTAGGATTCATAAAATATGTTTTTTATAATGTAAATTCTTCAATTTTATGAACTTTTATGGATCTTATCTTACACTTGATTAACTAGAGGCACAAAAGACCCTGTATTTTTTAAGGCTAAGACTCTCACCATGACACCGGTGTTTTCCCAAGGCGGATTTTTTCTACCCGATACCGTTGCCGCCATTATAAAACTAATCATAATCTATTCACTAGATTTTCATCTAATAAAAAGTAAAAATTAAAATTAAAAATTATATTTTTAAGTAGATAATTTTTTTATCTTTCCAATGATATAAAAATCATATAAATCTAAGTTACTATGAGTAAGTTATGATAATTCAAAGATAGAAGGTAAATAATGAAAAAGTTAAGTGGAGAATTTTTACCTCAAGGATAACTTGTTTAAAAGGTCATGAATTCAAACCTCACCAAGGCTCACAAGTAGTATATATGGGTGTCCTAAAGAGGCCATGAGGCCTTAGTCTTATCCTCCTACCTACATCCAAGATGCCACAATCCATATCGGACTTGTACACCTCTCTTCTTACAAGGACTACACTAGCTGCTGGTCCTTATGTTTTATACTAGTAGAACTAATAATTTTGTATTTTTGGCTTCACCATGGTGTTTAAAAACACCCTATTAGCATAGGAACCTTGTATGGCCTTCAAATCTTGCTCCATTTTTTCAAAATGGCTCCCAAGGTGGTAAAATTCATTTTTATCAAAGTCTTCAAAATTCTTCTAAAAATTCTTAATAAATTCTAAATAAATTCTAAAAATATCTATAATATTTCTAAGATGATAATATAAATTTAAGGCTATTTTATTCTACCTTGAAAATTTTTTATAATAATAAAATCATTTAAAATCAACTCAAAATCCTATTTTCTACAAAAATAATTAAAAAGACATGAGATTTCTTTCTCATGCTTCTCCCACCTACTAAGTAATATTTATAGGTTTTTAATGAATAATACATATATATAGAAGGCCAATGTAGACATTGGTCTCAATAAATAATTTTTAATACTTAATAATAAATAAAAATACTAAACCAACTAAAATAATTGCCTCCAAGACTTACTAAGATTTTATTTTTGTAACTTTTCTTCTAATAAGACTTTTATATTTATAAATACTTCTAAATTCTAATAAATATTTAAATAGTCAAAAGGACTCTCTAATCATAATATTTGTATAATTACATGACTTAAGATTATATTTTTAACTAATTCACTAATTAAGATCTATTGGTGGGATTCACATTGAGGTAATTTCTTAGAATCTCTAACACTAGCCATTGCCTCCCTTGTGGCTTTATTTAAATGTGAAAAGTGAGAAGAATCTTTTAAACTATTCTCTCTATGAATTGAAATAGGAGAGAGTAGATTAGAATATATAGACCTTGTCATAAGTGCCAAGGTTGGCATCATAGGTGGTGTTTGCACCTTAGATTGGAGCAATTTATGCATAATCAAGTTTGATTCAGGAAGTACATGCTGAATTATTAGAAAGGAAGTAGAAGCTTATTCCTCAATCATTATACTATTGGTTTGGTTTACAAACCTTACATCTTGAAAGCCTTGACCCTTATAGTATTGGCCATGTTGAGAGTGACCACCGTGTGGAAGAATGAATCCTTGATTATTATTTAAACCTAAGGGAGGATGTTGGTTTTGACAATTATTGCTATGGGCATAGAATAGATTTGGAGATTTTAAAGTATTGTCCAAATTTTGATTTCTTGTCCCCCTCAAATAATCTTGAGGTTGTTGATGATAATTCACTTGTAGAAAATGTAATAATACTATCTTATCAATTTGTCTAAATATGCTTATAGAGTGGTTTCTCCCACAATTTCAACAAACAATTCTATTTTCTATTCAGCAACTACCAAGTGGGTGTCTTTTGTGACAAAAGTGATGTACTTCCTGCCTTGGTCTAAGTTGATTTTTAAAACCTTGATTACAATAATCATGGCTTTGTGGATAAAAATTAGATCCTACATTATTTTGGTTTCTATGCGGGAGAATGTAAGATGGTTGTCGTCTAAGATTATATTGGTAATTTTTTTGGTTTGAATAAAATTGACTAGTGTGCCCTGATTGATTGTATTGAGTATACCACAACCCCGAAGTATGTCTACTAGATTCTATGGAAGGTGGAACTTGGTTTGGATTTTGGCCCTTGATTAATAAGGTCATTTGTTCTTGCATGGTTTTTATTTGTTGTACCAGCTTGTTTTGGAATTTCTTTTGGCTTTGAAAAACTTTATTTTTAAATTCTTCCTTCCAACTATTTTTACCCTTTAGATATGTCAATTTTAGTATGTCAATTCTAGGAGGCTAGGCAATAATCTAACCTTTAACGATGTAAGATAATGGCTTATATGTTGGAATTGATTTTTCATAATTTCATAAGGATGTCCTTGAGACTTATCCATATTTTGAGCATAGATTGATATAAAATTTGGAATTCTATGATCTTCCTTTCTCCACATCATTTCTTATTGTTTCTCAATATCTTCAATCATCCATGCTATTCTTTTGGCATCCTCTAAGTTTTTTTGCCTTCTTTTGAAGATTTTTCTAATTGTACCTTCTTTGTTAAAGCCTTGGATAAAAAAGTAGATAAGAGTGTCATCCGTGAAAAGGGTTCCTACAAATCAAATTACTATTAATTCAAATCGCTGAATATATACGGCAATTTTCTCTCCTTTCTCTTGTCTCAAAGAAAAAAGGCTTGTAAGGAAGTTACTTTGCCCTACTTCTAGTCTAAACTCTTTTAAGAATGCTCTCATGAGCATGTTCTAATTTTTAAAGGTTTGAGGGGGATGATTCCTATATCATTCATAAGTTCTATTCTTTAACGTGCTTCAAAACCACATGAGATAATATTCAGGATTGGTTATCAAATATGTGGTGAGAAATTCTATGAATCTCTCCATATGTGATGTTGGATCGTCATTCCTAATTCCTTTAAAGATTAGAAGATTGTGTGGCATAGGTGTTGTTTATAAATCCTTTGGAATTATAATAGACAAATCTCTTGGTTGGACCAAGGAATTGATAGGTATTTCTAAAGGATCTCTAAAGTAGGGCCTAAAGTAGGGCCCTCAAAAGACATTGGAATTAGCAATTGTTCTAATCCAAATTGGTTTGAGAAAGAAGTACTTATTGAATTTGATAATCTATTAAAAGTGGAAGTCATTAGATTAAAAGGTTGATTGGAACTATCTAGATTGACTTCAATGAAGTCGCTTGATGGACTAAGTGGATTAACTAAAATCCTACTAAATTCAAATTGATTGCTTTTTGGTAGGATTTTTCTACTTCTTGAAGGATTTTTCCAATGTTGAGGTGGTTCACCTAGTAGTGGAGTTAAAATTGGCTTTTGGGATTGATAGCTTTGTGCATCTAGTTTAACATGGCCTAAAAAGAGTGAATGTTCTAAACATTAAATTTTATTCTTTCTCACCTTAGTAGTAGGTCACCTCAGAAGGGAAAGAAGGGCCGACCTTATCCCATACCCGGTCACTTAATCCTTCCGCTTCGGCTAGAAAGTTCATTGCATTTTAGCATGGGAGGGCCTCAACCTTTCACCCCCTAGCTTCCTAAGTGCATATTTGCTCAAAGATGGAAGAAGATCATCAAAAAATTTAGAGCTAACTTTTTAATATTAGGCAAGGCCACACTCTAATTCCACCTTTTTACTCAATTAGCATGAAAATTTAATTATATTATATAATTTTTTTCTTCCAAATTTTTAGACTTTTTATGGATGGGATTAGGTAGGTTGTCTAGATCTAGTAGAATAATGCATCTAGCGTGACTATAGACATAATATTTACCTAAATTTATAATTTTAATATATCAAATTTTAAAATAATTAATTTAAAAAGTATTTTCGCCATCCACTTACAATCCATTTAAAATACCTTCTAATACAAAAGAGAAACAAAACAAAAGTAAGTAAAAAGAGACTAATTGCTTGAGTATCACCTCAAATAATACTTTTCTAAATTTTACTTATTATATAGTACAATCCTAAGTGGGAGTGACTCTAATCAATAATAATGTAAAAAAAAATTCCATACTACGACGGTAGGGAGCCCGAGCTCTTTTTTTTTTTTATTTCTTGACACAAAAATTGTTAAGGAATTACCCACTACAATGGTTAATAATAAAAATTACGTTACAAAAAAAATTCTTTGCAATCAATTCATACCACTTTGAAGGAGAACTCACCTTGTTGCATCTCTAACCAACTTGACACTTGTTAATGAAAGCCAATAAATATTTAATGTCCCCCTACTTGATCCAAGCTAAACGTTCTTATAAAGGTTAGGATTTAAAATTAATGGATAAAAGGTTCTATCTATTCCTTATATCCATGTTTACAAGAAAGATTGAAGACTTACTTGTCTTGCATCTTCCTTCCAGATTCTACCCTCCAACTCTTAGTTCCTGTCAAGGATAAAAACTTGATGAAAGTAAATAAACATGTAAAACTTCTATTAAGAAGAATAACAAAATAGAAGTAAGGAAGTATGTATATTAAAAGAAACTAGAATGGCTATTGCCACAAGACAAGAAAACTATAGACTCTTGAATTTGGACTAGAAACAAGAAAGGAGGTGACAAGAGTGAAGAAGGCTTCACTCTTGCCTCTATAAATACTATCTAACTAAGAGCTACGCGGCAATATTCTATAGGACCTCCTACATGTGTCTAATTTACAAGACATGTATCAAACTTGCACGATAAGTTTCCCTCATGTACGCCACGTACTTGGCTTGTTCCACAAGCTACTAACATGTGCGCCATAACATCTTGTTGACCAAGTTTCTAACCTATCAATCACCTATAGACATGTATAAAGGTGAATCTGCATCTATAAAGCTTCTAAGAAGCTTCTTTATCAGATATTATCAAATCAATTTATTTTATCTATTTTTATTGGTTTATATTAATTAAATAATTATTGGAATAAATCTTATGTCTATGACATTATCTCTCCTTCTAGGGACGAGTTCCACCAAGAACGGTGATTACATGTTGAGGAAATCCAGGATATGTCAAATTGAGCTTGCCACATACTTTGATCTTTGTTCCCTTCCAACGTAGTTGATAGGTCCTTTCAGCCATCAATAATATCCCATACCAAGGCAAGAGGACCACCCTGTTATTTGATCATTGATGAGGCCTTCATAACTCCCTTCAAAGAAAACATTTGGAACACCATCAGAAGTAGTTCCTACTTCTAAAAGTATCACCAAACATTGGGAGTCTCTTCTAAGGTCGTGATACCAAACATGTTGTATTTCACCATCAATCCAAGGAAGGACATGTTGTTCTTAAGGATCTTCATCTCTATTCCATCGTCTTGAAGGTTGTGATAGTTATAATGTCTTATCTGATAAATCAATAAATGATGGCTCTTGAGCTGAATTCATTGGTTGATGATCCTCCATCTCTTTAACACAAAAAATCTAAGGAAATAATAAACAATGATACAAGGTAGGATGAAACCTCTATTGAACCTACTTTCTTTTATAGCAAAGATTTTCTTGATTTTTTTATCTTAGTTTTGATGAATGACATTGATGAAATGCATTGACTTTTATTGATATATTTGCTAGATTCTTGGATGGCTCCCATATGCGTTTACTAATATTGTATCCGTATTAATGTAGAAGATATTCCAGTTGATTTCAGCGCTGCCTTGAATCTAAAATCTCTTCAATCTCAAATTCTTCATCGTTGTCCACTTCTTTAGAAGGCGATGGCATTTGTCTTCTTTCTTGTATATCCACTACCTTATATGGCTTGAATAGTGATACAAGGAATACAAGATGGATCTTCATAGACTTTGGTAGGTGTAATCGATAAATAACTAGATTGATTTATTCAAAAATAGGAAAAGGTCCAAGCCTACAATAGTCCAACTTATCACAAGCACAAGTAGTCTTGATATTGCAACAAAATAACCATACCTTGTTCCACACGTTGAATTGTGGTTGTTCCTTGCGATACGCATCTGCATTTATTTTTTATCGTTCTTGAGCTTCTTTTAATTGCACCTTCATTATTACATGTAATTCTGACAAATAATTTGCCAAATCTTTTGCTACTGGATTATCAACTTTTGAAAAGTCAAAAGCATCAAGTCATGGGTGGTAATCATAATTGCCAAAGAAAGGTGTTTGTTGCATAGAAGAATGTATTGTATTATTATAAGAAAACTTTGCCAATGGCAGAAGAGCTGTCCAATCATCTTGTTGGTAGTTGATGGTACATCTTAAGTACTGCTCCAAGACTTGGTTCACGTGCTCTGTTTGTCTATCAGTTTGAAGATGAAAAGCTAAAGGTAACTTTATGTCTATTTTTAAGATCTTAAAAAGGATTCTCCAAAATCTTGACATAAATTGAGTTTTCCTATCCGATATAATATCCTTAGGTAACCCATGATAGCGATAGATATTATCAATGAAAAGCTTAGCTATTTCTTTACTTGTGATAGATTTTGTGCATGGCACAAAATGTGCCATTTTGGTGAACCGATCTACTATCACAAATATAGAGTCATAAGATCTTGAGTTTAGAAGATCTGTGATGAAATCCATAGAAACAAAAGACTATGGTTGTTCTAGAATAGGTAATGGCTGAAGAAGTCCAAGAAATTGATGACAAAGAATCTTTGATCTTGAACAGATATCACATGATTGTACAAAGTCTTTATTTGCCTTTTACATTTGAGGCCACTAAAAATCTCTTGATATAAGTTCCAAAGTCTTATTGTATCCAAAATATCTTACCGCTGAAAAATCATAATGTGCTTGAAGAATACTTAAATGTGCTTCTTCTTCTAGAATATATATGCGTCCTTCAAAATATAGTAGGTTATTCTTGAATTCAAATTTAGAGGAATCATGAGTCTTGAAAGAATTATTCTTGATATCATAAATAAGATGATCTCAGGACATATTTGACTGAATTTGCTTGAGAAAAGTTGAATCAACAGTCAATGTTGATTTCATTGCTTGAGGATGAAATTACTCTGCTTTCAAGAGGGCTGTTCTTTGTTATTCAAAAGCTGCATTTCTTTCTTTTGGTACAAAATAAAAATGTCTAGAAAGGGCATCGGACAAACTTTGTTGTTTTCCTAGCCGATATGTAATAATGAACTCGAATCTTGACAAAGACATATTCCAATGAGTTTGACGATGATTCAATATGCGTGTTGATATAAAATACTCGAGATTCTTGTGATCCGTATACACGGTGATTAGATTGGAAGCGCCTTCTAGATAATGATGCCATTCTTGAAAAAAATCCACGATTGCAAGAAGTTCTTTGTTATGGATCTCATAATTAATCTCGATTGTTGAAAATTTTCTTGAATGAAAAGCTATTGGATGAAGTTTGTCATCTGTTCCCATTTGTGACAAAATTGCATCCAAAGCAAAGTCTGATGCATCTGTTTCCATAAAAAATATCTTAAAAAAGTCAACACAATACAAGATTAATGCAGAAACAAACAATATCTTCAAAGCTTCAAATGTTGCTTCCGCTTCTTGATTCCATTGGAGTTTGTCTTTATAAGTCAAACGTGTAAGTGGAGTTGCAACTTGAGAGAAGTCTTTGATGAAGATCCGATAAAAATTGGCAAATCCCAAAAAATATCTGACATCTCTTACTGTCTTTGAAATCTTCCAATTCATGATTGTTTGGACTTTCTTAGGATCCATCATGAGACCATCATTTGAAATGATGTATCCTAAGAAATCAACTTGAATACTATGAAATACACACTTTTCCATCTTGGCGTACAATCCTGCATCCCTAAGTTTTTGTAATACTTAATGAATATGTATTTTATGTTCTTTTATATTCTTAGAATAGATGAATATATCATCTAGATAGCAGACGATAAATTTGTCTAGGAACTCACAAAAAACATCATTTATGAGATGTTGAAAAGCAGTTGGTACATTTGTAAGTCCAAAAAGCATGATATTATATTCAAAATATCCATACCTGGTTCAAAACGCAGTTTTCCATTCATCTCCTTCTTTGATGCGTACTAGATTGTATGCTCCTCTTAGATCTATTTTTGTGTAGATCTTAGCTTGATTTTTGTGTAGATTTAATTGGTCAAGGAGTCTTGATATCAAAGATAATGGATATCTATTCTCGATTGTGATCTTGTTGAATCCTCGATAGTCAACACACATTCGCAATGATCCATCTTTTTTCTTCACAAATAGAATTGGAGCTCCTGTTGGAGATTTAGAATGGCGTATGAAATTCTTGGCCAAATTCTCATCAATATACGTCTTGAGTTCAGCCAACTCATCTTATAATAAACTGTAGATTGGTCTAAATGGTGGCTGAGTTTCTTCCTTGAGGTCGATTGAACAATCATATAGATGATGCTTTAAAAGAATATTTGTATTTTTTTTTCTCAAAAACATCCTGATAATCTAGATATTGGCTTGGGATGCCACTTAAAGTCTTTCCACCATCAGAAATAGGTGTGGCATAAATAGCAAAAGTTGATCCTTCTTTTGTTGCGTGTATAAAAGCTTTTATAGCTATAAGTACGGATTTTATTATATTAGGCTTATAGCTTTTCACTTGGTCGGCGGGATGTTTAATAATATTTTGAAAAAGTCAAATCTATGAAAATTTTAATCTATTTGAGGATTATATTTTTCTAGCCATGATAAATCTAAAATAATTGGATTAGATGGAGATTTAATTATGTTAAAGGTTACATAGCTATTATGACCATCTATTGTTTTTTTTATAGGACGGATTTCATGAGTGACGTCTTCAAAAGACAATGGACGACCATCTATGATTTCTACATGTATGGAATTAGTTTTTTGTACTAAAGATATTTTACAATTCTTAACAAATTGTTCATCTAGAAAGTATGTTGAGGCTCCTAAATCTAATAAGGCAGAGGCTTTGTAGTTTTTCGGTCCTAAATATACATCTATTATAAAAACAAGGAGAGGGTTCTGAGGAGAGAATAGGACCTTCACTAGGAATTTTATAAGGTTCCAGCTGCACGGTCCCTATTATAGCTAGACAAATTTGTTTTTCAATATGTTGTCTTTTTTGACAATCGTACTCCTCATTTTATAGTTGTATCATTTCTTTGGATAATGTTGAGCAGTGTGCTCTATAATATAAATATAATCCTTCTTGACGACGCTGTCGTGGTAGAGAGAATTTGCCTCAAGAAAGTGCTGGGCTTTTGGCTGCAATTAAATACTCAATCAAGTCCAAAATAATAAAATCCTCAAATTTGTATAAAAGTCTTTATTTTAGGGCTATTACACCCAATATATAAGTCTTATTTTATAAAAAACACTCAAACTATAACAAAATACTCTAAACCCTCATTCATCCATAAAAGGGGAATTTTTTTTAAACTTCATCAACCTATAATTCTTAATCTAACCGTTCAAATGTACTAAAATTTCACAAAAAGTAGTGATGAGCTCTTAACAACTAGCACAATAACTTTCAATTGTTGATTGTTTATTGATCTTTAGATATCATAAAAACCCTAACAGTAGTTTCAAACCCTTGTTTACAAACACCCGTGTACTAAATTCTTCATATCTCACAAATCCAATGTCCAAATACTATGAAACTTTGATATATAGCTTCTTAGCACAATTTTTAGGTTGTAATGGTGGCCTTCATCTAAAGCTTGAAGAATTGGCATTGCCCAATTTTATACTACACCAATCATATAGAAGAGTACAAAAGCTATCTTATCTTCATCACAATGGTAGGCATATGGTTTATCTTAAAAAACAAGACAAAGCTAGGCAAACCATTTGTACACCTTCCTACCCTTCTTGCTTGAAAACTTTTCGGGCTCCACCACCTTTAACTCTCTATCATCGAATGCCTTGCCACAATACCTGCCCGCCCTATGGAGAGCCCAATCAATTGTTTGCTCAATTGTTTGCTCAATTGTCAAAGGTGGTGCTAGTGATATCAGTAATAATGTTCATTCCAAAATCTACTACACAATGTATGGAATTACTATCTAAAATATATTTTGAATCTATTGCTGGATGAACACGGCCTATTCAAATATGATTTTTTCTAGCACCAGTTGTCTTGCACTTGCAATGGATCTTTCTTGATCCATCTTTTTCTCAGAGTAAGAATCTTGTCTTAATTAATTTTAAATGCCATGATAAATTTTTAGATGCATGAGAGGTCTAAATACACAAGTATGTCCAACTCTTACATAGCTCAACAGTTTGATGTAATTTAAAACTGACCACTCTTTATAGCATCTAGTATGTACATTTTTACTTTTGATTTATTTAACTAGGAAGAAAATCTGTGAGCGTGGACTGTCAACACGTAACATAATGTTAGAATTTGGAATTTGTCAATGCTCTATTCTAAATGTTCCTTTCAATTAATCTGTATTTATATCTCTAATATCTAATCTGGCACAAAAACCATGTAAATAGACATAATTTATAATGTTCCATTATATTGAATATGTTGCATGAGAGACAATGTCCCTCTCATTTGACTTTAAAGAAGACAATGTAACTATCTTATGTGAGACAATGTAATTATCTTATGTTTATAATTGATATAACTACCTTGTGTAAGATGACATAAATATCTTGTGTTTATAAGCGACATAACTATCTTGTATTAGACAACATAAATATTTTATATTTATAATCACTCTTCTCCAACCTCCCAAAATACCATAAGTCCATGACTAATCCTCATGGGCTTCCACTCTAAATATCCATTATTTAATCCAAATATTACAATTAGGTCGTAACAACAACTCTTCTTGATAACATCAAATCTTTTCCTGTTCGGTGAGAGCTTTAAAATATTATCAGAGTAGAGAGAGTTTAAAATAAAGAAAGCTCTAATTTTATATATATATATTTTCTTTTTTGGAGCAATTACACCAAATACATAAGTCCCAAGTAACCAACAACATCCAAAATATGGTAAAATCCTCTAAAACCTTATATATCCTTGTATAAAATTTTTTCCAAACTTCAACACTTCATATCTCTTGATCCGACCGTCCAAATATAATAAATTTTACATGAGGTACTAATATATTTTTATCAACCTCCACAACAAATTTCAACCACAAATTCATTGCGGAACTTGAAATATCTTGAAAATCCTAACAACCACTTCAAATCCTTGTCTTTATACACCCACATACAAATTTCTTCATATCTCACAAACTATAAGCTCAAATGCCACGAAATTTATATATGTAGCTTTTTAACACAAATTGTCACATTTTCCAAGAATTTTGAGCCAAAAATTTGTCTAGAAACTCAAGTTATGGCTCCAATCATTACTATGAACAAAACCGCTCACTTACTACCTTTGATTTGAAAGCACCGCCTTCAACTCCCTATAGCTCCTTCATATAAACTCCAAATGTAATAGTTCTTTTGTAAAAGATGTAGGTTTTAAAATTGCCATTCTAGCCACGCCTTTCGATTTCCAAAAGCTAATGTACAACTCCTCTTATACTCAAAAGAGTAACATCATATCTCAAATTGATACCTTAACTTCAAACAACTATAACTTCTTTATCATAACTCCAAATTCTCTAATTTTTGTACACAAATTGTAGCCAAAATCCTAAACTTCACAATCCTAGCTTTTGATTTCCTAATGCCTTCCTTGAAGTTGCCGAAATTCTTGTTAAGTTCGTAGGCAGCCTCCTCAAAGTCCATTAGGTATGGTATTCGACCAATAGGGATGAAGTTCTCCATTCCTTGCCTTCATCCGACCATGCCTTGATTTCATCCCTCTCAATTAGCCTCCTACTAGCTTAAATTTTTATCCTTAGGCTCCCACCATCTCTCAAGGCTTCATACTTAACATTTAGATCTTATAATTTTTAAATATCATAATCAAAACAAGTAAAAATAAAATAAAATAAAGTTTCTTCTATCAACTATTTTTAATTTAATTTACTAACCATTCTAACACACATTTAGATTCATAAATATATAATATATTTTAATTAATTTTTATATACTGTAAGTAATTATAGTACGACAATGTATTGCATCAATTTGCATTAAATTTGGCTTAATTAGATAAGTTTTTGAAAACTTAAGAGTTGCTATCATCAATTGACTTGATCTTTTCTAGCCAAATCTATGTTCTTGATGCCTTTCAAATAAATGATTATCACATATAATGGCTTCAACAATAAATTATTCTAAGAAGTTTGCTTTTGGCATTGTTAGTAACAAGTCTTTGACGTTATGCTTCAAACTATAATAAAATTGATTGATAAGGGCCTTGTTGTTCTACTCCATATTGCAAGCAAGATTTTGAAATTTTGCAGCATATATTGTGGATAACCATGATCCTTGTCAAAAAGATAAGAGCTTAGTTTTTGCTACCTTCTCACAATCATTTTCTCCAAATGTGGCCATAAACACTTTGAAAAATGAATTCAAATCATAAAGAAGTTGTGAATCTTTTTCCATCAAAGGTACAAACCAAGAAAGAGCACTTCTAAATAGAAGTGTATCTATGAATCTAACTTGAGTAAATCCATTAAAGTATTAGAAAGGATGCAATCTTAGATATAGCTTGATTTGTTATAGAAATCCTTGAAATTTTGATCTTATTCCATCAAACTTTCTAAACATACTAATCTTTGCCTCTTTCATGTTGGTAGAAGCAATGCTTTCTGGATTTGCTTGCAAGGTGGATTTACTTGCTTCCCTCAATTGTACAACTTCTTGACATAGGCTTTGGACTTCTTCTATAGGCATAAGAATAGTGCCTCCATGATTGGTATTAGGGATTTGTGAAATTTCCATCCTAAGAGTATTGACAAGCTCTTGAAGATTTACGATAGTTGCAAATCTATTCTTACTTCCGCTAAGTGTAGCATCCATGATCTTTTCTTCTATCTTAATAATTCCACAATTCAAATTAGACAAAGGCAATCTGCAACTTCTAGTATCAAATTTTAAAAAAAAATTCTACAAAGAGTGATGATGCACTCTTTTTTTTCAAAAAATCAAGGTTAAAAAGCAAAGAATGTTAATTTAAAGGTGAGTAATCTATAACCTTCAAATGCAATAGTAGAAGTGGGATAATCCACTCACTACTTAAATACAAAACAAGAATAATGAATCTTCACTCTTATCAAACTGTTAAAGACAACGACATGAATTAAAATATATTCTTGTGTTATTCAAAATCATTTGAAGATAGTATTGAAACTAGAATGGCTATTGCCAAAGATAAGAAAACTAGAGACTCTTGAAACAAGACTAGGAACAAGAAAGATATTGACAAGAGTGAAGAAGGCTTCATTCTTGTCTCTATATGTATTATCTATCTAAAAACTACTTGGCGGTATTCTATAAAACCTCCGACATATGTCCAACTTGTAAGACACATGTCAAACTTGCAAGACAAGTTTCCTACATGTGCAAAACATGTTTAGCTTGCTCCACAAGCTACCAACATCTACGACACGTGATTAGCTTATTGGCCAAGTTTCTAACCTACTAATCACTTATAAACATGTATAAACGTGAATCCGTGTCTATAAAGCTTCTAAGAAGCTTATCTCTAAAATATTATCAAATTAACTTATTTTTATCCACTTCTATCTATCCATATTAACTAAATGATTATTGGAGTAAATCTTATACGTGACAATATATTATATTAAAATAAATATAAATATAATTCAACTTATATTGAATAATTTTTATATATGTTTATCATAATTATTTGATATTTGATTGGATATTAATTATAAAAATTATTTTATTCATGACAAAGATTATAATTAAATGAAGTTCTTATGACTTGATATACTACAATATCTACCATGACATTCATTTTAAGTTAATATTATATAAGCTTAATTTGGATTTGTACAAAAGAAAAGTGGAGTTTTATAATAATAGATAATCAAATTTTTACTAATGAAATAACTTATGAAATACTCAACTATTGCCATGAAATCGTCATTTCATTTGTTTAAATGTTTAATAAGCAATTAAGTAGTTTTGTATTTCATCTTATTATATTTCTATTGTAAATCATTATCTTGATTGTTCTTATTTTAAAATATCTTCACATAAATATATTAAATATTATTTATTATTTTAATATTTATATTTAAAACTTAGAATTACAATTTATGTACAAAAATTGATACTAAAATTTGCTTGTATCTTAATCTATTATGATTTTAACCATGAGTTTTTTACCATGTAGATATGAAAACATAAAAGTATAAACTACTAGATTTAAAAAAAAATCGAGTAGAAAATCAGGTCACATATAAATTCAAATAAACATTATAAGGTGTTTAATTCATCTATTAAAAAAGTGGCACAGAATATCAGACTGATATTCTGTGATTGCTGGCAATAGTAACTTCCCATCCACAGAGTTCATCCCACAGTATTTCACGTTGCTTGAGACGGTGCAGATTTAACGGAAGGAGATCACCTACATCCAGTGTGAACGAGGCAGCTGAAATTAGGGTTTCGGGGTTGTGGTTTCTCGCTACTAGGGGCACAGGCGGACACCAGGAACTCCTACTTTCCGGCCTGTTGTGGTCGCGCCGTCCGCTGCGTCGTCTCTCATACGCCTTGCGCGTCCGAATCTCTATTACAATGGGTAAGCGGTGCCCCGCCTTTGCTCGTGTTCTTCATTTTTTTAGATTTCGTGATCACTTGAACTAGCTGTTTTAAGTTGTTTACGCGGCTAGGGTATGGTGGTGCGATTTGAGAGGCGCCCGGTTGCTTATTTGTTGTACTATGTGTCGCAGCCAAGATCAAAGTTCACGAGCTCCGTACCAAGAGCAAGAATGAACTTCTTAACCAGGTGCGATTCTTCACTAGAGAGTTTGTTATACACCAGTCTTCCGTCCATGGTTTGGCGCTCACTTACAAGATGTTGCCGAGGTATTCATGTAGCCTATAAATTGTTGCGAGTGTTCGAGAGGTTTCGCTGCAAGAGTTTTGTGTGTGTGTAAGTATGTGCGTGTGCGTGTGCGTTATTTTTATTCTTTCCTTCAGCTTTCGTTGCCAATTGTGAATGCAGTTGAAGGAGCTGAAAGCAGAGCTTGCTGCTTTGCGAGTGGCCAAAGTTACCGGAGGGGCGCCCAACAAGTTGTCCAAGATGTGCGTTGCTCTTGACGCTTTTTATTATGGTTGTTGCGTCGTTTCAGATTAATATCGTCTATAACCCTTCCTTGTATTCACTGTCCTCAATCTCATTTCCTCACTAGAATACAACGGTCCCGTGCAACGTTAGCGTCATCAAAACCCCCCTTTTTCTGTGTAACTTCTCTGCAGTTCCTAAGATTTGATTGTATCCTAGAGATGGATACAGAACAAATGTTTCGATTTAATGTACGCAATTCCTTGTAAAGTCCACCAAATTCTAGGGCACTTTTCTTTCTCCGTCCTTGCTTTCTTCTCAAACTGCAATAGTTGTCATGGTTCAATGTCAAGATTAGCGGTGTACCTAATCTCAATACTTTGGTCAATCCTGTAATACCTTTCTGTCGCACATTTCTAGGGTGCAGACCTTTTGCCTTATTGTATTATGACTTTGTTTGCGCAGCAAGGTGGTTAGGCTTTCAATCGCCCAGATGCTAACCGTCATTTCCCAGACGCAAAAGGCTAGCCTTCGTGAAGCTTTCAGCAAGAAGAAGTACATTCCTATTGACTTGCGCCCGAAGAAAACTCGCGCTATTCGCAGGAGGCTGACAAAGCACCAGGTGCATTTTTGAGCCCTAGGCTACCAAGTCTCCGGCATTTCATATTTCAAGGATGGCTATTGTGATACGATTAGTTAGAGCGAGGTATGTATTAAATTCTCAACAATGATCTGAGGGATTGACAAGTATTGCTCCTTGAGCTGAAACAATGTGTGTGCACGTGCAGGCTTCCATGAAGACTGAGAAACAGAAGAAGAAAAAAGCTTACTTCCCCATAAGGAAGTTTGCAGTCAAGGCTTAGAATTCATCTGTGGCTTGTGGGAGACCCTTTTATCATTAACCTTATAAAGTGAGAATTCCTGTTTCCAGCTTCAGACCTAATGTCCAATTTGGCTGCTAGTTTATTTGAATGATGCTTCGTGCACATGCATTTGCTGAATCTCCCTGAGGTCGATAAGTAAGATCACAGAAACGATGAGAGAATTTGTCTGTGGTGCTTCATTAATAGGATACGTTACCTGGGCCATATTCATTATGAATATCACCTAAAGTCTCGTTACTCTAAGTCATTTGACAAGTGACTGATTCATAATGTAGGAGTCTATGGAGGAGCCACTATTAGAATTAGTGTCCGTGGAATATCTCTTCAGCCTCCTATAGGAATACGTGTTCCGGTAGAAATCAAACGCGACCAGATTGTGGACGTCCAAGAATGCATTCTTACTGTTTGAGAAGTACACTCTGATTCTCGCCCTAAGTTTCATGCCAAGTCGGTTCCAGTTTTAGGTCGGCTATGGAGAAGATCATTAATATTTGTCGCTTGTTGAAGTGTCCTCTACACTGGTAACAACCTTGCTCTGTCCTCGCTTATCCACGTCAACAGCTACAGACAAGTTATCCATGGGATCCATCATGAAATTACGTAATACAAAATACACCAAAATTACACGCAGTTACACAATGAATCAATCTTTCGACAACTTTCATGTCGACATCCCATTTGAAGTAGTCTGTTCACTGTTCTGTGATGAATGCCAATAATGCATTGGTAAAAGGCTTGAAAGGTTTCCAACTTTCAAGTTAATCCCATTTGAAGTCATCTGTTTACTTTTTTCATCTTCGTTGTTCCTTCTGTTTTTTCTCAAACATGCACACAATTACAAAGAGGACACTATTCAAAGAGGTTGAGGTTGCATGTTGCAGTGGAGTTTTAAACTAGAAAGTATCAAATCAAATAGAGACAAATCCTATCTTACAAACAAGTAATTGGAATTATCCCACCAGTAGCTTGCATAGACATCAAGACTTACTGCCTTAATGCAAATTGCATACTTTGCACATCCTTCCAAGAGGTGGTCATGCATTAAGACTTACTTCTAAACACTTGACGTAGGCACATACGTGTTATCTAAAATTGACAAATTCATTAGTTTTTATTCATTAGTTTTAATCCATTGTATTTGTTGTACCATCCTCTTAGCAACAGTTTAGACTTAAACATAGCCTCACGATTTAGCAGATCATAAGCCACTGGAAACATGACAGCTTGGTTGCCAAGTCGCAATCTATTCGCTTATGTCCCATTCATTCCCTCACATTTCTCATTTTTCATAGTTGGTTTCTTAAACCCATGAAAATATGGTATGATGATAAACAGCTATGGACCCAGACAACATGCAATCGGAGCTGTGTGGATGAGTTTCCGAAATAGGTGATCATTCAAGGCAGACATGGGAGGCGGCACTGAGCCCTGCAAATGGTAATCCGCTGCGAGGAATTCATCTGCGGGACCTAGTCTGGGGGTGTACTCATGCGTTGCCAAGTTGGTATTCCTAGGTGTCCCACTTGTTTGGGAGGCTGGGCACCTTCAGTGATCAAGTAGGGTGCGAAAAGTCGCAAATCCATCATGGCGACCTTGATCATCACCGGTACCTCCACAGGAGCATGTGGTAGGGGGTGGAGGATCAAACTTCGAGAACAATGATTGAATGAGCGCTGCTTCCGAGGCTACCGATACTGAAAGCTGGTGTCGGGGCTACCGATACAACAATCTATAGAAACATACCGACAGGCACTACAATCTGCAGACGAACAATCTACCGACAGTCAACCCGAGTTGAGTGGCATTCCCATCCTCCTGCTAATGTGTATATGTCGGCATCAGCAAAACCCTGCAACCTCAAGTTCGCAATTGTGTCAAAGGCTTGGGAAATTCATGTCCAAGTTGTAGCACTAACGCATTTCAGCAGAAGGCAAACTTCACCTGGACACTATGCCTATTGAGCGGCACAGCAGCGTGGTCTATGGAACGATTCATTCTTGCCTCGATGCTGCAAAGAGGTGTTGGCACGTCATGACAGCGGCACGGCATCATGGTGTTCCTAACTTGGCCGTTCTTATGATCAGATTGGGAAAATCTATCTTGGGCACCCTTCTACACAGAGGTCATTATCATCTGAGGAACTGAAGCTGAATTAGCTGCATGATGCCGGTTGGAGCCGGGATGTCTGCGGATTGAGCAACTGGATGAAACATGCCCGCCAGATCAGTACATGGTCCAGTACATGTGGTGGAGTGCGGTTCCATGTCATTGCGCTAGATTCAAAGTAGTTTTATGCTTGTTTGTTGCCCTACATCCTGCTAGGGATGACGGAGAGGGTCTCTCTCGTGTGCGCAGTAGCATGTTGCGTTCCGTTGCGTTGCAGAGATGTAAAGATGCAGACAGTAAGCCTCGGTTTTGACAAGGCCAATTTGTTCTAGACTATAGCAACTTCAGCTGCGTTTTTTCACGTTGAATTGATGTAATAGAACCCTTAGGCTCTAATAAGTTGAACCCTGAATTGTAAGAACAATGATTATGTTATAACATTGTATTCATGCACGTACACTGTCGCTTGAAGCTGAGTCACAATGCTCACTACTGTCATGGGTGTTACAGAAGTGTAGCATTGGTTGGTATTGTTTTCATGAGTATGAGGCGAGAGAGGATGGTAGTAGGAGAAGGAAATGGTGTATGGTCTATGGCAGCTTTGAGACGAGTAATACAGTCGTGCCTGGAAGAATTTTTTTGTGTCGTACCTGCCTTTATGAGTCGTGTGTTTGTAATTTTGAGCATTGGTGCCCAGTAGATACCGTATAAGGTCGCAGTAAATGTATGTGTGTAAGATAAAAACAAATTGCACGTAATGATGTATGCGTGAGTCGCCTTTATTTTTCTGGGGTGAAGGATCCTTGATCGACGCTTGTGGTTTGCATTGTGATGTCGAGGGATGACGGAGTGGCGCTAGATAGATAGATATGTAGATCTAGCTATCTATCTATCTATCTTTACATGTGTTTACGCCGGTGATGAGATATGTGGTTTGTGTGATATTAGTTGGCTGCTGTTCGCCTGTTGTTGCGGAGGTTTGTGCATCTAGTGGGGTGGGGGGCTGTGTTTCAATGAGAGTTTTGGATGTGGTGTTTGGAGGTGTAAGTACTGTTCTGTGTAGCACGGAATTGGATATGGAGCGTTTTGTGGTTGGGAATGTTGTCTACATATTTGTATTTGAAAATAGCAATTTTTGCATAATTTTAGGTTAAACGTCTTCAAACATGATTCTGTCTGGCCCAAATCTTAGTCCAGACCTCATTCATTTTTAGCTGCTTGTGTGACGCTTGACAAGGTAGCTTATTCTAGTAATGACGCGCATGTTGAGAAGTAATAGGATTTTCAATCTTCATGATTTGATGTGAATAGTTGCATAATTGAGCATGTATGACATGGAATGTTAGGATATTTAGAAATTTATCTTAACCATGGGAATTATTGTACTTGAATCATTTAATACAGATAACCTAATACACTATCCCATGAATGATGATTGTTTTTTTTCTTTATTTTTGAAACAGAAAGTGGATGCTCCTATGAACATGTTTAATGCTTGGAATATGTGTACAAATTGTCTTTTAAAATTTTAACATTGCTTTGTTTTCATATGGTATAGAAATTAAGTCTTATATATGGGAACATAGTTTCTTCTTCTTCTTAATTTATATAATTTTATCACCAAACATTATTTCTTGTAGATTTATTATAGACTTAGGATCTATTCTTTGCCATTATTCACTTAATTAATATAAAGATTAGTACCACATTCTTATATTCTTATAATTCATAATTATTTATTAAATTTATATAGTATTATTTCTATTGCTTTAAAAACATAAAATAAATAGTATTAATTATTACATCTTCAATTTTAGTCTAATAAATATTAATTATAATTTTTTATTCTAGAAAAATAAAATTAGGATGGTTTTTTTTTTTAAAGCTTAGATTTTTTAGTAAGTTTTTTAATGTATTTGGTATTAGAAAGAAAGAATCTTAGAGTATTTAAAAACTTACATCAAAATTAGGTTAATATAATTTCTAATGAGATATCTATCAATTTTTTATATTATATTTATTAAAACTATATTCATTATTTTAATGTTAGTCTTATAAATCCTATTCTAATTGCTTTATTAAATTATTATAATTAAAAATAAGAATTTTTATAAATTATGGTTCTTGTGACAAAATAACTTTGCACTTTGTATTTTATTCATCACAAGAATAGCTAATAGATAAGATTATTGTCTTAAATCTTTTTAATCAATGTTAGAGTTTGTAATTATGTATATAGTCTTAAAATGCATGTCTCTTTGGTGAAGGCCACAATGCAAGGTATTATAATTATAAAATAAAATTTTTATGAATTTTATCCAATTTGATTGTAAAGAGAGACTTTGTATTTACTTAGACAAATTCTTACTATAATAATAATGTTCATTTTTTTCCTCTAGTATTAATAATTTGAATTGGATTGTATTGATTTGTATAGGTTTTAGCCTTAATAAATAGATTTTTTAGAACTTAGAAGATATTGTCATTACTTGTTTTGTTCTTCTTCAACCAAATCGTTATTCTTGGCATCTTTCAAAGAATCACTTATTGCATATAATTGCTTGAATGATGAATTATTTTAATAAAATAACTTTTGGCATTGTTAGTAATAGATCTTTGACATTATCTTTTAAACCATATTTGAATTGATTGATAAAAATATGATTATTTCAATCCACCTTGCAAATAAATTCTTGGAATTTGGTAATATAAATAACAACTAAATGTGACTCTTGTTGTAAAGACTAGAGTTTTATTTTATTTTTTATCCTTTTTTAATTAGTCTTTTCAAATATAGATAAAAATACTTCTAAAAATGATTTTAGATTGTACAAAAGTTGTGAATCCTTCTCCACCAAAGGTCCAATTAAAAAAAAGTACTTCTAGATAGGAATGTGCTTATAAATCTTATTTAAATAATTTGGTTAAGATTTTAAGAAGGATGTAATCTTAAAAAGAGCTTCATTTATTATAAAAATCTTCAAAATTTTAATCTTGTTCTATCAAACTTCTCTAGTATATTAATCTTTAGCTCCTTCATACTTGTGGTAGCAAGATTTTAAAGATTTACTTATAAAGTTGATTTGATTGTACTTACTTCTCTTACATGTATAACTTTTTGGGATAAATATTAGATCTTGTTGTTGACTATAGGAATAGGAATAGTACTTCTATAGTTATTATTAATATGTGAGTTTTTTTTAAAAAAATATTAAAAAGCTTGTGAAGATTTACAATAGTTACAAATCTATTCTCACTTCCACTAAGTGTAATATCTATAGTTTGTTTTTCTTCCATCTTGGTAATAAACAATATGAACAAATCCATAAGTCAAATTAGAAGAGGGTAATTTGTAATCTCCAATATAAAATAAATTTTTTTGCAAAGAAAGATAATCTATTCTTTTTTAAAAAAAATTAATATTAAAAATTAAAAAATATTAGTTTAAAGGTGGATAATTTTTAACCTTTAAAAATACAACAATATATCTCAAGAAGTGGAATAATTCATTTATTTTTTAAACAAAATAACTATGACAAGTTAAGACTCTTGTCAAACTGTCAAGGATATATATTACAATAAAACTCTAAAAAGACAATACACTCTTATATCACTGAAGAAAAAAAAAGTAGACAAATTAAAGATAGTTATAAAAGACAAATAAATTAGAATGACTATTACTAAATAAAAAGAGATTAGAAAGTCTTGAACTAAGATTGAAACACAAGAAAGGTGTTGATAAGAGTGAAAATGGCCTCACTCTTGTTTTTATATATACTAGCTACTAAAAAGGCCGCAAGGTTGCCAATACAATTGGCCAATATGTAACCAATATACTTCTATTTAATTCTACCTACTACTATTTTACTTCTATTTATTTAAATAATATATGTATGTATTGCTATACTTTCTTCCAATTAGCTTTAAGTATTTAGCTTTAAAAACTAATTTATTAACATGTTTCAATTATTATTTAATATAATAATATTTAAAAATAATATCAATGGATCTTCTTCTAAAAAAAATTTTATATAAAAAAATTTAAATTAAATTTTTATTTATTTATTTACTTCTACATTATATTAAAAGATATTTTAATTTAAATTTTTTAGTTTGCCAATAAAGATATAAAGACTTCTAACTCCTAAAAGAAATAATCAATTTATAATTATCTACTATGATTACTATTCTACCATCTTCTTAGAAGGCAAAAAAGCCAACATCAATACATTCTTTGAAATAATTTTAAACTTTCATATTTTTTTAATTTTAAAAATATATTTAAAAATATATAAAATTATATGGTATTCTAAAAATCCTAAATTTTTTATAGATTTAAAAATAAAATTAGAAATAATCCAATCTCAATAAAATAAATAAGTTAGGAGAAATATTTTTTAATATTCATTTTAATTTTTCTATTACTGACAATTTTTTAATATAAAGATTTTAAATAAAATTTAAAAAACTAATATTCTACTTGAATTTATTCATTTAGAAGGATCCTAATTTTTAATTATGTTATACTAGTCTCTATTATAAATTTTATTATAATATAGAATAGATTATTAAATATAATTAATATAATAAAAAATTTGACAAAAAATTCTTATAAAGTAGAAAGAAGATTAATGTTAGGATTTAAATAACTTAACAAATAGCAATCTAATGCATATATAAAGGATCATATTTAATTAATTTTAAAATTGCTCTAAATGTCCTATTTGCTAGGTAGATAATCAAGTCTATAATGCTTGATAAATCTTGCATGCTAAGACTATATATGCACTAACTCCTTAATCACACCTTCTTCAAGGAATGATATGCTAAAATTACAACCAACATCCAATACCTCTAATGGCACCACTTTCATAACTTCAATCTTTTTGTTATCCTCATTCTTGTAACAAGCATACTTCCAATTGTTAGAATATTCAAACGTGTGTGACATGTCAACCAAACTCACTTCCGTTAATTTTGCTATTGAACAATTGTTCCATTCATTAATAATGCTCAATTGCACTTGCAACGCCTCCTATCATCTACACCTGCTTCTTCCTTATCATAGCTCTATCACATGTGGTGTCACAAACAACCAATCTTGTGGTTGGAGTTGGTTGTTTGCAATTATCGAGTTATTGATAAATCTTGCATGCTAAGACTATATATCATCACTCCCAAAGCTTCCACACTTCAGTTTTCTGTACCATTAAACGCTACAGTAAATGTCTTCCTTCTCGACATGCGCAATAAGTAAAGGCATGCGAAGGACGGAAGCTAATATGTAACAAAATTTCCTGTTGAGAAACCTACTCCGTAGCACATAGGCCTGGGCGATATTTACATGCGGTTGGCTTTGCAGTTTGCTTGCAGAATCTACTCTCACCTATCATCCACTTCCCAGCCGTAGCATTCACACTAGTTTTCATCATTTTCTTGCACACGTCATCTCCCACTCAGATGTTAACATTCTCTTCAACCACATATCTCCACACCAGTACATCTCTAAATAATAATTATAAAAACAATAAAATAAAAAATAAAAAACCCAGATCACTGCACTCGCCACTGTTTACAATTGAAATGCCACAGATTGAGTAAAAAATTTGCCACGGACTTGTTCTACATCTACTCCTAAACGGCGAGATATTATGTGATCACTACACCTCATGACCTTTCGAACGAGGTCACACAATGTAATCCAACACTCCGACAGGTGCAGCCTACATGCGCCTTACAAAGCACCGCTTACGAGACTCTTCAAATTCCAAGAGCTTCTAAGATCCATGAACCTCTAAAATTTACGAAAAGGCGACGACCATTTTGTAAATTTAGAGTCGACAGTGAAGATACGAGCAAAGACACTCCAGCTCAACATTGTACGCTTTCGTCGATCCAATTGACAACTAAACAGATCACTTGAGCCTCCAGCGATGAGTACAAAGACGGCGAGAATGAGAAACTCGACAAATTTGCTCCGCCAGTCTTCCGCGTACACCAACCGACACTTGCAATGATTGCAGTCAAGTCAAAACCGGGAGCTCTAATTGATATGTTAAAATTCACGAGCTAGAGATCCATTGCTCCTCCTCCGCTAGTTCTCCAACGTAAAGGTAGCCATACTCGAGGCTTCTCCGTCGCTGCGCCACCAAACCTCCTGATATCCGCTTCCGAGAACTCTATCAATTTGCAATTACATATTCCGAAATACGCACTAAAGATCCACTGCAACACAACGGACTAGTCCATTCAATGCAGCATCTCTTGTTCAATCGCACTTTCACACACACTCCACATTGTTTTCACCGCAAGTTTGCAAAAAGATTTTATTTCTCCAAAAAAAAAAAAACAAAATGTACATCTTTTTCAGATATGAAACAATTAAAATTCCCTAAACAAGTGTTCCCAGTCCTAGCTACTCTTCATTTCCCTTCTCTTCATCGCCAATACTCTCCTCGCTTCTTCTGATCGTCGCTATCCTTTCTTTTTCCTCGCGAATACCAAATAGAAACATAACAACCCCCTCCCCGTTCTCCTGCTGGTTCCGCTCTCTTGTTCCTCGACGATCTCTCCCTTGTTCATTCTCCAACCACTAGTTTCGTCACTGAATCCTCATCCGTTCGCCACTTCTCCTTCTGTTTTCCTTGCTAGCCGCCAATTCCACCCGAGACGTCCAGTCCTCATCCAGCTCGTTCATTATTCCGCTCCCAGTTCCGTTGCTTGTCACTCTTCGCTTGGTTCATTCTCCAAAGCAAATTAACTCCTCATTTCAGCCATGCTCCTCAATCTTGATCAAGAACAGCCCCCTCTTTACTCATATTGGCCTTGTTGTCGCCTCCAGGCCCGTTCCTCCTCAGCATCCTTGGAAAACTTCACCATCAATAGCCCCCATCCTCGAGACTCCCCAATGTACTGCACCTCGTCCCAAGCTCCTCCATAAAGCCGACACTGAGGGTCTTCACGGTTTGATAAAAAATAATTTTTAAAATAATCAATAATATTAATAGCTGCCGTTTAGAGCCACTTAGACTCTCTATCAATCCTAGTATACAAATCCAAAAGTAAAATTAAGATTAAAAAAAAGAAAAAGATTAAAATAAAAGTGAGAACCTAAGACAAGTCAGTTGAAAGGTATCCCTTTCTAGACTTTGAAGTAGAACTTTTAAAGAAGAAAGACTTTCAAAAAATTAGTAAATTTAAAAAAAAAAAAAAAAATAGAAAATAGAAAAATTGCCAAAATATAAATAAAACACAATGGTAGAAGAACTAAATCAAAATAGTAAAAAAATTAATATTATAGAAAAAAAGAGTTACAAAAAAAAAAAAAAAAAAAAAAAAAAAAAGAAAAAATGAAAATCAAATCCAACTTATTGATTAATACAAATTCTTAATAAAAAAAATATATATATATAATCTTATTATACACATAAAACTTATACACATCATGACATTGTTGTATAAATTTGTACTTATATTATAAAAAATATCATGGTATATAGTATCATGTGCCTCACTATTATCGTAATACATGAAGTCTTGTTTGAGAATATTCCGGATATTTGATTGTGGAAGATAAAAAAGAAATACACAATAATAAGATCCTAACAATTCTAATAGAATCCTAAATAACTTCCATTAAACCTCAACAATATGAATCAAGCTTTGATCCAATTTTAAAGAAATTATAAAAAAAAGAATAAATGAATTATACATTAATTATAAAAAAATAATATATAAAATAATAATTTTAAAAACTATTAAAAATAAAAATCTTAAAATCCTAATCAAACCTTAGTCAAATCCTAAGTCAAATCTTGATCAAACCCTAAATCAAACCCTGATCAAATCCTAAGTTAAACCTTGATCAAATTTTAAGTCAAGCCTTGATCAAATCCTAAGTCAAATCTTGATTAAATCTTAAGTCAAACCTTGGTCAAATCCTATGTCAAATCTTGGTTAAATCCTAAATCAAACCTTCATCAAATCCTAAGTCAAATCCTAGTCAAATCCTAAATCAAACCCTAATCAAATTTTAAATCAAACCTTGGTCAAATCCTAAGTCAAACCTTGATTAAATCCTCAATCAAACCCTGATCAAACTCTAAGTCAAAACCTAAATCAAATCCTAAATTTTAATCAAATCCTAATGAAATCCTAACTAAATCCTAATAAATCCTAATCAAACCTTAGTCAAATCTTAACTCTAATAAAATCTTAATGAAATTCTAATCAAGTATTAAATCCTAAATCTAAATTCTAATCCTAATGAAATCCTAATAAAATCTTAATCAAATACTAAATCCTAAATCCAAATCCTAAATCCTAACTGAATCCTAACTAAATCCTAAGCAATTCCTAAGGCAATTTTAGAACATCAATAACTACCAAATAAATTGTTGATCTTTATTAAAAATTTACACATGCCTTAACAACTAAGTTGACAACAAACACATCAAATTTAAAGAAGATTAAACTAGATTCTTGAGCCAAGGTACTAGAAGACAAACATTACATTTGTCAACACCTTAAAGATTCTATCTTTGTAAATGCAACTAGCATTGGTTCTTATGCTCATCATCCCTAGTGGCTATGGACCAATCTTGTACCATCATCCACCTTTAATGAAGCATTTTTTGTACTTCTTTTATCTTTGAATTGAAAAGTAGATGATATCGTAGATACATATTTGACTTCTATTTGATTATCTAACATGATTTACTTCTATTGGCATTAGTCAATAAGATGAAGGCATCTTGTAAAGTATTTCTTATCTTTATGATATTTCTTTAGTCATTTGTCTTTAGCAATCAAGGCCATGGTATAATGTAGGGTACTTACACTAAGTCTCACCTTGAGCTTTTTGCTAATAAGTATGAACATGCTATGGAATTTTTAACTAATACTATAACGGCTATTGGTATTTTTGAGGACCAAAGGATATTTATTTTTGGCCAAGCTATAAATCTCAATGCCATGGTATGAATTGTTAGCTTATACCTTATGGTACAAAGGCATTGTAGTGACCATTTATTGTTTCTAACAATTGAGAGCTATGATCAAGGGGCAAAGTAGCCTACCTTTATAGAAGAGGAAGATCTAGAGAGATTTTTTTATTTAAAGAAGTAAGCATTGGAAGAGCTTTGAACTCAATGTATTTTTGTTATTTTAATCCAAGACTTGAAAAAGATAGAGAATGAGAGTATCTTCCTATGGATGTTCTTATCTTCTTCTTTATCTTCTATAGAAGCTTTATCATTAAATGCTAGTAGTGGTGATAAAATTCCAATTTCTATTATTAATACAAAGTTTGAAAGTACAAAAAATGCTTTATCTATTATGTAGCAATCATAGTCCATGTCTATACCAAGTATTTTTTTTTTTTTTTATAGATAAAGAGACCACTAAATTTGATGATTGGCTATTGGAGTTAAGCCCTTATCTCATTCATGTTCAGACACAAAGGGTACGGATATTTATTTGCTTATATTGAAGGTATTTTGCTTTTAATCTTCAAGATCTTAAAAGCTACAAAGAAAAATCCATCCACATTCACTTAAAAGATAACCATCCTAGCTTTTAAAGACCTTATATGCTCAACATTTTTGAGAGGATTAGTATTTAGAATCATTGCTATGAGTTGATGGCAATATAAATAATTGAATTTTCTAATGGTGAGTATGCTTGTACTATGGTTATGCCATCCAAAAAAGATATCTTTGGCAATTGGACAGAGAAGGAGATGTGAGGAATTGCCGTCTAGTTAATTAAAAGACCAAGTCAAATCAATATTTAATGCGGATATTGTGGTAGAGAGAATTTGCCTCAAGAAAGCGTAGAGCTTCTAGTTGCGACTAATTACTCAACCAAGATCCAAGTATAATAAAACCCCCAAATCTATAAAAGATTTCTTCATATGGCTATTACATCCAATATATAAGTTTTATTTCTTCAAAACACTCAAAATATAACAAATACTCTAAAACCCTCATTCCCCCGTGGGAAGGGAATTTTTTCCAAAATTCAATAATCTATAATTTTTAATCCAAATGTCCAAATTTACTCAAAATTTATATAAAGTACTGATATATTCTTAACAACTAATTTCAACCATTGATTTGTTACCAATCTTTAGATATCACCAAAATCCTAGCAATAGTTTCAAACCCTTCTTTATAAATATTTAACCCTAGTTTTTTATTTTTGAATGGCCTCCCTAAAGTTGCCAAAATCCTTGTTCTTCTTGTGGGCAGCCTCCTCAAAGCCTATTAGGCATGACTATTGACCAATAGGAATGAAGAACTTCACCTCTTATCTTCAGTTATCTACAATTTGTCTTCATCCTTCCACATAGGCCTCTTAGTAGTTTAGTTGTTCATCTTTATTCCCCAACCTTCTCTTAAGGCTTCATATTAAATATTTAGATTCTATATAGTTTAAATCCCACAATCAAATTAAGTAAAAAAAACCAAAATAAAATTTCTTACACCAACTTCTTTTAATTTATTTTTCTAACTATTCTAACACATATTAGAAACTATGAACATATTATATATTTTAACTAGATTTACATATTGAAAAGACTTATAATACGACATTGATGCTAAAGAATTTTTTTGATACTATTAGATTTTCTTGAATCTTTAGTACTATGGATTTGAAATCAAGCTATCACCAACTTCTACTATTTGTGAGAGATTGGATAAAGATTGCATTTTAGAGAGTTGATTAAAATGAAAAAGATCAACTCTACTATTGGAAGTTTCTTCTATTTGACTTCAAAAATACATCAATTGAATTTTAGAAGGTAATAGACCATATCCTTATCGACTTGTTGTTTGTCAGGTATTTCATTGATGATGTTATTATCTTCAATAAGACACCATAAGAACATGTGAGATATTTATAAGTGATCTTTGAGTGGTTACAATAATAGAGTTTGTACTTATATCATACCAAGTATAAATTCTTTTATAATCAATTGTCATACTTAGGCCACATGATCATACTTAGAAGATTTAGTGTAAAATAAATAAAAGAAGATACGTTGGAAAAGATCTTGGCACCTACTAATGTATTTAGACTTTGTGCTTTTATGAACTTGGAAAATTATTATTGCAAATTTGTCAAGAACTTTAGCTTGATTGCCAAGCCTCTTATTATTCTTCTAGACAAGGACTAGCCTTAGACTTGGAACCATGAGTAGCAATAAGTTCTTTAGATGTTGAAGCTGAGACTAAACACAATTCTAGTATTTTGATGGCTTCACATTTTTATATCCTTCTAATTGCATATTGATTGAAATTCTTTGAATCTTGGAGCAGTTCTCAAATAAAAAGATGAGCTTAGATAAGAATATGTTATTGCTTATATATCTAGGAGCAATAATAATATAGAATCTAAATATTCATCTTATAAAAGAAAAGCTTTGGTAGCAGTGTAGGCCATTGATTACTTTTGACCTTACTTGTATGGATAGCAATTTACATTGGTGACTTATTTTCAACCTCCACAGTAGCTTATAAAATTAGATAAGTTCACTAACAAGCTTGCCAGGTAAACTTTATTACTTCAAGAGTATGATTTTGATATAGTATATCGAATTGATACTACCAACTTGGATGCAAATAGATTCTCCTGCAATCCAAGTCCTTTGAATTAAGATTTAATTGAATTAAGATAGCATGGAGATTATAATTGAGAGGAGATTTCAGGTTGATATGCATCTACCTATCTTATAATATTGTAAGTCTCTATTGTGGAGAATCTGCTTCAAGGCTCAAATGATGAAACTAACTAATCTCAAACTATAATTGATATATAGAAGGATCTTCTTGTCTTACACAAGCTTTAGTAGAGGACATTTTGTTCTTCCATTTTTACAATAGAAAAGAACAAGATTGGACATCAAATAGCAAAATTGTATTAAGGGAACGACTTACTATTTTAATTATGGTTTGATGGAGCTAAGCATACAATTTCAAGACTTGGACAAAAAACTTCTTTGGTACATCACATATACAAGGATCTTAATTATTTTGGCATGTACAAGATACATTCAATGTTGTATAGCTAATATTGGTAGAATAATATGTATTAGCATGTTGGGATTTATTTTTGTAGGTGTGAGATTTGTGACCAAGTTAGGTCTAACTTTAATACCTTGTTACCTCAATTCAAGCCTCTACTAATCATGGAGTTGGATTATTGATGCTTATTAAACTTTGTAGGACCATTGACTGTCATTCCATATAGAATAAAGTATGTATTAATGATGGTGGAGCATTTTAGCAAGTAGATTGAATTTTTTGCTCTATCTTAGAACTCTTTGAAGTTAGTGCCTTTGAAAATTTGTACACTAAAGCCCTCATTGATTACTACAATACTTCTAAAAATCATCTTGATGCTAATGGCTTAGCTGAACAAATTATTGAGACTATCAAGCATGACTTGAGGAAGTATGGATTACTTCAAGGGAGTCACTGAGATTGGAATCTTATATTGCTTTGGATTGCTATGGACTAACGATTTAGTGTGTAGGCTTTTTTGGCCTTTTATAATCCATATCAATTATTGCATGGATATGAGCCTATTTTACCTAGTTCTATTTAGAAGAAACTAACTCCAATTGTAGACTTAGATGATCTAAGTATTTGAGCTTAATATCTATATGATCGAACTAAGTTCTTTAAAAAAACTATGTCTATGGCCATAGAAAATTTGGCCATTTCTGAGCACCATAATACATTATATTATGCATGCATTTGTAGTAGTGCTTACAGATTTCAATTGCAAAGATTTCTTCAATGAGATTATGTTTATTTGTAATGTAAGACGCCTACAACATTGGATGTCAAAACAAGACATACCATTCTTTTTATAAAAGAGGTGTTGTCTAATAGAATTCTGTTGTTGGAAAGCAAGGATGGCAGAGAATATTGGGAGCATTCCAAGAATTGTATTCCATATCATTTATCTATTGAAGACACAATCTATCTTTAAGTGGCAATTGTGCCAAAAGACTTTTCATATTTTGTGTGTGGAGAGAAGAAAGTGGCGGCTACTATATTATTATGTAACTAGTACCAACATGGTTGGTACATGGGATGCTTAAGGCCACCTCTAATTTCTTTATTGTCTGAATAGTGGATTTGTCTTTGTACAGAGTTGTTAAAGATCTTCTACAGTTAGTGCTTCTACTTCTAATAGTTGATGATCTATTATAATTTTCACTATTCTTTGGATACTTAAATTAATATATTTGAAGGTAAGATTCATTAGTTGATTGAATTATAAGTTAGAAAGATATTTACTTTGGAATTTGATAGCTACTATTATTAGAGGTGATTAAAGATAGAACTCACATTACATCCAACCCATAGTTCTTTTGTCTCTTGTCTTTGATTCATTCAGTTATTAAATTGTTGCCATGTCAATTTTAAGGTTGGTGTATTGATACATCATTTTTTTTTCTAGATTGACTTTGGTCCAAGCTACTTGGCGGGTTTACATAGTTAGTTTGAGCAAGCATTTGAAGGTGTATTATATGTGCACTTTTAATATACGTGATATTTTTATATTAGGTATTGTTTATAATACTCAATTTATCGTATATGATGATTTTTATTTACATGATAGAAAGCAAGTCATAAGGTACAAGATTTTTATATTAAATCAACAAGATTTAGATTAAGGAATATAAACTTAAAGACATCCAATTGCAATAAAAACATTACAATTAGGTAATTCTAAATCATAACAACCAAATTTAAGTCTTATTCTTTTGTTAGATCTTATATTTATTTTTAAACTTTCTATAATTATTACAATTTTAAATCATAAATCTTTAGCTTAAGCACTTTTAAATACTAGAGTCTCAATATGTTTTATGGATAAAGAATTTGCATTGCAACAAAATTAATACTCTTAAGGAAGATTCAACTAGTTGTCACAAACATAAGATCTATTCAAATAATTATCTAATTAATATGAAAAGATAGAAATAGATAAAAGTAGATTAATTTTATAATATCTTATAGAAAAGCTTCCTACAATCACGAGTGACCTGCTACTTGGTATTCTTTAATGTTTTCTTGGTTCTTCTAATTTTTCATCTTGAGATCAACGCCGTGAGCTACTCGATTGAGATGGCATCACTAGTGCAGTATCCTCATTCTCACTAGCCATATCTAAATATACTTTGAGATTAGATATCTTGATACTACAAGAAAACAAAACGTAATAAGTTATATTTTGATAAGATTTGGATCTTACTTATATACATTCCTTTTGAGAAGGATTCATCTTCACATTTTGTTAATGGCCGATTTTTGATTTATCAAGATATTTTCAATAAAATTCCTATATCTTTTGCGACGCATTTGTTATATTTTCTACTGGCTCCCAAGTCTGTTTATTTACATCATAGCCACGCCAGTGAATTAAGTACTTCAACTTCTCCCATCTCCGTCATGAATCAAAGACTTGTTCTATCTTATATTCCATGTGGTCTTCAATTTCAACACAAGGTGGTGGTAGATGTATCTATCTTGGTAAAGTTGATTTACTATAAGCTTCTAGAAGAAAAACATGAAAGACTAGATGTACCTCCATGGATGTGGGTAGTTTCAGTCAATAAGCCACTAGATTGATTTGCTCCTAAATACAGAATGGTCCCAACCTCCTATAATCCAACTTATCGCAAGGTAGAGTAGTCTTGATGTTTTGTTGCAAGAGCCAAATTTTATCTCCAATTTGAAAAGTAAGAGAATCCTTTCGAAATTTGTTTACAGAAGCTTTGTACGAGTCTTGAGCTATTTATAACTGAAGCTTCAAGGTGGTCTCGATCTCCATTGAATGCTTTGTAAGATCTTCAATTGTTGGATTTTTATCTTTGGATTTATCCAACAAATCAAGTTTTGCATGATATCCATATATTACAAAGAAAGGTGTTTGTTGGATTGAAGCATGGACCAAATTATTATACGCAAATTCCGCCAATGGTAGATATGTAGTCTAATTGTCTTATTGATAGTTGAATATACATCGTAGATATTGTTCCAAAACTTGATTGACTCATCTTATTTAACCATCGATTTGAGGATGGAAGATAGAAGAGAATTTTATATCTACCCTCAGTATATTAAAAAGCGACCTCCATAGATTTTATTGATTTATGTATTTTTTTTCAATTTTTGCCCTTGACAGATTGATAAAAGTACATATATAATATTAAAGCTTTATCTTCTCTTGATTAAAAGTAGATTATCTCTTCTTCTTGATAAGACATAAGTATATTAAAAGTTATGGATTATCAACTTTTAAACTGATATTATTCTTAGAATTTTTTTTTAATATTTTATTCTGTATTTTTTGAGTGAAAGTAGACGCCTTCTTTTTTATTATATTATCATGGCACAGCATACTGAAATGAAGAGCACAATGGCACAAATGCAAGAGCAAATGAGAGAATTATTACTTACAATATATGAACTCAATATACTACCACAAAGAGCAATAAGATTAGCAAGAAGTAAAGATATAGAGATGATTACAGTTGCTTCAACGTCTATACCAAGCCATACTACTTTACCTATGATGGAATATTATTTGAATATTAAGAAACCAAAAATTAATTTTCTTGAGAAGTACAATGGCATAAGATGTAAGTTTTGAGGATTCATTAATCAAATACAATTGGTGATTGAACTTCAATCTTAAAGTCATCCAATTCAAGGGTCATAAGTCAAGTTTATTAAAACATTACTTTCAAGTTATATTTTATCATGGTTTTCATCTTTTTTTAAACAATGTGATTCAATACTGGATAATTTGAAGGCATTTTTAGTGGAATTTTGATCTATGTATAGAGAACATGATGTAATTTGTGTTACAACCAACAAGATCCATATCTTGAGATAAGACAATCAATTAGTGACATTATTTGTTTTTTAATTTTGACAACTAGTGGCTAATACCAAGTGGTATGATACTGCACTTATTAGCTAATTTTTCTTCAGATTACAATATGAGATAAAGAGATTGATGTTTAGCTTACTCAATCCTCAGACATTGAACCAAGCAATTGACTTTGTTATGAAGTGTGATAATTGGCTTTTTGAGTTTCAATCTAAGAATCATACAAGAGAGCCTCAACGTTATTATAATACAATGATAACATTGACTTTTTCTCAATACATACATTCAAAAGTAAAAAATATGCAAATTAATGTGATACATTTTAAACCTCTTATTAAACAAGAAAAGATCCATTGTCGTCAAAAAGAATTATGCTTATATTATAGAAAATCTAAGTACACTGCTCAACATTGTCTAAAGAAACAATGCAATTATAAAATAAGAGATATGGCTATCAAAGAAGAAAATATGTTGGAAAACAAGTTTGTCCAACTACAATAGGGACTATACAGCTGGAATCTTATACAATTCCTAATAAAGATCTTATTCTCTCTTCAAACTCTCCCCTTGTTTTATAATAGATGTGTATTTGGGACCTAAAAATCACAAAGCCTTTGTCTTATTAGATTCAAGAGCCTCAACATATTTTTTAGATAAAAAATTTATTAAAAGTCATAAATATCTTCAATACAGAAAACTAAACCCGTACATGTAAAAGTCATAGATGGTCGTCTATTGCCTTTTAAAGATGTTATTCATAAAATCTTTTCTATAAATATAATAATTATATAATCTTTAATATAATTAAATCTCTTTCTAATCCAATTATTTTAGATTTAGTATGGTCAAAATAATATAATCCTCAAATAGATTGAATTTCTTGTAGACTTGATTTTTTTCAAAGCATTAATAAGAATCTTATAAATCAAGTAAAAAGCCATAAGTTTAGTATAATAAAACCTATACTTATAGGCACAAAAGCTTTTATGAATACAACAAAAAAAAGATCATCTTTTGCTATTTATGCTATGCCCATTTTTTATAGTGGAAAAACTTTAAGTGGCATTCTAAACCAATATCAAGATTATCAAGATATTTTTGAGAAAAAAAATATAAATATTTTTTCAAAGCATTGTCTATATGATTATTCAATCAATCTCAAAGAAGAAACTCAACCTCCATTTGGACTAATCTATAGTTTATCACAAAATGAATTGGCTGAATTTTAGAAATACATTGATGAGAATTTGGCCAAGAATTTCATACGCCATTCAAAATCTCTAGTAGAAGCTCCTATCTTATTTGTAAAGAAAAAAGATTGATCACTATGGATGTGTATAGATTATCAAGGGCTCAACAAGATTACCATCAAGAATAGATACCCTCTATCTTTGATATCTAGACTTCTTGATCAATTAAATCAAGCTAAGATTTATACAAAAATATATCTACGAGGAGCATATAGTCTAATATGCATCAAAGAAGGAGATAAATAGAAGATTGCATTTTGAATAAGGTATGGACATTTTAAATATAATATCATACTTTTTAGACTTATAAATGCACCAGATACTTTCAACATCTTATAAATGATATTTTACATAAGTTTCTTGATGATTTTATTGTATGTTATTTAGATGATATATTGGTCTATTCTAAGAATATAAAAGAACATGAATTTCATATTTATCACATGTTACAAAAACTTAGAGATACAGGATTATAAGCAAAGATAAAAAAATGTGTATTTCATACTATTCAAGTTTATTTCTTAGGATATATCATTTGAAATAATAGTCTTAAGATGGATCCTAAGAAAGTCCAAAAAATCATGGACTAAAAGATTCCAAAAATAATAAAGAATATATAATATTTTTTAAGATTAGCCAATTACTATTAAATCTTTATCAAAAAAAAAATTTCAAGTTGCAGCTCTATTTACATACTTAACTTATATGGACAGACTCAAGTGGAATAAAGAAGCAAAAGCATCATTTAAAGCTTTAAAAATAGTTTTTATTTTTGTACCAATCTTATATTATGTTGACTTTTTTAAGGTATTTTTTTATAGAAATAGATGCATCAGACTTTTCTTTGAGTGCTAAATTATCACAAATAGGAGCAGATGACAAATTCCATTCAATAGCTTTTTTTTCTAAGAAATTTTTACCAATAGAGATCAATTATAAAATCCATCATAAAGAACTTTTTGTAATTTTGGATTCTTTTCAAGAATGGCGTCATTATCTAGAAGGCGCTTCTAATCTAATTATTGTATATGTGGATCACAAGAACCTTCAATATTTCATATCAATACACATGTTGAATTGTCATCAGGCTGGTTGAAATATGTCTTTGTTAAGATTTAAGTTCATTATCACTTATCGGCCAAGAAAACAAAAAAGTCTATCCAATGGTCTTTCTAGACATTTTTTTATCTTGTGCCAAAAGATAGAGATTTAGCTTTTGATCAACAAAGAACAATCCTCTTGAAGCTAGAGTAATTTTATCTTCAAGCAATGAAATCAACATTAACTATTGATTTAACTTTTAACAAGCAAGTTTAGTCAAGTATGTCTTCAAATCCTCTTATTCCTAAGATTAAAAATAGTTCATATAAGTCTCATGATACTTTCAAGTTCAAATTTAAAAATAATCTATTTTATTTTAAAAGATTCCTATATATTCTAAAAGGTGAAGCACAACTATATACTCTTGAAGCTTGTCATAACTTCTCTACAGTAGGATATTTCAGATATAACAAGACTTTGGAGCTAATATCAAAAGAATTTTGGTAGTTTCAAATGTGGAAGGTTATTAAAGAATTTGTATAATCATGCAATATTTGTTCAAAATAAAAAATTCCTTGTCATCAACCTTACAAACTTTTCTAATCAGTACTTATACTTGAACAATATTAATTTTTTTATTTCTATAGATTTTATCACAAATCTTTCAAATTCAAATTTATAGGATTTTATATTTGTGATTGTAGATCATTTCACCAAGATGGTATATTTTGTATTATGTATAAAATCTATTATAGGCAAAAAAATAATTAAATTCTTCTTTGTTAATATCTATCGTTATCCTAGATTATCAAGAGATATTATATCAAATAGAAGAATATAATTTATATGAAGATTTTATAGAATTCTTTTCAAAACATTGAAAGTAGAGATAAAACTATTTTCAGCTTTCCACTCTTAAATTGATAGACAAATAGAACAGATAAATCAAGTTTTAGAGCAATATTTGAAATGTACTATCAACTATCATTAAAATGATTAGACAACTCTTTTACCATTAGCATAATTTATTTATAATAATTTGATACATTTGTCTACTCAACAAACTCCATTCTTTGTCAATTATGGTTATCATCTATAACTTGATACTTTTGACTTTTTAAAAGTTGATAATCCTATAGCAGAAGATTTGGCAAATTGGTTGTCAGAGTTACATGCAATAATAAAGGCACAATTAAAGGAAGCTCAAGAATGACAAAAGATTAATATAGATATCTATTATAAGAAATAATCTCAATTCTATGTAGATAATAAGATATAATAACTTTGTCATAATATCAAGACTAATTATTCTTGTGACAAGCTAGATTATTGTAGGCTTAAACCATTTCTAACTTGTAAATAAATTAATTTAATTGCTCATCAATTATACCTATTGAAATCTATAAAAATCCATCTTGTATTCTACGTGCCATTGTTTGAGCCATATAAGATAGTGGACATATAAAGAAAAAGACAAATGCCACCGCCTCTTATAGAAATAGACAACAATGAAGAATTTGAGGTAGAAGAGGTCTTAGATTCAAGGTGATATCAAAATTGGTTGGAATATCTTCTACATTGGTATAGATATGATATTAATAAATGTATATGGAAGCCATCTAAGAATCTAGCAAATGCATCAATAAAAGTCAATACAATTTATTAACAACAACCATCAAAATTAAGATGAAGAGTCAAAAAAACCTTTCAAAGATCAAAATATGTAGCAACCATAATTTGGTATATTCTAGACTTCTTTAACATGTAATCACCGCTCCTTGTGAAACTTGTCCCTAGAAAGGGGAATAATGTCATGAACATAAGATCTACTCAAATAATTATCTAATTAATATAGAAAGATAGAAATAAATAAAAGTAAATTAATTTGATAATATCTTATAGAAAAGCTTCTTAAAAGCTTTATAAATTTGGATTCACCTTTATACATGTCTATAGGTGATTAGTAGGTTAGAAATTTGGCCAACAAGTTAGCCACATGTTGCATATGTCAGTAGCTTGTGGAACAAGCTAACCACGTGTCGCACAAGTTGGTAACTTATAGAACAAGCTAGCCATGTTGATAGCTTGTAGAACAAGCTAAGTACCTAGCACACATATAGGAAACTTGTCTTGCAAGTTTGACATATGTTTTGCAAATTGGACATGTATTGGAAGTCTTATAGAATGCGACCATACAGTTCTTAGATAGATAGTATATATAGAGACAAGAGCAAAGCCTTCTTCACTCTTATCAATTCCTTTCTTGTTTCTAATCTAATTCAAGAGTTTCTTGTATTTTCTAGTCTTTGATAATAGCCATTCTAATTTCTTCTTATATATATATATATATATATATATATATATATATATTCTATTTTATTATTTTCTTTAGGCATAGATTTCATTGATTTAAGCATCTTTTCTAATTCATATCCTTAACACCAGCTCTAGTAGAAGTTATTGGTAGATAATCATTAATATTTGGAGATGTTAAAAAAAAAATCAAGTATTTGAAAGTAGCATTAAGAGATTAAGTATCCAAAATTATCTTCATTATCATTCAATGTCCTTGAAATCAAGAGGTACTTGGCCTTTTTTGATTTAAATTACATAATCCTAATATTGATTAAAAATTATAAAGGGTTACTTCAAAATTTATTTTAAATGTAACAAACCATCTTGATATTTATTTATTAAAACTAAGATATTTATGTAAGCTAAAAAAAATATATATATATACCACTAAGTCTTTATTCAAATAAAAATTACATTAGAATTTTGAAGCAATAAAAAGAACATCAAGATATCTTTGAAAAGAATAATATTAATATATTGTCAAAATACCAATCTTATGATTGTGCAATTGATCTTCAAAAAAGAATTCAACCACCATTTGGACTAATTTATAACTTATTATAAAAAAAAAATTAACTAATTTGAAAGAATATATTAATAAAAATTTTACAAAAAACTTTATCTGATATTCAATATTTCCAAGTACATCAATCCTCTTTGAAAAGAAGAAAGATGGATCCTTGTAAATATATATAGATTATTGTAGATTTAATAAATTGACTATCAAAAATTATTATTCTTTGTATTTGATATTTGGGCTTTTTGATCAATTAAATAAAGCTAAGATCTATACTAAGATAGATCTACAAGGAGCTTACAATTTGGTATGCATTAAAGTAAGGGATGAAAAGAAGATTACATTTTAAATTAGATATGGCTATTTTGAATATGATATCATGTCTTTTGGACTTACATATGCTCCAACTATTTTTCAACATTTGATAAATGATATATTTTATGAATATCTAGATAATTTTATTATACGTTACTTGGATAAATTTTTTATTTATTCTAAAAATATGAAAAAACATGAAAAATATGTTTGCTTTATACTAAAAAAACTTAGAGATACAAGATTATATGAGAAGATGAAAAAATATGTATTTCAGACAACATAAGAAGAATTTTAAAAATATATTATTTCAAGCAATGGTTTGTGAATGGATTCTAAAAAAGTCTATTCTAATATAAATTAGACAACCTCAAGAATTATATGTGATGTCCAATGCTTTTTGAAATTCACAAATTAGAAATTGGATATTTATCAAGAACTTTTGTGTGTCATCAAATTAATTCATTAGTTATTTTAGGATAAAAGAATATATTTAGAATACTTAAATTACAATTTTTAGGTGAAGAAGTGCCTAGAAGATGCTAAATGAAGAAAAATAGTTTTAGTAGAGAAGAAATGGAATCTTAGTAAATCTTGGAAGCAATTATTTTGATTGATTTAATATTTTCTTTTACTTGTAAGAATTAGTATTTAGTCATTGAGATCAATGTTTATATTGGCCTTCTATCTCCATGTGCCACTTATTAGAAATATATAAATGTTACTTAGTAGGTAGAAGAAGCATGAAAAATAAATCTCATGTCTTTGTAATTATTTATATAGAAAATAGGATTTTTAGTTGATTTAGATTGAATTTATTATTATAAAAAATCACCAAGGTATAAAAAATTAGTCTTAAATTGATATTATTATCTCCAAAATATTATATATATTTTTAGAATTTATTTAGAATTTATTTAGAATTTATTTAGAATTTATTTAGAATTTTTTAGGAATTTTTAGAATAATTTTGAAGATTTCCATAAAAATAAAGTTTACCACCTTGGGAGCCATTATAAAGAAATAGAGCAAGATTTGAAGGCCAATCAAGGTTCTTAGGCTAATTATATATTTTTTAAGACCATGGTGAAGTCAAGAATATAAAAAAATAAATTTTACTAATAGAAAATAGGAGGACCAGTAGCTAATATAATATTTATAGAAAAGGAAGTGTCAAGGATAAGAATTTGATGAAAGCAAATAAACATATGAAACTTCTATTAAGAAAAATAACAAAATATAAGTAAGAAAGTATATATATTAAAAGAAACTAGAATGGCTATTGCCACAAGACAAGAAAACTATAGACTCTTGAATTTGATTAGAAGCAAGAAAGAAGTTGACAAGAATAAAGAAGGCTTCACTCTTGTCTCTATAAATACTATCTAATTAAGAGCTACATGGTGGTATTCTATAGGACCTCCTACATGTGTCTAATTTGCAAGACATGTGTCAAACTTATACGATAAGTTTTGCACATGTGCGCCATGTACTTGGCTTATTCCGCAAGCTACCAACATCTGTGACACATGGCTAGCTTGTTCCACAATCTACCAACAAGTGCGCCATGTGGCTAACTTATTGACCAAGTTTCTAACCTATCAATCACCTATAGACATGTATAAAGGTGATTCCGCATCTATATAGCTTCTAGGAAGCTTCTGTATCAGATATTATCAAATCAACTTATTTTACCTTCTTCTATTGATTTATATTAATTAGATAATTATTGGAATAAAACTTATGTCCGTGATATTATCCCCCCTTCTAGGGACGACTTCCACCAAGAGCAGTGATTACATGTTGAGGAAGTCCAAGATACGTTAAATTGTACTTGCCACATACTCTGATCTTTGTTCCCTTCTAAGGTAGTTAAAAGGTCCTTTCACCCATCAATAATGTCCCATATCAAGGCAAGAGGATCACCCTGTTAATTGATCATTGTTGAGGCCTTCATAACTCCCTTCAAAGAAAACATTTGGAACACCATCACAAGTAGTTCCTACCTCTAAAAGTATTACCAAACATTGGGAGTCTCTTCCAATGTCGTGATACCAAATATGTTGTATTTTGACATCAATCCAAGGAAAGACATGTCGTTCTTGAGGGTCTTCATCTCTATTCCATCGTCTTGAAGGTTGTGATAGTCGTAATGTCTCATTTGGTAAATCAATAAATGATGGCTCTTGAGATGAATTTGTTGGTTGTTGATCCTCTATCACTTTAGCACAAACAAATCTAAGGAAATAACAAACAATGATACAAGGTAGGATGAAACTTCTATAGAACCTGTTTTTCTTTATAGCAAAGATTTTCTTGATTTTTTTATCTTAGTTTTGACGAATGTCGTCGATGAAATGGATTGACTTTTATTGATGCATTTGCTAGATTCTTGGATGGATCCCATGTGCGTTCACTAATATCATATCTATGCCAATGCATAAGATATTCTAGTCAATTTCAGCGTCGCCTTGAATCTAAAATCTCTTCAATCTCAAATTCTTCATCATTGTCCACTTTATATAAGAGGCGGCGGCATTAATCTTCTTCTTTATATATCCACTATCTTGTATGGCTCCAATAGTGATACATGAAATATATAATGGATCTTCATAGACTTTGGTAGGTGTAATCGATATGCAGCTGAATTGATTTATTCAAAAATAGGAAAAGGTCCAAGCCTACGATAGTCCAACTTATCACAAAGACGAGTAGTCTTGATATTGCAACAAAGTAATTATTCCTTGTCCCCCACGTTGAATTATAGTTGTTCCTTGCGATATGCATCTGCATTTATTTTTTGTTGTTCTTGAGCTTCTTTTAATTGCACCTTTATTATTGCATGCAGCTTTGATAAACGATTTGCTAAATCTTTTGTTGTTAGATTATTAACTTTTGAAAAGTCAAAAGCATCAAGTCATAGGTGGTAACGATAATTGGCAAAGAAAGATATTTGTTGCATAGAAGAATGTATTGTATTATTATAAGCAAACTTTGCCAATGGCAAAAGAGCTATCCAATCATCTTATTGGTAGTTGATGGTACATCTTAAATGCTGCTCCAAGACTTAGTTCACGTTCTCTGTTTCTCCATCAGTTTGAAGATGAAAAATTGAAGATAATTTTATGTCCACTTTTAAAATATTGAAAAGGGTTCTCTAAAATCTTGACACAAATTGAATTTTCCTATCCGATATAATATCCTTAGGTAATCCATGATAGCGATAGATATTATCAATGAAAAGCTTAGCTGTTTCTTCACTTGTGAAAGATTTTGTATATGGCACAAAATGTGCCATCTTCGTGAACCAATCTACTATCACAAATATAGAGTCATAAGATCTTGAGTTTGGAAGATCTATGACAAAATCTATAGAAACAGAAAACCATGGTTGTTTTGGAATAGATAATGGCTGAAGAAGCTCAAAAATTTGATGACGAGGAGTCTTTGATCTTCAGCAAATATCACATTATTGTACAAAGTCTTTGACTACCTTCCACATTTGAGGCCACCAAAAATCTTTTGATATAAGTTCTAAAGTCTTGTTGTATTCAAAATGTCTTACCGCTAAAAAATTATGACAGCCTTGAAGAACACGTAAACGTACTTCTCCTTCTAGAATATATAGGCGTCCTTCAAAATATAGTAGGTTATTCTTGAATTCAAATTTTAAAAAATCATGAGTCTTGGAAGAATTATTTTTGATACTATGAACATACTTGACTAAATTTGCTTGAAAAAAGTTGAATCAATAGTCAATGTTGATTACATTGCTCGAAGATGAAATTGCTCCAGTTTCAAGAGGGCCGTTCTTTGTTGCTCAAAAGCTGCATCTCCTACTTTTGGTGCAAAAATAAGAACGTCTAGAAAGGGCATCCGACAAACTTTGTTATTTTCTTGGCCAATAAGTGATAATGAACTAGAATCTTGACAAAGACATATTCTAACGAGCTTGACGACGATTCAAAACACAGGTTGACATGAAATACTCAAGGTTCTTGTGATCCATATACATAGTGATTGGACTTGAAGTACCTTCTAGATAATGATGCCATTCTTGAAACGAATCCATGATTGTAAAAAGTTCTTGGTCGTGGATCTCATAATTGATCTCGGCTACTAAGAATTTTCTTGAATAAAAAGCTACTGAATGACAAAACAGATGACAAAATCGCACCCAAGGCAAAATCTGATGTATTTGTTTCCATAAAAAATACCTTGGAAAAGTAAACATGATACAAGATTGATGAATAAAAAAATGATGTCTTCAAAGCTTCAAATGTTGCTTCCACTTCTTGATTCCATTGGAGTTTGTCTTTACAGGTCAAACGTGTAAGTGGAGTTGCAACTTGAGAGAAGTCTTTAATGAAGATCTGATAATTGAAAAATCCCAAAAATCATTGGATATCTCTTACCGTCTTTGGAATCTTTCAATTCATAATTGTCTGGACTTTCTTAGAATCCATCATGAGACCATCATTTGAAATGATATATCCTAAGAAATCAACTTGAGTAGTATAAAATATATACTTTTCTATCTTAGCATACAATTCCACATCTCTAAGTTTTTATAATACTTGACAAATATGTACTTCATATTCTTCTATGTTCTTAGAATAGATCAAAATATTGTCTAGGTAGCAGACGACAAAACATCATTCATATGATGTTAAAAAGCAGCTAGTGCATTCATAAGTTTAAAAGGCATGACATTATATTCAAAATGTCCGTACTTGGTTTGAAACACAGTTTTCCATTCATCTCCTTCTTTGATGCGTACTAGATTGTATGCTCTTCTTAGATCTATTTTTGTATAGATCTTAGCTTAATTTAATTGATCAAGGAGTGTCGATATAAAAAATAATGGATATTTGTTCATAATTGTGATCTTGTTGATTTCTCAATGGTTAACACACATCCGCAATGATCCATCTTTTTTCTTCACAAATAGAATTGGAGCTCCTGCTGGAGATTTAGAATGGCGTATGAAATTCTTGGCCAAATTCTCCCCAATATACGCTTTGAGTTCAGCCAATTCATCTTGTGATAAACTATAGATTGATCCAAATAGTGGCTGAGTTCCTTCTTTGAAGTCAATTGAACAATCATATGGACGATGCTCTGGAAGAATATGTGCATTCTTTTTTTTCTCAAAAATGTCCTGATAATCCAGATATTGGCTTGGAATGCCACTTAAAGTCTTTCCACCATTAAAAACGAGTGTGGCATAAATAGCAAAAGTTGATCCTTCTTTTGTTACAAATATAAAAGCTTTTGCACATGTATGTATGGATTTTATTATATTAGGCTTATAGCTTTTTACTTGGTTGGCAAGATATTTAATAACGTTCTGAGAAAAGCCAAGTCTATAAGAATTTTATTCTATTTGAGGATTATATTTTTTTAGCCATGATAAATCTAAAATAACTAGATAAGATAGAGATTTAATTATGTCAAGGATTATGTAGCTATTATGACCAAATTTTGAACTTATTTGAATGGCTAGATCTCAAATTATGAATTTTCAAGTTTCTGGTTGGGATTTGACTTTAAAAAGTACCTGCCAAGGATTTGGTGATATCTAACAACCAGCAATGTATTTATAGTGTTGGATAGAAAGAATTCGTGTTGAAAAAATGTCGGGTTACTAGCTGCTACTATAATTAACAAAGAACATAAGAAAGAATTGTGCAAGTATCTTCTATACTTGCACAATATTTGTTCAAGCTTTCAAATTATACTTGTGTTATACTTGTAGAAGACTTGTATAATTATAAAGTATAAATCCTTGAATAATACTTATATAAATACTTATACAAATACTAATATAAATACTTGTATATTTATTTATATAAAATAGTATATAATCCTTGATATAATACTTATATAAATATTATATATAATAATTATAAAATACTTATATAAATACTTGATATAAATATAAGTATATATACTTATATAAAAGATTTAAGCAAAGTGTGTATATATTCAAGTGTACCTCAAAATACAACCGCATATGAGGAATACAAGTTATACAACAACCTGAAATTAAATAAATCACTAAAAATTTATCCAAAGGTCAAATCAAGCGTGCTTATAGCCTATGGAAAGCCAATGATCCATTGTAAAGTATATCAAAATTTCACAAATAGATGACATACCATTTAAAAGTTATGGCTAAAAAAAATAGGTACTAAAATTTCCATAGCAAATACAAACGCAGCAAAGCTCCTCTTCACTTCAGCCTTTGTTGTGATTACTTCCCTTCTCCATATTAGACATGCAATAGCTTTTTAGAAAGCTCACTCCATCATATAACTTATTCTAAAATTTCGCTTCCATGCCTCTCAAACTCCAGATTTTATAGCTAGTTCATTCTACTCTTCAATCCCTAGCACCAATTTTCCCTCTTGACAATTCACGGCTCATAAAACTTTCATAAAAGCTCCAAATGTATTGAATTTTTTTGTGGAAAGCTAATACAAGTTACTATAAGCATCTAAAATATCAAAAAATTTGAAGAGACTTTCTGACTTGGGTAGTTGAACAAAGTCTCTGCCCCTCTTCATCGGATGGCAGCAGACCCTTTCCTACTCTCAAGCTTACAACTTTTTTTCTCCAACTCCAAATGCTACAAGAAATATCTTGATAGAAAGCTAGCAAAATTTTCTACACTCTCTATGAGTTTCACTAATATAGACTGGAAATCAAACTTGCAGTGGCAGATCAAAGTTTCTGCCATCACTTTTTTATAGCAACAGACCTCACTCTTTTAAAACAAGCATAACTTTTTGCTCACAATTCCAATACAAGCAAGTGAGTAGATTCTAGAATCCTGACAACTTGAAGAACACACACCTCAATTTTTATTACAAATGCTTTTATATCCTCAGAGCTATCTCTCTCCAAATTTCACTACTCAAAAACTACCAAACCCTAGGTCCAGCAAGAAGAGTATATCCCCCTTTCCTTCCATATCAATCTATGAGACGCCCACATGGGCAACCAAATCCTATTGGACAGGCCCTATTCACCCCATGCTCTTCTTTCTTATCCCTCACAAGGTCCATTCTACCTCAAAAGTCAACAAGAAAGATAAAATAACCTTTACTTTTCTTCTAATTACAAAAGAATCTATTCTAAGATATAAGTAAAGTAGGAACAAAACAAATATCTATCTTAATTCACTAATTAAGTGGCTAAAATAAATCTTATCCTTATAATATCTTCTAAAATAATCTTTAGTACTCACAAATGTAATAACAATATATACAAGATATATAATATTTTTACACACTGCATGTAAATGCAATATGACAACGGTTCAAAAAACATGTGACAAAGATCAAAGGCATGAATTATGTTTTTCCAAATTTTGAGCTTATTTGAATGGCTGGATCTCAAATTATGAATTTTCAAGTTTCTAGTTGGGATTTGACTTTCAAAAGTACCTGCCAAGGATTTGGTGATATCTAACGATCAACAATGAATTCACAGCTCAAAAATTATGTGACAAAGATCAAAGGTATGAATTATGTTTTTCCAAATTTTGAACTTATTTAAACAACTGGATGTCAAATTATGAATTTTCAAGTTTCTAGTTTGGTTTTTATTTATAAAATTACTTGCTAATATTTTCATAATATCTAGTGATGAATAATGAATTCACAATTGAGAATTTTTGTAAAGATGACTAAAGAAGTGAATTCTATGCTTCCAAAGTTTGAACTTATTTAAACAGCTGGATTTTGATTTATAAATTTTCAAGCTTCTAGTTTGTTGATTTATTACACACATGGTTTTGTGACTATAAAAGAGAAATTTAAGAAAGTTTGTACATATTGGATCCAACTTGATTGTAAAGAAAGACCTTGCATCTATCTAAAGCGGACTTTTGCCATGACATATTGGTGCTTTCACTGAGAGCTACTTTAGGGGCAATCAGTTGGGTTAAGAATCATGGAGGATATAAATTCAGGGACAAATTTATGAGAAGGACAAGGAACGGTTGGAGCCATGGATCTTTTGAGGGCGGTCACCATATTGGTGGAGCAACAACGATCTAATTCAGATGGACATGGAACTACAAAAGTACTTCGAGGAGTCATTAACAAAGTAGGCCGGTTTGATGGCAGAGATGTCACTAAATTTCTTAAAGCCTATGTTTGTAAAATGGAGATCCATCAAATTCCACAAGCTAGAATATGAGAGACTTTTGATTTAGCTGTGGTACCAGAGATTCAAGATCGAGTGCGACATGTAAGAACACTGCTAATGCAATTACATCGGTGAGATTTGAAGAACGGATGAGAGATGAGTTCTTTGATGAAGACATTGACAAGATGACTAAGCAATTTTTTCTAGATTAGGTGGAACAACGCCCAGGAAAGATGACGGGACCAAATGAATTACTCAAAGCATTTGAAAAGAAATATGGCCAACTTTCTGTGTCACATTAGATGTTCTTGGATGGTTGAAAGGTTGAACTGTTTTTACAAGCAGCTGATGAAGCTTAAGAAGATAGATTGCTTATACTTTTGGGAGATAGGGATGCAGAAGATGGCTTCACTACACATTGGAGAAGAGTGGAGGAATCCGTCAATTTACTAGCCAAACAACAAAGAGTGAGATCTACGGAAATAGAGGCATATATAGAAGCCATTCCAATAGGTATCTCAAAAGAGCCAATCACTTCTTTGATCCTAAATACACCACCATTGCAATCCACTCTATCTATAGTTATTGGAAAGAGCAAAACAATAGATGAAGGTACTTTGAGGAATTAATCAAAGGTATAAAAGAATTAAGTGTGAAAATGAGTGAGTTGAAAAAAGGTCAAAGCAGTGGTTCTTCACAGCTACTTGAAAGAAAAAAAAATTATATATTATGAGGTGCATTTAGTGTGATGACACTAATCATAGCTGGAATAATTGCACAGAGTATGCTAGAGCTTTAAAAGATGAAAAAATCATTTTCAAAGAAGGAAGAATTAGGGATATAGCTACAAATTCTCTATTGGATATTAATTTTGGCAAAAGAAGAATGAAGAAGGTGATGGAGGATTGGATAAAAAGAACTAAATCCTAAGATTCAAGTAATGTCAATTCTAATCAAATTATTGTATGGCAAAATAATATTGAAATTCTATTTCATGCAATACGTGAAGCTATGATATGAGGGGCCCAGACTATCAAACAAAGAATTGGATAAGATGATCCTATTGATACTATAAGCATCAAAGCTTTTCTAGATAGAAACAAAGAGAAAGATGGCAACCAAGATGTTTGGGTAGAGGTGAAGAGGGGAAGAAATGCAGAAGAAGAAAAAGATGGAGAGCTTACAAACAAAAGGTAGACTCGCAAAAGTGATGAAGGTGAGAAAAAAAAAAAAAAAAAATTCTATTCAAGGTACCAACCGTCCATCAAGGTCTACACCTTCAACTTCAAACCCGAAAGATACACCATTGCCTAAGGACAAATGAGAGGAGACAATGGAAGCAAGCAAGGGAAAGAAAAAAAAAAAAGCGGGACGAGGTAAGGTCAAAGGCCCTACTTATAAACGTTGTTCCGATATAGAAACATCAATAGATATGAAAGGAATTTTGGAAGAGAGAATTCTTGATGCTAAGATTGAATTATATTGAAAAAAGCCTTGGAAATAGCAAAGAAAGATTTTCATGAACTCATAATCGACGTAATAAAAAGAAAACGTCAAATGACAACTGAAACAATTATGGCTAGTGTAATTGATACTTGCAAAACTAAAGAAGAAGGTGATGAGATTGCTCATGTATTCTCCACAATATGTGATTCTGGGTCCAAAGAAGGTTGCAATGAAGAACTTACAAATGATACTTATGATATCCAAGAGCAAAGCCTGGATGATGATTTGGATGAAGATTTAGAAATGGAGGTACTAAGTAAATTCTTCCTAAAATTCAAACATTATTAGAAAAGATTGCTATCAAAAATGAAGGAATTAAGAAATCAGGAGTTGAAGATGATTGTGAGATTGAAGAACAAATTAATCTTGCAACAAAAGAAATAAAAGTAAGAGAGAAAGATGAGGCAAGAGTGCACGCATGTTTATCGACTGCAGATGAGGGAAGTGTGAGTAAAAAAAGAACAATGCATGCTCATCCATATTGGGCAAGGGCTACAACAGAAACCCAAGTTAAACTTGGAAATTTAAAAGAAGCAATACATGCTCTTGTGGATCATGGATCTGAAATTAATATAATATCAAAGGTCGTTTATAAAAAAAGAAAATGGCCTATAGATACCAATCATGGATGGATATTGAGGGCAGCAAACAACAAAAGAGGGGGTCTTTATGGTGCATGCCCAGCAGTTAAAACAAAAATTGGAAATGTGGAGGTGGATCAGAATTTCTTTGTGCAAGTCCGAAGTACGTATCCAATTATACTTGGGCAATCATATATTACAACTTCAAGAATGGAAACTAAAGTATTAGACGATGGATCATATTATGCTAGAATTTAGAATTGTGATGGAAGAAATTCAGTGCAATTTCTCACAGTAAAGCCAGAGCATGAAAGACATCGAGATCAACTGCGAGAAGTACCTCTAGACACTGAAGAGACTTTCCAGGATTTCTAAAGAGCACACGTGGAGCATGGAGATCCACGGGTGCAGGTATCTTATTTACTACTACATTCCCCAATATACAGAAGAATGACTGTGGAATTTTGGATTTGACTAAATGTGGTATTTCAAGTTTTCAAGGTATTGATATATTAGACTGTAAATATAGAGCTAAATTAAGAAAAATTGAAAAAAATCTAAAGATGAAAGGAGTGCTTTTGGAAGATTTAGAAATAGAGGTACTAAATATATTTTCTCCTAAAATTCAAACATTACTAGAAAAGACTGCTATCAAAAATGAAGGAATTAAGAAATCAGGAGTTGAAGATGATTGTGAGATTGAAGAACAAATTAATCTTGCAACAAAAGAAAACAACGTGAGAGAGAAAGATGAGGCAAGATCGTGCGCATGTTTATCGACTGCAGATGAAGGAATTGTGAGTAAAAAAAGAACAAAGTATGCTCATCCATATTAGACAAAGGCTACAACAGAGATCCAAGTTAAACTTGAAAATTTAGAGGAAGCAATATATGCTCTTGTGGATCATGGATCTGAAATTAATATAATATGAAAGGTTGTTTATGAAAAAGAAAAATGGCCTATAGATACCAACCATGGATGGATGTTGAGAGTGGCAAACAACAAAAGAGGGGGTCTTTATGGTGCATGCCCAGCAGTTAAAATAAAAATTGGAAATGTAGAGGTGGATCAAAATTTCTTTATGCAAGTCCGAAGCACATATCCAATTATACTTGAGCAACCATATATTACAGCTTTAAGAATGGAAACTAAGGTATTAGACGATGGATCACATTATGCTAGAATTCAGAGTTGTGATGGAAGAAATTCAATACAATTTTTCATAGTGAAGCTAGAGCATGAAGGACATCGAGATCAACTGCAAGAAGTACCTCTAGACACTGAAGAGGCCTTTCAGGATTTTTAAAAGGCACACGTAGAGCATGGAGATCCACGGGTGCAGGTATCTTATTTACTACTACATTTCTTAATATACAGAAGAATGATTGTGGAATTTTGGATTTGACTAAGTGTGGTACCTCAAGTTTTCAAGGTATTGATATATTAGACTCTAGATATAGAGCTAAATTAAGAAAAATTGAAAAAAATCTAAAGATGAAAGGAATATTTTTGAAGCTATTTCAGGGATGGAGGTAGAAACAAGGTTTGTAAGAAATATTCTGCAACAATTGAAGGTTTTAAATGAAAGAATGGATGTAAGACATAACAATAATATTGTGGTGGAAATTCATGATGAAGCTCTTTATGAATAAAATAATTTATAAAGAACAATGCTAAAGAAATTAATAATTGTATATTTGGAATTGAAGCACAAGTGAATACAAAGTACAAATTAGTGGCAAAGAAAATTAAGCTTGTGGCAACACATTTGCTTAAAGATTCCAAAGATTATATGAAACAAGCTGAAATGGAACCAAGGCTAAGGAATCTAGAGGGGATTGGACATCGGTTTACGGAAGAAACACTCAAGAAGTTGAAGATTGGAGGTAGTGAGTTCTTATTTGAACTTGAAAGAAAACTTTTTTTGAATATGTTTACTAAACATGGAAAGTCTTTTGCATCAAAATCTAATGAAATAGGATGTGTCCATCCAAACATAGTAGCACCAATGATCATCTTTACAGTTCCATATATACCTTGGGATCTAAAATCCATTCCGGTTCCAAGAGCTCAACTCTCAAAATTAATTGAGTTGCTCAAGAGAAAAATAAAAATGGAAATCCTTGAACCTTCTATGGGGCCATATTCCAATTATTGGTTCACAATGCCAAAGAAAACAGGGGCATTAAGGTTTATTTAAGATATACAACCCGCTAATCGAGTTACTATTAGAAATAAAGGTTTCGGTCCAATTGTGGATGAGGTGGCTGAGGCTTTTGCAGGCCATACCATTTACTCAATTGGAGATATATATTCAAGCTATGATCAATTTCAATTGGCAACAGAGAGCAGGGATTTGACCACAATGAAGACTCTTTTAGGTTTGGTTTGAATGTATACATTACCTCAAGGTGCCACCAACTCAGTGGCATATATGCAGAATACAATGAATCAAATTCTAAAAGATTTTGTACCAGAAAAGATTATACCATTTGTGGATGATATTCCAATCAAAGATTGCAGAGAAGAAATAAAAGATGTCACTATAGAAGACAAATGGCTGCAGAACATTTGTAAAACAACATATCAAAGATGTAGAAAGGATTTTGAAAAGATTGGAGGAGGTGAACTTAATTCTATCCATTGATAAATCCAAATTTGGAGTTGAAGAAATTGTAATTGTAGCCCATTTGTGTGGAAGCTATGGAAGAAAGCCAAATCCATATAAAGTAGATGTCATTTCTTAAATAAAAGCCTCCAACAATATCACTAAGGTGAGAAGATTTCTTGGAGAATGTGTTTTCTATCAAATTTGGATACCTCATTTTGCTCATGTAGCGGAGCCTTTATACAAACTTTTAAGGAAGGGAAATAAGTTTACATAGGGCATGGAACAAGATAAGGCTATGGAAAATTTAAAAAAAATTTTAAGATCTCTACTAGTTCTAAGACAAGTGAATTATGAGAATGATAGACCTATGATAGTAACAGTGGATATTAGCCCTATTGCCATAGGTTGGATTGTTGGACAAAATGATGCCAACAGGAATTGATTTGCTATTAGATATGGAGCAAGAATCTTGATAGAGCACCAGAGGGCATATCCACAAGTGAAAAGAAAATTGTGGGGTGCAATTACAGTATTGAAAGCACAAAGAAATTATTTGATTGGAGCAAATATGCTATTAGAGACTGATTGTTTACCTTTGCTCAATATGATATCTAATTGTTCAATTCCTGATATTGCCATGCTAAGATAGATAGCCTACATTAAATCTCTAAATCCAGTTTTGATTCACATTAAAGGCAAAAAAAATGCAGTACCAGATATGCTATCAAGGGCTAGGTATATGGATAGAGAAGAAATGATTCTTAAAGAAGACAATGAAGATAGCTGCATTAAAGATTTGAGTTATGTATTTTTAACAAATAATGAGAGAATGGAAGCTCTATCTTTTGAAGCAGAATCATATGAGGGAAGGTTGAAAGACATTGGCATTTATTTGAGCACCCTTAGAAAATTGTAAGATTGGTTAAATAAATTTTTAAAAAAAATCAAACAACATTCATATGATTATTTTCTACGGGATGGGCTTCTTTGGAAAAAACCAAAAAGAAAGGATGGAATGCCATTGCGGATAGTTGGAAATGCATGCACCACAGCTCAAGTTTTGAAGGAATTTTATGATTCACATTGGACTAGGCACCGAGGAATTTTGGCTACATATACAAAGATCAAGGAGCAGTATTGGTGAAAGAGTCTTTATAAAGATGTAGAGAATTTTGTGGGATCATACCTTGGATGCCAACTTCAATCCAAAATTAAATATCATGATGAACTTCACCCAACTTATCCTCTTTTCATTCACTTCCATTGGATAATTGATTTGATAGTTATACCAATTGGATTATGGAATATGAAATATTTGATTTTGGCACGAGAAGAGTTATCAAACTATGTTGAAGGTAGAGCTTTAAGAACCAAACAAACAGCTTGAATATGTCGATTTATCCTTGAGGATATTTTTAGTTGCTATGGATGTATTAGAGGAATGAGGGCTGACAGAGGAGAATTAGATGCTGCTAAAGCTAGAAGTTTTTTTGAAAGATATAGAGTGAAGCTAAAATTAACCACTCCATATAATCTAGAAGCAAATGGGAAGAGTGAAAGAGGCCACCTACCAATCATACATGCATTATTTAAAGCTTCTAAAGGCAATTCAAAGGAATGGTCAAGGCTACTACCATTTGCTTTATGGGCCAATAGAACCACCCATAGTACGGTAACAGGATACATGTCGGTTGAATTAATATTAGATCAAAAGTCTATTATGCTAGCAAAAGAATCTATGCCTATGTGATTATTTTTATCTTAGAAAGATGGCATATCTCGTAAAAGATTTTTGGAACTCTAGATACAACAAATTGAAAGACTATCAAAAGACCACTAGTTGGCACTAGATAGATTGAAAGCAGCAAGATTGGAAAACAAAACAAGATTTGATTGGAGTCATCGATTGCGTTTGAAACCAATCTTAGAAGATGATTGGATAGTAGTTTATGACAATATTTTGGACCACTAACATAGTACACAAAGAAAGTTTTTTCGGAGATGGTTTGGACCATATATTATTCTAATTGTATATGACAATGAAACTTACTCACTTCAAGAATTAGATGGAACATCCATCCGAATTCCAATAGTAGGAAAATAAGTAAAAGCTTTCCAAAGAAGAAATATAAATTATCTACCTGAAGATTTTGAAATATACCATGAACAATGGAACCAAGAAGATAAAGAGATTCAAAAAAAAGATGAATAGGATGAAGGGTGAATAATAGCACATGCTGGAGGATGTGCAGGTTTGGAGGGGATGGATGTCATGAAGTAAATATATCCATACATAGAAACCTTGCTTAACTTTCTTTTCTCTGAAATTTTATTAAGTTCTTTCTTTCTTCTTATCAATCTAAGTTTTTTATGTAGTTTTGAGAAAAAATTCTCACTTTCTTTCTTTTTTTTTAGCTAAATTTTTACTTTATCTTTAATCTTAACTTTAACTTTGATTTAGCCTTGAAATTTCTTTTATTTCTTTTACCTTTTTTTCAATCTTAGGTTTTAATAGATTCAAAGTTATATTTGTAGATATAAAGAATTTTGACTTTGAGGTTGAATTTAGGATTTTATTAAAGATAAATGGAAGTTTAGATGTCAATAGTCGGCTGCCATTAATAGTGCTGACTTGGAGGATTAGATTTGATATTTTTTATAACTTTAAACTATTAGTTGTTGACTTGGACTTTGAAGACCTTGGCTGCAACTTCTTTGATGAGCTCGGAGGAGAAGAGAACAAGGTTCTTTGGCAAATCCAGGGAAGTATTCAAAGAGAGTTTTTTCTTGGCATGAGTTAAAGTGGTAGAAATGCATGATTCAGAGCTTATATGAGAGAGATATGCTTGTTAGAACTTAGGCTATTAATATGACATCTACTGTCACTTTTCTAGGTATATTAGAAGTTTTAAGATACTAACAAGAAATCAAGAAGTTGGGTTAGAAACTAGGCTTTAAGCTATACATTTGACATCTAAGAATTGATAGAAATGATTCTAGAATGAGTGAGATATAGCTAGTTAAAACCAGCAAACTAAACTAGGGTTTTGAAGAAGTTAGATAAATAGAAGGGTTTGCTTTAAGCTAGAACTTGAGTTTCAAGATGAATTTGAAGCTCATTTTTTGTGTACATATCACTTTTACTATAAAGAGTCTACATCTAAAATCTCATATTAATTGAGACTTTGATTAGGGAGTAATGGCAAATTTTATTTTCACATATCTAAGGTTTTGACTTTTAAAAGTACCTGATAAGGATTTAGTGATACCTGTCAATTGACAACGAATTTGGAGCGGAAATTTTGTATAATAATGATCAAAGTTATAAGATTTATGCTTCCAAATTTTGAGCTTATTTGAATGGCTGGATCTCAAATTATGAATTTTCAAGTTTTTGGTTGGGATTTGACTTTCAAAAGTATCTGCCAAGGATTTGGTGATATCTAACAATCGTTAATGAATTCATAGCTCAAAAATTATGTAACAATGGTAAAAACAACAAATTATCTTTTCCCAAATTTTGAGCTTATTTGAATAGCTGGATCTCAAATTATGAATTTTCAAGTTTCTGGTTGGGATTTGACTTTCAAAAGTACTTGCCAAGGATTTGGTGATATCTAACGATCAGCAATGAATTCAGAGCTCAAAAATTATGTGACAAAGATCAAAGGTATGAATTATGTTTTTCCAAATTTTGAGCTTATTTAAACAACTAGATGTCAAATTATGAATTTTCAAGTTTCTAGTTTGGTTTTTACTTATAAAATTATATGCTAATATTTTAATGATATCTGGTGATTGGTAATGAATTCACAGTTGAGAATTTTTAAGAAGATGACTAAAGAAGTGAATTCTATGCTTCCAAAGTTTGAACTTATTTAAATGACTAGATTTTGATTTATAAATTTTCAAGCTTCTGGTTTGTTGATTTATTACACACATGGTTTTGTGACTATAAAAGAGAAATTTAAAAAAATTTGTGCATATTGAATCCAACTTGATTGTAAAGAAGAACCTTGCGTCTACCCAAAGCGGACTTTTGCCATAACAACGGTCCCTATTGTAGCTGGATAAATTTATTTTCCGACATGTTGTCTTCTTTGACAGTTGTACTCTTCATTTTGTAGTTGTATTGTTTCTTTGGACAATGTTGAATAGTGTGCTTAGGTTCTCCACAATATAAATATAATCCTCCTTGACGACGGCAAATCTTTTCTTATTCAATAAGAGATTTAAAATATATTGCATCAATTTGCATGTCTTCTACTTCCAAATATACGTTTTATGAGGACATTGATATTGCCATTGTATAATAACATTGAGGCTCCATTGTACGACTCTCGGATTGAAACTCAAAAAGTTGATTGTTACAATTCACAACAAAATCAATTGATTGACTCAATATTTGAGTATCGGATAATTGAGCATTAATATTTTGACCTCATATTGTAATCCATAGAGAAATTGGCTAATGAGTATAGCATCATCTCACTTGATATCAATCGCTAGTTGTCAAAATTGTGATGCATTGTTGTATTATATGTTGTCTTGTTCAGGAATGCACCGGGTACATGGCTGTGGGAGATAAAGTTGTATTTCCTAATAATCCCAAATTCCTAATAGGTTTCATCCATATATAAAGAATATAATTCAAATTTCAATTCAAAAGTGTTTATGAATACTCCTCTTAGTAACATCAACCATACATATATCCCAATTGCCTTGCTTCTTTTATAATTAAACAATTTTTATTTTTCTTTGCAAGTCTTAACTCTAATTAGTGAATTATGTTAAGCTATAACTTTTAATCCAATCGTCCACTTAGTGTAAAATTTTGCACATAAATATTGATATAAGCCTTCTTTATGCTTAGAAAAATTTGGCCCAACTCGACTTGTAGATTACAAGGAAATGTCCAAAAACCGCACTAATGATACTCGGCCGCCAACTTGAAAATTGATGCAAAAATTCCAATGGTGAATTCTCCTTCTTCCACCATTAACTTAAACTTAAACTTAGTGTGTAGCTTGATCTATAATTCTTCTATCACTATGCCAAAATTTACATTGATCCAATTAGTATATCTTTAGTTATCACAGAGATTCTATCCAATCCTAAACTGCCAACTTCCGACAACTCTTTGTATTAAAGCCCAAATATCTCTTGATTGCACCATAAGATTATAACAAATTTTTGTGCACACTTAGCAAATTCAACAGTCTAGACAATGTCAAATTTATATGCTATACAAATTGCACAAATCAGTCAAGAATACAAGCTGTCATTGTCTTACATAAAATCCAAAATACCAATATAAAACATTGAATTTAAATAACAATTGCAAAGTCTTCCAAAACCCTATGATAACAAGCTAATTGCCCTTGGAAGAAGCTTCAAGTTGGCTATCTAATTCTAATCACCGATCTCCGAATGTTCTAAATCCCTGCCTGTGGTGGTCATTTTTGTGGCTAAAGGTCTATTTTAGACCTTGTCTCATACCCGGTCATCTCCTAGGTATTAATCCAATTTATTTTAAGGATATTTAAACTTAATTCTATCCTCAACTCAACCTTAATCTCTACCATATGAATTTTTTACCTCTTTTATCCTATCTTTATTGACTTATGACTTTTTTAAAAGCCGTGAATCAGTTTCTACAACCTAGAAGAAAATTTTAATAACTAACTTTTATCTTTTAGCTATTAAAATAAGAATTAATCTAAGAAGCTTTCATAAATCTTTTCTTAAGTATCTTAAGTTTCTAATGAATCAAGATAATTAAGTATTAAGTAGAATATATCCTTATTCATATTTTTCAATATATGAACGTGTTTCAACACGACAGCGTCTAATGACATTGATCGATTGTCTTATCGTAGGATGTAAATCTTATTGATTGTAACACAGATTGCATCATGTTTTCCATATATAGATCAAAATTCCACTTAAAATACCTCCAAATTATCCAATATTAGATCATGTCATTCAAAAAAAGATGAAAACCACAATAAAGTAGAATCCGAAAATAACGTTACAATAAACCTAACTTGAGATCCTTGCGTAGGATAACTCTGAGGTTGAAGTTCAATCACCAATTGTACCTGATTGACAAATCCTTGAAATTTTGATCTTCTGCCATCAAACTTCTCAGACAAACTAATTTTTGGTTCTCTAATATTTGAACGGTGCTCCATCGTAGGTAAAGTAGTATGGTTTGATGTAGATATTGATGTAGCTCCAACCATCCCTCTATCTTCACTTCTTGCTAATCTTGTTGCTCTTTGTGGTAGTAAACTAAGTTGATGCATTGCAAGCATTAGCTCTCTCATTTGTTCTTGCATTTGTGCCATTGCACTCTTCATTTCTGCAAGCTCTGCCATGATAATATAATAAGAAGGAAGGTATCTATTCTCACTTCAAGAAATGTAAAATAACACACTTAAAAGAAAAAATTCTAATAAAAATATTAGTTTAAAAGAGGTTACTCCACAACTTCTAATATGCTTATGTCTTATCAAGATAAAAGGATAATCCACTCTTAATTAAGAAAAGACAAAGCTTTGATATTATATGTGTATTCTTGTCAATCTATTAAGGACAAGAATTTGATGAAAACAAATAAACATACGAAACTTCTATTAAGAAAAATAACAAAATATAAATAAGAAATTATATATATTAAAAGAAACTAGAATGGCTATTGCCACAAGACAAGAAAATTATAGATTCTTGAATCTGAACTAGAAGCAAGAAAAGAGTTGACAAGAATGAGAAGGCTTCAGTCTTGCGTCAATAAATACTATCTAATTAAGAGCTACGTGGCGGTATTCTATAAGACCTCCTACACGTGTCTAATTTGTAAGATACATGTCAAACTTGCACGACAAGTTTTCCACATATGCGCCATGTACTTGGCTTGTTCCGCAAGCTACCAACATGTGTGACACATGGCTAGCTTATTCCATAAGCTACCAACAAGTGCGCCATGTGGCTAGCTTGGTGACCAAGTTTCTAACATACCAATCACCTATAGATATGTATAAAAGTGATTCCACATCTATGAAGCTTCTAGGAAACTTTTCTATCAGATATTATCAAATCAACTTATTTTACTTACTTCTATTGATTTATATTAATTAAGTAATTATTGGAGTAAATCTTATGTCCGTGACATCTAATAAGGCAGAGGCTTTGTGATTTTTAGGTCCCAAATAGACATCTATTATAAAACAGAAAAAAGATTTTGAAGAGAGGATAGGACCTTCATTAGAAGTGGTATAAGATTCTAATTGTATGGTGTCATATTGTGATTCGGCTACCATATGAAAAAATTATATATATATATATTTAATGTATAATTTATTGTGCAATTAAGTGAAAGACATATCAATAGATTTTATTAGGTATAAGATGTGATTAGGTTGTTAATTTAAAAAGAATCTGTTTAATAGGACTATTAATGAGATTTATACAATCTTATTTTCTTTTTGATAGAGATTTTGAGGTTGATTTATATTCATAATAACTTTTATATATATATATAAAAGTTATTATCAATATATATATATCTTAAGTCACCTTTGTTAGACATTAGAGACCCTTAAAATCTTAGTTTACTTCTTTTATTTGGTGCTTAAAGCACAAAGTATATAAATCTTATAAGAAGAAGGATTAGAAAAGGGTTTTTTGTATAAAAAGGATAGTTTGACTATCCATATGGATGGATAGAGGTGGATGATAGAAATCTCTATTCTAATTGGCCAAAAATCATGCCTAATGGGCTTCAAGGAGGTTGCTCAAGAATTTATTAGGAATAAGGGTTTTTTTTTTGGAAGGAAGTCAAACATCAGAGGCTAGGGTCATAAGATTTAGGTTTATGGATCTGGTTTAGGTACAAATTTTGTATAATTTGCACTTTTTATGAAGAAGTTTTAGGCACTCAAAGTTAAGGTATTGATTTTGGATCTACTATCACTCTTTTGGATATAAATTGCGTACACAAAGAGCAATCAACGATTGGCATATGGGATTGGAGAGAGCACTTTCACAGCTACACTATTCACATACAGCTCAAAAAAATCCAAGCTAGGATGAAGGAGATATCAGGAGTTGAAGTCAGCGCTTGTAAGCTAAGGGCAGTAAAAGACCCCGCTTAACTAGTGGTTATATTTTGAGCTATATCTTAGGTAATTTGATAGATTCTTGGCTCAAAATTTTTAGGAGTATATATGTTTATGTCACAAGGCTATGTGCATAAATTTTGTGGTATTAAAATTTTGGATTTGTGAGATATAAGAAAAATAGTACTTGGGTATCTTTGAGCTAAGGTTTTAAGCACCTACTAGGGATTTTGAGATATCAGACAATCGGAAATAAATTTATGATTATGTACTTAGCTTGTTCCACAAGCTACCAATATGTGCAACACGTGGCTAGCTTGTTGGCTAAGTTTCTAATCTACCAATCACCTATAGATATGTATAAAGATGATTCCGCGTCTATAAAGCTTTTAGGAAGCTTTTCTATAAAATATCAGCTTATTTTACTTGTCTCTATCTATACTAACTAGATAATTATTGAAATAAATTTTATGTCTGTGACAATTTATGGATTGTATTTTCAAAAATGGCATATTTTTTATTATATATAAGAATTATTATCAATAAAAAAATAACTAATTTATTTTTAGATAATATCTATTAATACTATTATCTTCTAAATAATATTATATTCTATTATAAATCTTAATTTATATTAAGTTTTTAGATGACACTTTTTAATATATTAAAGATTGGTATTAAATTATTTTCAACTTTTCATCCTTAAATTGATAAATAAATAAAACATATAAGTCAAGTATTGGAGGAATATTTATAATGCACTATCAATTATCACTAAGACAATTAGACAATTCTCTTGCTATTAGTGGAATTTTTATATAATAATATAATATATTCTTTTATTTAATAAACTTTATTTTCTATCAATTATGGTTATTATTTATAATTTGATATATTTGATTTTTTTAAAAGTCAAAAATCTAATAGTAGAAGATTTGGCAAGTAAAATGGAAGAACTTCACACAAAAATGAAAATATAACTAAAGAAAATTCAAAAACTACAAAAAGCTAATGTAGACATTCTTAGAAAAGAACAATTTTCATTCAAAGTTAATGATAAGATATAGTTACTCTATCATAATATCAAGATTAATTAACCTTGTGCAAAGTTAGATTATCAAAGGCTTGATCTATTTATTATCCAAAAATATATTAATCCAATTGCATATTAATTTTTATTATTATAATTAATAAAGATATACTATGCATTCTATATATCTCTTATTGAATCTTATATTACAATTAACATCTTATAAATAAAGCAATTACTACCACTTTAGATCAAAATAGATAATAACTAAGAGTTTGAAGTAGAAAAAGTCCTAGATTGAAGGCAATATCAAAATAAATTAGAATATCTTGTACATTGGCACGGATATGATATTAATAAATATATATAGGAGTCATATAAAAATCTAATAAGTACATCAAATCTTATTTTTATTTTTCATCAATAACATCCATTAAAATAAAGGATTAATCATTGATAATAAGATTGTATAAATCAAGAAGAAACAAGTTCAAAGAATCAACTTCTAAAACTTCTTCACAAATATAGAAAACCAATAGAAAGCAAATTCATCTTAAAAATTGTCATTTGCAAAATTGCCAAATAAAGTACTAAGATTGTTTTAACTTAGACAATATCACAATTGTAATGAATATCCTTAAAAAAGATATATTCTTTCTCAAATATATGGCAAGATATAATGTATTTGATATTACAATCTTGGAAGAGACTCCTAATGCTTAGTAATATTATTAAAAATAGGTACTACACTTAATAGAATGCAAAAAGTGTTGTTTGAAGGTAATTATGAAGGTTCCAACAATAATCAAATAACTATGTGGTCTTCTTATGTTAGAATAAAATATTATCAATGATTGAAGGAATCTATCAATTATCTTTGTATAAAATAAAGATTTGAATTTGCTACTAAAATTATTTAACAAATCTTAGATTTTATCAACTTATGAAATAATTTGACAATTCATTGTAGAACTTATTGCTTAAAAAAAAGAATAATATAATAAATTCATATATTTTCTAAATAAATAGAAATAAAATAAAAATAGATAGAAATAGATAAAAATATATTGGCTACATGTTGACCACTTGTCTTGACAAATTGGACACATATTGACTTAGCAAGATCACAATATATTGGCTATATTTTGGCTACTTATCTTGACAAATTGCACACATGTTGATTTAACAAGATGACCATATATTGGCCACTATTCTTGGCAACCATGTAGCCTTCTTAATAGCTAATATATATAGAGACAAGGATGAGGTCATCCTCACTCTTCTCAATATTTTTCTTATATTTTGGTCTTAATTCAAGACTCTCTAATTTCTTTGAATATGATAATAGTCATTTTAGTTTCTTTCTATCTTATATCTATCTTTGCTTTGTCTACTTTCTTTCTTTTAGAGAAAAAAAAGAATGTATTGTCTCTTTAGAATTTTTTTGTAATTCATATTTTTGGCAAAAAGAATGCTACAAGATACAATCATAGGCCTTTATAAAATCTAATTTGAGCATAAAAATTTCATATCAAGAGGTTTTTGTGTATTATACAACATTATGAACTAGATCTATATTGTTCAAAATATGTCTAAGAAAGAAAAAAATAATTTGATCTTATTCAATTATATTTTTCCAATTGGTTGAATTCTAATTTTTAGGACTTTAACAAAGATTTTATATATAATGTTAAAGAAGGTGATTGATCTATAATTCTTAAAGATATTTTTATCTTTATTATTAATTTTTAAGATAATAAAATATCTAACTATGATATTTTAAAAAGATATTTTAAAGAAATATTATTATTTTAACTTAAAATAGGCTTTTTGATAAAAAATCAAAAATACTTAAAAATATTGAAATCAATAATATTGGACCTCAATCTTTATCATTTGCTAATATCTTAAATATATATATTTAAACTCTTTTAAAGTAGAAGATTTATCCAATAAGGCTCAATTTCTATTATCAATATATTTTTAATATAAAATTTTTAAATATCAAAAATAGAAGAGATATTTTAAAGAAAATTTATTTCTAGAATATATTTTTGAATGAAATCTTGGAAAAATTTGGACCGCCTTATTTTTTTTTGTAATACTACTTCTTTAATTATATTTAAGATTAGCACTTTTTTTAATAATTTTTTTTTATCTGGAAAGCTTCAAAAAACTCTTTTGAGTATATTTTTTTGTTAATATATTTGATCTTAGATCTTACTTATTATCCTTTTATTTTTTATTTTTTATTTTTATTATAATAAAAAAAATTAATTTAAATTAAATTTTTGAATTCTATATTTTAAAGATCATTATATAATTTTCTATAGATATCTTTCAATTCATTTGTTTATTCATTTTCTTCATATTGTTAAGAACATATACTTTGGAGGTTCACAAAACCTTCTAGAATATTCTAAAGCTTTTTGAATTAGTGAAAGTCAATTGAAAAGCTTCCTAGCTGGTGAAACTAACTCAAAAAGCTTCCTAGTTAGTGGGAGGAGCTCAAGAAGCTTCCAATTTGGTAGAAACTACTCGAAAAGCTTCTTAGTTTGATGAAAGCTACTCAAGAAGCATCTTAGATAGGAGTATATAAAAGAGTTGAAGCTAAAGAGTTCTTCAATCTCGACAACGCATCTCTTAGAGTTTTAGCTCACCTTTCTTGATGTTATTCATATATTCATCTGATTAGTTCAAATTCTTATTAATTTCTTCTTAAAACCTTGTCCCAATTCAAGTCTCTCGCTCTGTATTCTTATATTTTTGACAATTTGTAGAAATTGACCTCATCTTTAATATCAGAGTTGGATCTTTCTTCTTAAAAACTGGATTACTCCTCTACTTGAAGAAATATTAGTGTTATAGAAGTTGCAGATTATCCTCCTCTAAATTGATATTTTCTTCATCTTAATATTGGAACTTTGTCTCTCTTGTGAGAGAATGGATCACCCCTCTCCTTGAAGATCTTAAAACATTTTAGAGATTGTGGATTATCCTTTTGTAAATTGATATTGTTTTCTTATAGATTCATTTCTTTTTTCTCTTAGAATGGCTAGAGGTCAAAATATTAGTATGACCAAATCTTTTGAGTCCAAATTAGATATCATTATAAGTACTCTTACTACTTTATGTGCTAAGACTATAGAGATTGAAGGAATTATTAGAAAACTTCATAATGATGCAACATCCAGAGTACTATAATATAAATTGCATCCACCTCCAACTTTTGTACTTGAAGATGCAGTATTACCTATGCTACACTAAGAGAATCTACATGTTCAATAACATAAAGAGCCTTGAATTAGTCTTTTAGAAAAATACGATAGTACGCATTCAAAGATCAATTGATAAAGTTTATCAATTGAATTTTATTAATAACGGTCCTACAATATGATACTTATCCAATAAAAAAATCATGGGTTGGAGTGGTTGACACCTTCCTTACGCGGTAGGTATTATCATGGTTTGCTTCCTTATTTGTAAAAAAATCACCAACTTCGAGCAACTTTAAAGTTTTTATGGAAGTATTTATGGAAGAATTTGCAGAACATGATAAGATTCATTAGGCAACAGCTAAGATCAAGCATTACGTTGTTGTGGTAGAGAGAATTTGCCTCAAGAAAGCGTGGAGCTTCTAGCTACCACTAATTTCTCAATCAAGATCCAAATATAACTAAATCTCCAAATTTAAATAAAATATTTTTTCATAGGACTATTACACTCTATGCATAAGTCTTATTTCTTCAAAACATTCAAAATATAATAAATATTGTAAAACCTTCATTCCCTCGTAGGGAAGGAATTTTTTCCGAACTTCAATAATCCATGACTTTTAATCCAACTATCCAAATCTACTCAAATTTTATATAAAATACTAATATATTCTTAACAACTACCACCACAAATTATAACTACTGATTCATTACCAATCTTTAGATATTGCAAAAATCCTAATAGTAGCTTCAAATCCTTGTTTACAAACACTCATGTACTAAATTCTTCAAATCTCACAAATTAAAACTCCAAATGCTATGAAACTTTGATATATAGCTTTTTAATATAATAATACACCTTTTTAAAAAATAATTAGATAAAAATTCGTCCAAAAACTCAAGATATAGCAAATCCCATTACTATCAATAAAATTGCCTACTTGCTACCTTAGAATTTAATTTGTTATCTTTGACTCCCAATATCTCTTTTTTTAAAACTTTAATTATAGTATTTCTTCTACATTAGGTGTAAATCTTGAAATCACCTCTCTAGCCGTACCTCTTGATTTCCAAAAGCTCTCATACAATTCCTTGTATATTCAAAAGAGTGATAGTAGATACAATTTGTATACCTTAAATTCAAGCGCCTACTCCTTCCTCATAAAAACTCCAAATCTCTTGATTTTTATACCAAAATTATAGTAAAAAAAATAAGCTTTCTAATCCTAGTCTTTGAATTTCAAATGCTCTCTTTGAATTCATTGAAATTCTTGTTCTTGTTATAGGCAGCCTCCTTAAAGTCTATTCGACATGATCTTTGATCAATAGGAATGAAGAGCTTCATTCTTTACTTTCATTCATCCATTCTTTACCTTCATCCTTCCAAATAAGCCTCTTAATAGTTTAATTTTTCATTTTTGGTCTCCAATCTCCTCTCAAGGCTTCATACTAAATATTTAGGTCCTATATAATTTAAATACAATAACCAAACTAGGTAAAAAAATCAAAATAAAGTTTTTCACATCAACTCTTTTAAATACTTTATTAACCATTCTAACATATATTAGAAGTTATAAGCATATAATATATTTTGATTGGATTTTATATATTGTAAGCAATTACAATATGACAACATCAAAGACCATGCTTTGCATCAATCTATGTATCTGATTTTAGGCAATTAGCATGCGATATTAATTGAGACAAAGAAGCCCTATTGAGCCAATTCTATTCGAAACTAAAAGATGATATGAAGGATTTGTTATTATCACTTCTGAATCTACAATCACTCAATGAATCCATTAGCCAAGTCGTAAAATATAATAATTGACTAATTCAATGTCAACAAGATCAATATTCATGGGCTTCAACAAAACAACATGCAATCTGCTATATCTCTACTACATCAACAAGCATTTTGAATTCATACTCAAAAATAGAAGATATGCAACTTGATGCAATATAAAAAAATAACAGTATTCAACCACAATAGGGACCTTGCAGTTGGACAATCCAATATTACAAAATTATTCACATTCCTCTCTTTCTGCTCAACCTCTTTATTGTTTTATAGTCCCTTTGTATTTTGGCCCTCAGAAATTTCAAACAATCGCTTTGTTAGATTTGAGGGCATTCATTAGTTTCATAGATGAGGCATTTATTAAACTTCACAAAATTCTTTTAGTATAGAAATCCAAACCTATTCATATAGAAATAATAGATAGATGATCTTTATCCTCTAGTAGTATCATCTATGAAATCTCACCTATAGAAGTGTTATTCAAAGATCATAGAAGCCAAATTATATTCAATGTTATCATGTGGTGAGATCTTCTATCTGCAAATATACTAGGTACTTGGTAGTAGAGAATTTACTTAAAACTTATTGGCAAGAGTCTAGTAAGTGATTTTTCCTTAATAAAAAAAAAAAATTATATAATGATATTATAAAAGATAATTTATATTAATAAATTCTTTTATTTTTAAGTAGGTTAATACAAAAAGATTCAATTTGCTACAAAACCTTTCAAAACCTTATTCACCCATAAGGACTTATTTCTTTCCAAACTTTAGAATTCAATAACTCTCAATCTAGCCATTCAATTTCTACAAAGTTTACTTTAAAGTATAGATAATTTTTTTAAGCTTTATTATAAAAAAGAAATAATTATAAATTTATTATTAATTATCTTATATCTTAAAAATCCTAGTAAGTGCATAAAATCCTAACTCAGAGACACTTGAGAACTATTTCCTTCATATCTCACAAATCCAAAATTTTAATATTACAAAAAATTTGCACATAGTCTTGTGATATAAATATATACACTCTTGTAAGTTTTGATCTAAAATTTTATCAAATTGCCTAAGATATAGCTCAAAACATAACCACTAGTCAAGCGAGGTCACTTACTATCCTTAACTTATAAGCACTGACTTCAACTTCTAATATGTCTTTTATCTAAGCTTAGATGTTATTGAGCCATACTTAAAAAATATAGCCAAAATAGTTTTCTTTCTAATTATAATTATTGATCCTCTATTGCTCTTTATACGCATGAATTATGTCCAAAAGAATAACAATAGGTACAATTTCAACACCTTAATTTTGAGCGCCTATAACTCCTTCATAAAAAGTTCAAATCATCTAAAATTTTCACCAAAATCATATCCAAAAAATCAAATTTATTGACCCTACCCTCTAATATTTGACTCTTCTAAAAAAAACCCCCTAATTCCTAATAAATCCTTGCGCAGCCTCTTTAAAGTCTATTGGGCATGATTTTTGGCCAATAGAAATAGAGATTTCTATCATCCATCTCCATTCATCCAAATAGATGGCTTAACTACCCCCTTTCACACTAAAAACTCCTTTCTAATCTTTTTTCTTATAAGATTTATCTAATATGTATTCTAAACATCAAATAAAAAAATAAATAAGATCTCAAGAATCACCAATGTCTTACAAAGGTGACTTAAGATATATAAAAGTTACTATCAATATAAAATTAAGCTCAAGAGTCACTACCAAAAAAAAAATAAGATTGTATAAATCTTAATAATAATCTTTTTATATAGATTCTTTCTAAAATAATATCCTAACTGCATCTTATAATCAATAAAATCTATTATTATGGCTTTCATTTAATTATAAAGTAAAATATATTTTAAATATATATATACAATTTTTTCACATAATAGCCAAACCATAATATGGTAATGTCATTAGGACTCCTTCAAATCTTATTATTCTCGAGCTGTCTTGGTTGAAAAAGCATAATCCATCTATAGATTGGAGGTCACAAAAAATAATATTTCTGATAGAATTCCTTGCAAAACAAATTTGTAAAAAGCCACAAATTGATAAACCTTTATTTATTAGATCGAGAGCTTTTATAAGATCGGCTGAAGAAGATATACCATTTGTTACTTATACAACTCCAATTAAAGAATATATGACTTTATTGACAAGTATTCTAGAGCCTTAAAGCAAATTTTAAGATGTTTTTTAGAAAAAAAATACTGATATATTGTCAAAGTATCAACCATATGATTGTGCTATAGATCTTCAAGAAAGAATGTAACTACTTTTTGGCCCAATTTATAATCTTTTTTAAAATAGACTTTTGATGTTAAAAGATTATATTGATGAAAACCTTACAAAGAACTTTATCAGATATTCAAAGTCTCTAATAAGTGCACCTATACTTTTTGTGAAGAAGAAAGATGGTTCCTTACATATGTGTATTGATTATCAAGGATTAAATAAGATAACAATGAAGAATTGTTATCCACTACTATTAATCTTAGAATTTTTAGAATAATTCGGCTAAGCCAAGATCTATACTATGATAAATCTTTGTGGAATATACAACTTGATATGGATTAAAGAAGGAAATGAATGGAAGACTGTATTTTGACAAGGTATGGATATTTTGAATATAATGTCATGCCTTTTGAACTAATGAATGCACCTGCTATCTTTCAACATTTAATAAATGACATCTTTTGAAAATACTTGGACAAGTTTGTAGTGATCTATCATGACGACATCTTGATCTACTTAAAAAAATTGGATGAACATGAGGAGCATATCAAGTTGATATTATAAAAGCTACAAGATACAAGTTTGTATGTCAAACTAGAAAAATATATATTTCATCAATCTAAGATAGATTTTTTGAGATATATTATATCTACTAAGGATTTGATGATGGATCCTAAGAAAATAGAGGCAATTATACAATAGGCTATTCCAAAGATTGTGAGAGACGTACAATATTTTCTTAGATTTGCTAACTTCTATCAAATCTTCATCAAAAATTACTCTCAAATTGCCACCCCTCTTACTCAATTGACATGTAAGGACAAATTAAAATGAGGGCCTCAAGCAGAAAAAATATTCTAAAATCTTAAGATGGTGTTTATTACAATTCCAATATTGGTACATCTAGACTTTACAAAGGCATTCTATATGGAAACTGATGCTTCAGATTTTGTATTAGGGGTTGTACTTTCACAAATGGATATAGACAATAAGCTCCATCCTATTATATTTTATTCTCAAAAAAATTCTACTGCCAAAATTAATTATAAAATCCACAATAAGGAGCTTTTTGCTATTGTAGATTCTTTTCAAGAATAGTGTCATTTTTTTAAAAGATAATTGCATCTTGTGACTGTATATACAAATTACAAGAACTTAGAATATTTTATGTCAACTCCAATTCTTAATCGTCCCAAAGCTTAATGAAATATGTTACTATTTTGATTTAATTATCTTATCACTTATTGACCTGAGAAGCAATAAAGATTTTCTAATACTCTATCATAGGAATCATATCTTATACCAAGAATAGGAGAGGCAATATTTGATCAACAATATACAACTTCATTAAAATCAAAGTAATGTTGTTTTTATACCACTATCACATTGGCACTTATTGATTTTAGTTTCCTCAATGAGGTGCATGCCATAATTACTAATGATACTTTGGCCCTTGATATCAAGTGTCGCTTAAAAGAAAATGCTAATAAGTTCAAATTTAAAGAAGACCTTCTATACTTTGAAGAATGTTTGTATATTCCATAAAGACCAACACAATTACACATTCTTCAATCTTGCCATGATTTTCTAATTGCAGGTCACTTTGGATTTAACAAGATCTTAGAACTTAATTTCTAAGATTTTTGGTAGCTTCAAATGTAGAAAGCAGTGAAGGACTTTGTGTTCTCTTGCGACATTTGTTCAAGGTCCAAAAATCCTCGATATTGCTTTTATAGACTCTTTTAATCCTTGCTTATTCCAAGACAGTCATGGCCTTCTATCTCAATGGATTCCATCATGGATCTACTACCATTCAATTCATTAGACAGCATCTTTGTAGTGGTTGATCGACATACAAAAATGGCTCATTTTATTCCTTACAAAAAGATTGCATATAGTAAAGAAACAATAAGATAATTGAATTTTGTATCTATAATTAGTAAAGTTTATATATAATAATACTATTCATGCATCAATTCAATAAACACCATTTTATTCCAACTATGGATATCATCCAAAGCTTGATCTGTAAAGTATGCCAAGGAACAATAATCCAATGGCTAAAAGATTTACAAAGCATCTATTTCAATACCAAAAAATATTGAAGCTTTGATTACAAGAACCTCAAGATGCTTACAAAGTATCTGCCAATAAATTTAGGAATCAATTGTCTGCTTTTCATATTGGAGATAAGATATGGCTTCTTTGTCAGAACATCAAGACTAAGTAGTGTTGTATTGTGGTTTGGCTACCATATAAAAAAAATATACATATATATTTAATATATAATTTATTATATAATTAAATGAAAGCCATATCAATAAGTTTTATTAGTTATAAAATATGATTAGGTTGTTAGTTTAGAAAGAATCTATCTAAAAAGATTATTATTGAGGTTTATACAATTATTTTTTTTTTTTTGGTAGTGACTTTTGAAGTTGATTTTATATTGATAATAACTTTTATATATCTTAAGTCACCTTTGTTAGACATTGGTGATCCTTAAGATTTTGTTTATTTCTTTTATTTGATATTTAGAACATATATTATGTAAATCTTATAAGAAAAAGAATTAAAAAGGGATTTTTAGTATGAAAGGGGATAATTAGGCCATCTATATGGATGAATGGAGATGGATGATAGAAGTCTCTATTCCTATTGGCCAAAAATCATGCCCAATGAGCTTCAAGGAAGCTGCATGAGGGTTTATTAAGGATTGGATTTGTCATCCAAAAGGAATTGAACATCAAAGACTAGGGTCAGCAATTTTGGATTTTTAGATACGATTTTGGTACAAATCTTGTATGATTTGGACTTTTTATAAAAGAAATATAGGCACTCAAAGTTAGGATGTTGAAATTATACCTATTGTCATTCTTTTGAATATAACTCGTGCATACAAAGAGCAATAGAGCATCAACGACTAGGATTAAAAAGAAAACTTTTTTTGCTACACTTTTCATGTATGGCTTGATAAAATCCAAATTATGATAATAGCAATATTTGGAGTTGAAATTAGTGCTTATAAACTAAGGGCACTAAGTAACACTGCTTGAATAGTGGTTATATTTTGAGCTATAACTTAAGCAATTTGATAGATTTTTGGCTCAAAATTCTCAAGAATATATATATTTATGATTCAAGACTATGTGCAAAAAATTTAAGATATTAAGATTTTGGGTTTGTGAGATATGAAGTAAATAGTGCTTGGATATCTCTGAGCTAGAATTTTAAGCACTTGCTAGGGCTTTTAAGATATCAGACAATCAAAAGCAAATTTATAGTTGATTTTTTTTTTTAATAAAATTTAAGAGTATTATCTATACTTTAGAAAAAATTTCATAGAAACTAAATAGTTGAATTGAGAGTTATAGAACTCTAAAGTTTAAAAAGAAATATATGATTGTGGATATATAAAATTTTGAAGGGTTTTTGTGGCAATTTGAATCTTTTTGTACAAACTTACTTGAATACAAGAGGATTTATTTATATAACTTCTCTTTTGTAATATTGTTGTATTATTTGTCCTTTTTATTAAGGATAAATCACTTGTTGGAGTTTTATCAATAAGTTTCAAGTAAATTTTCCAAAGCCAGGTATCCACTGTATTCTCAGATAGAAAATCATGCCACACGACAGCGGCCATATAATAAGTTGGACTATCAATGATTGGAACTATTTTCTATCTAGAAGCAAATCAATTCAATGGCATATTGCTTGAAATTACCATCTGCTATGAAGGTACATCCAATTTTTCATGTCTCTCTTTTAGAATCTTATAGAGAATTGTGTTGTCGTGTTGTAACACGTTTATATAGTGAAAAGTATAAATAAAGATAAATTCTACTTAATACTTACTTATCTTAGTTTATTAGAAACTTAAGATATTTAAAAAAAGGTTTATGAAAGCCTCTTAGAATAATTCTTGTTTTAATAGCTAATAGATAAAAGTTGGTAGTCAAAATTTTCTTCTAGATTATAAAAACCGGTTAATGGCTTTTAAAAAAGTCACAAGTCAATAAAGATAGGATAAAGGAGATAAAAAATTAATATAATAAAGATCAAGGTTGAGCTGAGGATAGGATTAAGTTTAAATATCCTTAAAATAAGTTGGATTAATACCCGAGGGATGACCGGGTATGAGACATGGTCTAAAACAGACCTCTAGTCACAAAAACGACCACTAAAGGCAAGGATTAGGGACATTTGGAGACAAGCAAGTAGGATTTGGGAGAAGGTTTTGAGCTTCTTCTAAAGACAAAAAGTTTGCTTTTATAGGATATGTGAGGACGAAGCAATGATTATTCAAAGTCAAGGTTTATATTGGCGATTTGGATTTTATGCAAGAAAGTTAGGACTAGCAATTTTCATTGCTTCGTGCAATTGGTGTGACATCTATGGTTGCAAATTGGACAGTATCTGGTTGATTAGGTGAGCTAAAAGTACAAGGAATCTTGTAACAATCTAATGGTGCAGGTGGGAGATATTTGCTCATTAGTACAACAAGATACCAGAAGTTGGCAGTTTGAAGTTGTTTAAGGATTTTACAATATCTAGAGATCTATCAATCAAAACAAGTTGAAAATTAGCATAATGTTAAAGGACACAAAGATCAAGGTATATGTTAATTTTGAGCTAGAATTAATAGTTGAAGAAGGAGAAGTTGTTGCTGGCATATCTACATCAAACTTTGAGTAAGAGGCCGAGAGACACTAATGCGGAATTTTGGCATTATCTTACAATATGTAAATTGGATTCGGCTGAAATTTTGTGAGCATATAGATAACTTATAGTGATATTTGTATAAAAAAATTTGTATCAAGTGGATAGTCAGATTAGGAGTTATAGCTTTTTAAAGCTCACTGACTAGGATTAAGACTTGGGAAGAAAATCTAAGTTGTTTTATTGTGAAGGTAACAAAGCCATTAGAGTTATGTGTGGTCAAGATTACTAATAAGCGTGTTTTTGATCATTTTATATCAGATTTAAACACTTTTGTATTGAAATTTGGATTTTGTTTTTCTTATATGGAGTGAAACCTATTAGGATTTCTTGCATTTTTTTTATAAACACAACCTTACATTCCACAGCCAAGTGCCCGGTGCATTTCCAAACTAAACAACATGTTATATGACAGCGTATTCCAAGAAGAATATAACAATTGCCATCGAGTATCAAAATTGAAGACCATGAAGAATACAAGGTTGAAAAGGTACTTGATTTGCGGCAAAGATGGGACAAATTGGAATATCTTATTCACTGGTGGGACTATGACATTAATAAGCACACATAGAAATTGACCAAAAATTTCACCAATGCACCTCAAAAGATATAGGAATTTCATCAATTTTATCGCCACAAATCCAAATATGTTTAATGATAACTTCTTAGTGAAGATTGGATTCAAGGAATATTCACAAGAAGGAGAAATTTAAACTAAAGTCTTCATCAGTATATAGTCATCTATTCTAAGATAGAATAGAGTGGTAGAAATAAGTTGGTCACCATGTCAAACCTTCAAGCATTGAAAGAACAAGACTTAAAAGATTTGTTTGCTATGGAAGCTGCAAATGAACCACTGTAATTTTCACAATCTTTAATTGAGCAAAATGAGGATAATATATTTTAGTGCCAAATATGATCTTGGTTGGAGCTATTAGAAGCAAGATCCAACCATGAAAGTCTCGATTTCAATGTTCAAGCTTTAGTGATATTACTTGAGTTTGAAAAGATAAATCTTTTTAATCTTAAGATCTTATTTTGATGATGTTTTGAAGGCCATAATGAAAATCATATCCTTAAATGGGATATTTCAATAATGGAGGTACTAGCTCAAGACCTTAGGCGATTCCTTCAAGGACCAATAGAATCCATTGCCCAAGAATATAATACACAATACATAACTTCATTAGTACATCGTATTCTTGATTTCTTACATATGTAGTAAGATTGAATTCCTCTTGGAACTCGTCACTAGAAAAGAGGGTGATATTAGAGATATACACTTTAGAGGTTCACAAAACCTTCTAGAATATTCTAAAAAAAAGTTTAATTAATAAAAGTCACTTGAAAAGCTTTTTAGTTGGTGAAAGTAGCTCAAGAAGTTTCTTAGTTAATGGAAGGAGCTCAAGAAGCTTCCCAATTAGTGGGAGTTCAAGAAATTTCTTAGTTGATAGAAGTTATTCGAGAAGCTTCTTAATTTGATGGAAGCCGCTCAAGAAGCATCCTAGATATGAATATATATATGAGTCAAGGTTAAATAGTTCTTCAGTCTTGACAATGCATCTCTTGAAATTCTAACTCACATTGGTGTTGTTTGTATATTCATCTGATTAATTCAAGTTTTTTTTTGGTTTCTTCTTAAAATTTTCTCTTAGTTCAAGTCTCTCACTCTATATTCTTGTGTCCTTGATACAACCATGCAAGTCTTGATTCAAATACTTGAGCTTCAGTGATGTTGCTTGAACTTGGAAAGATAAACCTTTTTAAACTTAAGATCTTGTTTGGAGGACGTTTTAAAGGTCGCAATGAAGATCAGATCTTTGGATGGGATGTTTCAACAATAGAGGTATTAGTTCAAGGCCATAGACAATTTTTTCGAGGACTAATAGAACTTATTGTCCAAGAACAAAGAACAAAATACATAGCTTTATTAGTGTAGTATATCCTTGATTTTTTACATATGTAGAAAAATAAAATATGTGCCTTAGACAAGAATATATATAAGAGTCGAGATTGAAGAATTCTTCAATATCAACAATGCATCTATTAAAGTTCTAGCTCATCTTTCTTAATGTTGTTTGTATATTCATTTGATTAATTCAAATTCTTGTTGATTTTTCTTGAAATCTTATCCTAATTTAAGTCTCTTGCTTTGTATTCTTGTATCTTTGATACATATTTTATTTTTGAATAGTTGATTTTTAAAAATACATTTATAATTTATTTATTTATTAATTAATTTTAACTATAAATAAGATATTTTTAAAATTTATCAATAATTTAAAAAATCATAATTTTGAACATCTTTGTATTTTAAAAATCAAGTATTGAATTTTTATCTAATAAAAGATCTAAATGAACAAATAATTTTTAGGATAAAATTAAGTTGGAAATAATAAAATAATCTCATATCTATTCTTTTTTTATTCTAATATATGTATTATCTAAAAGATTTGGAAGAAAACATAATATTTTTCTAGTCAAAAAAGTGATTTAATTCTATTCCTAAGGTTGTTCTTAGAAGACCAAATTCCATGATAGAAAGAAAAATAATTTTAATTTAAATGCATCTTTAGGCTTTTTCAAATAGCTTATTTTTTATATAAGAACCAATTAGAGTATTTTAGAATCTTATCTAAAATATTTTATAATCAAAAAAAGAACCAACTTAATATATCAAATGCTAAAGAAAAGAGCTAATAAAGTCACATATTCTTTATTTGTTAACTCTATCTTCCACATGGTTTTATCCCTATGCAACTTCTTAAATAAAATATTCCATATATGAAAATAGAGTTTGTACTAACTTTCTAATATATAAATCACTAATATTATGTTTTTAGAAGAAAATTGTATCATAAAAAAGTTGAATAATTTAAATAATATCTTTTTATTAAAATAACTTAAACAAGTCATTTAATCTATAGATATCATATGATAATATATATAACTTCATATCAAAATGAGTTTAAAATATATATATATATATATATATATATATATATATATATATATATATTATAAAATTTGAATTATCATATATTAAAAGATAATTCCTATTATTAATTAAATATAGAAAGAAGCTATAATATCTTATTATTTATTTATTTTAAAATGTATATTTTTGAAAAGGAAAAAAGAAGGACATAATGGGACTTAATAGGTGGCTAAGACATGTTTCAATTTCTTAATCCCAAGTCACTTTTTTATTTGGTCTATAGACCTTGTTTGATTTCTTAGGTAATAAATGTCCCTATAAGTTAAAAGAGCTCTTATTTTTTGAAATCAGCTTAAATAATATGTTTAATTTAGTTGATTACATAGCTCTTTTATTTGATATAGAATGTAAGATCTAAATTGTATAGATCAAAAGAAACAATTTATATCTTAGATTTTGGATTAACATCAAAATTATCTTATACCATAAAGAAGAAGAAGGTAGCATCTTATACAACTCTTTTAATGATTGAGGTAAAGAGTTTGAAATGGATCTATTTTATTAATAAACTATTATATTTTTGATACAAAGTATAATCTTAGAAGTTACCCTTTTAGTGCTTAAGTAAGGAATTAGAATGATTCTATTGAAAAAAATAATTATAGAAAAATTGTGTGTGCCAAATTGAAGGAGATTGTTATGATGTCTAATAGAAAGGAGGTGCTAAATTATTCTTGCAAAAAGACTTATTACATCAAGAAATCAATTTGTAGTATAAGAATAGATTATAAATTTCACTTGCAACTTATTAGATGGAACTCTAAAATAAATATTGATAGGATTCACTATAATACTTGAAGATATATTTTTTATTCTTTGAATCTTTTTTTTTCAAATATTAGACTAAATTAGAAAAATACTATAGTTTTATTTTTTAAAATGTGTAATTGACAAAGATTGCAAGGAGAAGTGGTGGCTACTAATTCCAAGTATATTAATGCTATAAGACAAAAAGATATTATTTATGTTATTGTAGCAAAGTTGAGATAGTTATTTTTGTGGTTGTTAGGATGTGGTGGAGTGCTATTGGTGTGTTATTGACTAATATATGGATGTTGTAGAAGAAGTCAAATTTGTAAGTTAATTCTTTATATGGTTGCATTTGAAGCATGAGGCTCAAGATGTTTAGACTGCTAAAAAAAATTATTACCTATTGGATTGATTTCTATTATTTGGACATATTAAAAAGCTAGATGTTGGATTGTCTTGTTAAGATAGAAGAACTTTTCACATTGTCAATTGTAAGAAAAGAGCTTTTATTTTTAATTCCACAAATTTTTATCAAAGCAATATCAATTATAGGCCAAATGATTCTTATTAATTGCACAAAAGAGATATTTTTAATGAATTGTTTAATATTTTTATTTATTTTGCTTACTTTTTATTTGAAATATAATTTTAATTAATATGAATTCTTTAAAAAAAATTATAATTAGAACTAATATTGATTGTAGTATTTTTTATAATTATAATTTAGAAATATATTATTTATAATTTAATTAATTATTATTATTATATTGATTAACTATAAGAAGCATTGGACAAAATCTAATCCTATAGAACATATCTAAAGAACAATAATATTTAATTGAAAGATAATTGTAATCAATTAAAACCTTCTTTTTTTTTTCTTTTTTCTTTTTTTTTTTGTGATCATATTTAAAATACAAATGGGAGATTTTTACCTTGTCTTAGAATTAATATCAATAAAAAATCATATATTAGAAGTATCTAAATTATCTTCATTCTCTTTAAAAATATATAATCTTTTTAAAATCACTAGTGAAGATTTCTAAAGCTTTTTTATTTTTTATTTTTTATTTTTAGCATGTCTGTTGATATACTCCTAAATAATAAGGCATAAATTCTCATTAAAATATTTTTTTAAATGTATAGGCATATTTATCAAATAAATATATTATACAATAAAAAATTTAGATATTAATATTTGATATATAAATATTGAGATATCAAAAATTACAATTAATAATATGGAAAATGTAAGTTTGGTTAAATAAGTCAAAAGACTAAGAAATATTAAAATGGAAATTATTGCTTTGAAATATAAATAAGATATTATGAATTTTGTTTGTACTATTGACACTATTTCAACTAGTAGAAATTTTGTTTTAAACTTATTTCAACTTATGCAACTGTTTCAATCATCATTATTGACATTGTAAAGATTCTTCAAACCTCAAAAAATTGAGTGGTAAACTTAGAGGATGAAAATAAGATAAAAATAGAATAAAATCAACCAGATTAGTGCATTCTTTGACAACTACTTGATAGTGATTATATTGCATAGCTTTTAAAACACTTAATAATTCAATTGCTCCCATGACATAAAACCAACATTGGATTTCATTGGAGGCTTTCAAATGATTGGGATGGTATGTGCTTTGTTTGTTGACCAGCGGTGACTGGTGTTTCTAGAAATTGGGAACGGTGATAGGAGCTTTGCAGAGAAGAGAACCACTGAAAGGGGGAGTTCCGCGCCCTAAGTCCGACTTTGAATTCTGAACAACGGTGGGAAAAAACAATAACAGCTTGAATGGTCGCAAGTATCCGCTTGCAGTCGCGATTTGATTCCAAGCTATGGAGGAGGGTGAGGATTGGTCCGCTTTGCAGATAAATGAGGTTGCGTTGAATTATGGAAATACCGGAGCAAAAGCAACACAATTCACAGAAGACATCAGAGTCGATGCCTCTGATTTGCACTGGCGCCGAAGTTGGGAGCAGAGCTGACGGAGGTTGAGAAGAATGAGACGCACGAGTGGATGAGGCTCATGTACAAAGATGTCTAAGGCGGTACGGTGCGAAAATGAGGGGGGAGCAATGGATCCTCTGTGGGGTGCACCGATTTCTACTCGGAACAAATTAATCTGATTAGACTGCATCCACGCGTGTAAAGTTCGGAGCTAGGTTGCGGTAAGTGCCGACGCAAGCGGTAGGGCATGTTGAAATAAATCCGGTGCGCGTGACGACGACAGGATTCGCTACAGTCATCTTCTTCAAGGTGTTTGAATTGAAGAAGTTTCTCGTTTTCCAGTCACTATGCTTGTCGTCCAGAAGGACAGCACTCAGATTGCTGATCATTGTTCGCTTTCAGGTGACTTAACATTTGGTTACAAACATTCCAAAAAGAGTTCAAAATCATTTGAAAAGTTAAGGATTCTTTTATACTTCAACATCACAGGGCTCATATTCTAGTCATTTAGTTAGTTAACAGGGATTAGGAGATATTTGTTTCTTAAAATTCAAAAAGAGAACATAATATTTGTAATATTGGGTAAATAATTACATTTGAACAGAGAATTTTTATCCATTTGTATTACATGAATGTATGTAAACACATACATATTTTCTTGCCACCTGGCAACCATAGATATTAAAACACTAATGATACTAATAGCAGTATACAGAACATTAAATAATCAATTATATACCCTTATAACCTAAAACATGTCTAGCTTTCAGGTTTGTGGCAAAATGATGATTTCAAAAACAATAATGGGAATAATAAATGATAAAAAAGAATAAGAAGAAGAACACAAATCATTCATTTTATCAAAACAATCAGCTGTTAAAAAGTTGGTGCTTTTTTTTTTGTCATATTAAAATCTGAAAATAAATAAAATAAATGCTAGCACATTCAATATTACATATAAAATTAGAGGTCTTAAAATAACAATATCTTTAATCTTAGAAAAACATTAACATGTGAATGATATATGTAAAAAAAATTGATGATTCATTGATAATGTAATATTAATATGTGACATGAGATGATTTGCATTGAAAATTAGATTTTTATACAACAATGCACCTAATTCTCATAAATTTTACTACCTTCTAAATATATACTTGTCTATGGCTAAGCTTGTAATCACTTGCCATCAAAACTCTAACAACAATTATCTATACATGCAATCAACATTCTTTAAAAAATAAATTGTAGTTTATAATCATTCCAAATTTCAAAAATTACTGATGACATGATTACGTTAAACCACATCAATATATGCACATTTCTTGTAACTCTTTTACTTTTAAAACAAAATACCAGAGCTATGGTCTATGATTTCAAATTCCAGGAAACACTATACATTTAGTTAAATTTTAAAGTGATAAAATAAAAAGATATATTATGACTTTTTAAGTTTGTAAAAGTACATGTCACCACCTCACAATAATACGATAAATAATAACACGTTGGATGGCTTCACACACGAACACGCCAAACCCCCACAGATATTTTGTTTCCCTTCTCGGAGCTGCTCTTCAGCTGCTTTCGTTTGGGAACGTTGGGGAACCGTTTCCATACCTCCGATGAGTGGGCTCATGTCATGTACCCACACGCAGCCTGCCACACTTTGTCAGACCGTCGCCACCAACACACAGCTTCCTTGCAGTTGCGTTGCTGGACTGATTTTCCTAACCTCGAGTTTAACCTCCAAGAGACTCCACGTTTCACGCACGCACATATAACAACATTCTGAAAATGAATATATTTGTATATTATGCACGGAAATGTATGGAATGCACCACTTCTAAATTTAGACCTCTTTGAAATCAATATGTTAATTTTGATCAATTATTTTACTTTTCTTTTTAAATCTAGTAGAACAAAGAGAAATAATTTATATATGTATGTACGTACGTGTGTATGTGTGTGTGGCCATTTCAAGTATCTAGAACTTCAGAAGTGTGCATGTTGATTCATATTAAGATGAAACCCTAAAATACAAAGTAAAATAGAATCTTGTGTTGTTATATCTGAGATCAATTACTCAATGTTTTTCATGACAGACATGTATATATTCTGATGATTACCAATAATACATTGGTAAAAGGCTTGAAATCTGTTAAAATCCATTTTTCTTTTTGAAGTAATCTGTTTACTTTTCCATTTTTATCACTGCTATTGGTTCCTCTTAAACTTGTGCACAATCATAGAAAAGACATGGTCTTTAAAGCGGTCCAGATTGTGTGGTTAAAAATGGGTATTTTAACTGGGACAAAAAAAAAAAAAAAAAAAAAAAAAAAAAACTGAAAAGAAAGAAGACAATTTCCATCTTCATACAAACAAGTTATTGAAATCATCCCATCATTAGTTTGCAGAGATATTTTCACCATAGCTGAATCAATTTGAATTGCACACATCTGTTCAATAAATTCAACAAATTCACTAATTTTTAATTTATTAATCCACCATATTAGTTCTACCATAATTTTAACAACATTTCAGACATAAATATAGCCTCACAATACACCAGATCAAAAGCTAATGGAATTAAAATTGACAGCTTGGTTGCCAAGTTGCAAACTGTTCGTTTATGCCTCGTTCATTCCCTCACACATTCCCAAATCATTAAAATATGGTAAGATTATAAAAAGATATGGACCCGGACAGCATGGAATTGGATCTGTGTGGAGGAGCCTCCATTTTTTGCTTTGGAAACTACCGCATATTGTGGTGACGTCACCAACGACCACGACAGTGGAATATTATCCCTTTTTAAAATGATTGTGTTATTAAAAGATATTTATTAAATAGGACACGAAAGCTGGTGAGCATGCAAAGACATGGCAGCAAAATGCCTCTGACGTGGCCACCAATGGGAATCGAGTCTCTAAAGGCAGGAGGAGAAAAGCAATATTCTATATGTGGGTCCATTTGGACGACTTGATCACGTAAGCACTGCTAGGATCTATGATGGTGACGTGGACCGCCCTAAGTGGCTGACTCTGCGCGATGGCAGTTGACATCGACCTCCCCCCTCAACGGCAGCGTGGGAGCTTGAAAGCGGAAAATGGAAAGTGGCTGGACAATAATTCTGTCACTCTGCTTTGTTCGCTGCCACGCCAGTGTGAACGAGGCCCTCTCATCCTCAAGTTTTTTAGTTTCTATTTTTTTGCTTTTTTTTTTCTCTTTTTTTATTATTATTATTATTTTTTTTTTGCGTTTATTGGTCTCCAAATGAACGAGCGTTGGAAGTTGGAATTGATAGAAATGGGAATTCTCCTTCTTGGCTGTCTTCATGAAACACATGTTTGAATTGTATGAGAAAGAGATGCAATACATGATGTGAGGATTTTATTGACAGGGTTCCTTAACACCTGGTGTAAACATGTGCAGGTGAACACAGAAAATATTTCTTGTTAATAAGGTCAGTCTCTTATTTAGGGGCTGAATTTTTATTCTTATTACAATTGTTATTCTGAATACATGTCCAAATAAATTTTACGATATCAAAGATATATGTATGTATGTATGTATGTATTCCAATTCAAAGAAGTTACTTGTAAAAATACATAGTGAAATATATCCACTGATATAATTTAATATTGTGCAGGCTCAATTGTATATATATTTTTTGTTTGTTTCTTCATGTTTTTGTCTCTTGCATGAGATCTTCCTTTGTTACTACTTAAAATAATCCATACATAACAAATGATGAAAACAAAATTTAATTGGGATTTAATTGGGGACTAAGATTACAATTAAACAAGATCTAGCATCAACTAAAAGGTGTTCATTAATGTATATTTTATTGTCATGCACTTTGTTTGTGAAAGTCTTCTTTTTATATTCCAAAAATACTTTGACTTTGCATGTTAAGTGGTCTTAAGATCCTTATGTGGAAATGGCTATCTGTAGCACAATTATGGGCCCCAAAATATGGCTTTTCTATTGGATTATTTCTGATGATTAGGTTTTGCAGCATAAGACATGGGTTATCATACATGAACTAGTGCAGGGAAATAATTGAAAATGCTTGTCGAATTGTGGGTTTTCACGTGGCGAGACGGTATACGCAGCGTCAAGAATGCCCGGAATCGGGCCGGGCGGGGGCTACACCCGGCCCGACATAACCCGGTCATGGGAAGGCGCTGGTACGTTGCGTTCGACTCTTCTCCCACCCGGACATGCGTGGCGGAGCTTCAAAGCGAGAGCGGGGCGTAGGGGAGAGGACAGGAGTCGATTCATCGCGTTCAGAAGCAAACAAATTAGTTCAGATCCACGCATTTCGCTGCATACTCTCACGTGTCTTTAGAGCAGACACGAAACGGTTGTCGCGGCGCTGTGTTTGGTTCACGGTTGGAGGTTTTTCAGTGCGTGCGGTGTGCTCTTTGACCGAGATTTGGCTCCCTTGTTTAAGGTTTCGAGGTGGAGGTGGGGTGAGGCTTCAGATCTTAGAGGGCGTGATTGCATGCGGTAGCGAGAGTAACTCATTTGCGGTTACGTGAGTAGTGACTTTGAGTTAGGGAGTTTTGGAGAGGGCTGCGAGTCTTGGATTGTGGAGCAGGTTGAGAGTACCTGCGAGAAATGTAGGTTTGAATTCATCGTATCGATGTGTTAGAGTGTAGACTACTTGAGATTCTGGAATAGTGCCAGCGACTTAGCATTGTTGATGCGCGTGAGTGGAATCGGTGTGAGTGAGCTCACATGTTTCAGATCCGTGCCTTAGGCGTCACGAGGGTGTAGCAGCATGAGCACAGTGGTCTCGCTCCTGAACACGGTTTCTCCGTGTGTGGCCAGGCCAGCTCATCTTTGTGCGCCTTCGCTTTGGACGTACATTCTTTCAATCGGCACTTAATACAACGAAAGCTGCGTGTATTGTGAAATGACGAGTAGCATTTCCCCTGTTACTTCAGGGAATCAAGGTCTATTAGGTTAGAGTGAGCGCCTGAATCGATAAGGAGAGGACGAGTCCGAACAGTTGTCGGTACGCCGAGATCGATAGTTGTTTGTGGATTAAAGAGTGGACTTCGTTTCATACGATGACAGTCAACGGAAGCCTGCATCCGGAGAGATGCATTTTAGTGACGGGCGGGGCAGGATACATTGGAACTCATACATCACTGCAGCTGTTGCTTGATGGTTATAAAGTTGTTATCATGGACAATCTTGTCAATTCATGCGAAGAAGCTGTCCGAAGGGTCGTGGATCTGGCTGGCAAGCAAGGGAAAAATCTTGTTTTTCACAAGGTCTGTAGCTCTAAAATCCCGGCCTTACTTGTTACATTATTTATGTTACAACTATTTTTCTTCCTCGAGCTTGACTGATGTAATTTGAAAGTCCTCGTTAGGTGTGTTCTGCGATCAGCACTATTGAACTGAAAATCTCCTTCATTTAAGTAGCAGGTTTAACATAAAGTTGCCACATGTAGACTGTGAAATGTGGAAGATTTTGTATTTTTTTTCCAACTTGTCAAGGAAGATTGCATTCGTAATTCAGATCATACAATCTTACAATGGAAAACAGATGAAGATGTATCCTGTCCGTATTTTGGCTGTAGTCGTGAAAGTCAGCTCGCATCCTCTGATAAATTTGCGAAGATGTGCATACAGACTAGCATTGCCTATCAGACGGAATATTTTGTGGGTTGCTGATTTAGTATCATGTGCTCGCAAAGTATGATTTAAGCGTCTTGACGTAGAAGTTGCCACGACTTGCCTGTAATTCCATATCTACTAGAGTACCTTGCACCTGAAGCATACGTGAAACTCGATCGGCTTAACCAATAGTGGGGTGAATTTCTTTTTCTGAGTTATTTTAATCTTTGTCAAGGAGGAATCCCTTCATATAATGACGTTATCATTCCTTTGAGAAGTTGTAGTGCCTATTACCTGAAATGATCTTTCACCCAGGCTGTTTTTGCCAACGAACACAATTATGCGCCTCAACCCCTTTGCCAAGTGTTGTTGCAAGGGATGCTTAAATACTCACTGTCGTAATATCAAGCGGCTTTCAGATTTAAGGAGTAAAATTTTCTGCTTGATTCAATTTTTTAAAAAATAAAATACATTTTTTTCTGATATGTGGCTATGCAGGTGGACCTTTGCGACAAGGTTGGTATCGAAGATGTTTTTGACCTGCACCGGTATGTTGCGAAACTGCTCATGGCTAAAGTAATATTACTTAGCATCATGGATTTTCATGTTTCCCTTGCATGTAGATATGTACGGTTAGTCATGAATTGTTTTATGAATCTGGCTTATGAGTCACTACCCAATTATAGCCAGGTGTTCCTGATTCTTGCAGATTTGATGCTGTAATCCATTTTGCGGGTTTGAAGGCAGTTGGAGAGAGCTGTGCAAAACCTTTGCCTTACTATATCAACAATATTCTTGGCACTTTGAACCTTCTGGATGTTATGAGCACTCGAAACTGCAAAAAGGTCCGAAGTCACTAAAGTGCTGTCAGTTCTTTTTTGTTGTTGCGGAATTAATAATGTTTTGTGATGCCGTATCTCATTGTGTTGGATCTGTGTGTTACCGTCGTAAAGAAGTGAGTCATATGCCTCTAATTTTGCCATGTTGGATGTGATTAGTGATTGATACATACAATTTCTTCGTAACTGATTGTGTCTCGTTTTTCAATAATCGATTCCACCATTCCTTGACGCGTTCTGTTCTTCCAGTTTAGCTCTTCTTTGTATGGGTGTCAATGACTTTTTAACAGCTTACATTTCTAATTGAGTTGTGAACTTCACACTTATGTATCGAATATGATTCCCGTTTTTTTTTTCCTTTTCTATGTATGTGATACAAAATTTTTGCTTTTGTAGCTGGTGTTTTCATCTTCTGCTACGGTATATGGACAACCGGAGAGCGTCCCGGTAACAGAGGATTCCCGCCTATTTGTTCTGAATCCATATGGTCGTACCAAGCTTCAGGTTGAAGAGATGATGCGCGATATTACTGCTGCAGATTCAGGTTGGAGATGCATAGTGTTACGATACTTCAATCCTGTGGGAGCTCACCCCAGTGGCCGCCTTGGAGAAGACCCACAGGGCTTTCCGAACAATCTGATGCCCTTTGTGCAACAGGTGGCTGTGGGCAGAAGGAAAGAGCTGACTGTGTTCGGAACTGATTATAATACTAAGGATGGGACTGGGGTATGTATCGTTTTTTGCGCACTAGGATTTTATTGTTTAATTCCTTTAACATCACTCGTGTTTAATTTTTGTATGTGTACTAAGAAGTGGTATCACTCAAGGTGCGCGCAAAATCACTCACTATTGGGTTTTTCAGGTTCGTGATTACATTCACGTCCAGGACCTTGCTACTGGTCACAGTGCCGCCCTCCACAAGCTGTTTACGACGCCTGACATAGGTAGTCTTATTACTATTCTTATTGTTTGGATAATCTTCGTTGATTTCCAATTCATACTTGCTTGCATGTAATGTCCTAGTCTTCACCTGAAAACGAGATGTGGATATACAGGTTGCACTGCTTACAACCTCGGAACAGGGAAAGGGACCTCTGTACTGGAAATAGTAGCCGCATTCGAAAAGGCTGCAGGATTGGTAAATGTCGACGTTCTTAGTCTGGTGTTGGTGAAGTATTTTTGACATAAGATCAGATTCTCTGTATGTTCGGTGTTCTGTGTATTTCGGTTCTGCCTGGATGTCACTAACCTAACTCCGACCTGCTGCAACAGAAAATTCCTCTGCGAATTGCAGGCCGACGGCCTGGAGACTGCAGCGTAGTCTACACCGCTACAGACAAGGCAAGGAAAGAACTTGGATGGAAGTAAGTTTCTACCACTACTATACTGGTTTGTGCCGGTCATTTTTTAGCATGTACTACATCTGATTGGGTTTCTTAGTATGAGGATTTTTTTGGTGCTCTAATGGATTGGATTTCTCGTATCATGTGTTCCTTTTGGCTTTCTGAGAATGTCTTTCTGAAATAAATGTTGCAGAGCACTTAATGGGATTGACGAGATGTGTCGAGATCAATGGAAGTGGGCAAGCAACAATCCAAATGGCTATCAATCAAATCAAGAGCCTTCTGTTGATTCTAAGCCTGTTGCAAATGGGAATGCCATCTCACATGACAATCATGAAGCTGTTGTAAAAAAAGACACCCTTCCTTGATGTCTTTGGGAGCTCTTGTTTACTACACTCACGGCGTTCTCGACTTCAGTGGCCTCGATTTGCCACTTTCATTTGCGATCAGGTCTTGGAAACGCATAGCTAGAGGTAGTATCTTGTCTACCTATTCTTAAGCAAATTGAAGAACATATATATATATATATATATCAATCGTTTCTGCATAGATGTTGAATAACAATTATATTTAGAAGAATTAAACGGATGTGACTTGGATGGAGGAATTGCCAGTCACAACGGATGCGTGTTGAGGTAAAACGATCTGGGAGGATGGTATTAGATGCGAGGATGTATTCATCTTCTCTTGTATGCGAGTAGGTTTTAACGACTGAATAGGTTGTGTAGGTTGAGGGTAATAGTTGCATACTACATGTCCATGTCACGATTCATTGTACAGGATAATTCTTTGGACTTGGCTGGGGATTGCTAAGAGTCTCTTTGCCAGGCGAAATCAATGTCAATAATCATTCAGCAGTTCTGCAGGTTTTGGACACGCAGTTTAGAACACTTGGTTCAATGAAGACTGGAATTTCATTATGAAGCATCGTAACCATTCTTGCCCAATTCACTGCGCTTGTGTAGCAACTGCCATTGATAATTTTTCTGGAAACTGTTTCTCTATTTAACTGGTCGCTGATAGTACTGTAGATTACTTTGCTAATTCAGTCATGACATTGGCACCTGGAAATTGTTGTCATGGGCCACCTCTTCGTCTTTTTGAAATCACACTTATCTAATACGATACCCTCTTCTACATACAGTATTAGTAGCACAAATATTTCCAGGAGATGAAGTATGTTTTTCTTTAACTAATACGATGGCCATTTTCCAAATGTAGGCGTCTTCAATCAAATCCTCATTCTATAAAAATGTATTTACTTGACAGAAGGCAAGGAATTCTGCTATCAGGCAGAAGCCAACTTTTTCATTGTATCATTGCGTCTGCGCTTTCTATCTCCGCAGTGGGGTTCCCAACACTTTCACCGCCGACTCGTTTTCCTGCTTACTCCTCCCCACATCAACACCACCACAGACCATGTTACTCACAACACTGATGTGGATTACTATGACTGGAAACCACATAATAATAATAAAAGTTTGAGAAAACAAGGAAACATACACCATGTCCGGAATACGAAAATATGAACACCTTTAGACGAAGAGCTCTTCAACTTCAGTTTAGCACGCTTCTTCAAGAGAAAGGCTCTCCCCAATTTAGGTAGCTTCGGCTGTAATGATCCTTGGTCACCCCCACCTGATCAGAAATTTCATGCGTCAGAGAAGGAGAGCACAGTAAGCTCGAGAAGATTAAAATCACGTGGACTACATGTTCGTAAGTACACTCTGGTGTTTGAATAGTGAACAACCCATCCCCATCATTACACTCGATTATTCAAAACTGCTATCGTGGTTTTAGCAGATAGAGGTCACACCTTCTTCATCAATAGCCATCATCTCAATATCATGCATCGTGACCAAACCAGACTGTACAGCCTCTTTCTGTGCCTGCAATACTCAAACAAAAATTGTAGATAATAGCAGGAATCAATTTGTGAAACACCTCAACCTTAGCTCCATGATCATACACGTGAGGCATTAAACTAATAATTCACAGATTACACTAATATCTGTCGAATTGTGCTGAACAGCCATATGAACCGCCCTATTTCAGTTCATCTGGTGGAATGGTCACGCAGATAACAACCTTCGCTCTACGTGGCGAAAAATAACATGAGCTATTCCACTGGTGCGAACCCTGATACCGGTATGACCGAAACCAACTTGGTGAGTAGATTGATCGATAATAATAGGTTCCATCTGCTAAGGGTTTGCATTCTAATTCTGAATCACATATCCACTGTAGGGTCTCAGAAGGGTGTGAAGCACTCATATTTATACTCAGGTAGGTTTGAAAATGACGAAGCAGAATGCATAATTTAGCAATCGATAGACAGCAATTGCACAGCCATTACCTGACGCCATCGCTTCTGAAGCTTGCGTGCCTTCTTTCCAGAAATGCTCGCGAGGGCCTTCCCGGAGGACACCCTCAACGTCGCAGCGCTGGACCTAAGTTTCCGTTTCTCTGCCCGCTTGACCCGCTTCTCCTTCTGGATGTTTCGCCGCGATAAATTGAACTTGTTCATCTCGCCGACACCCAATCCACCCTCCAAGCCCCAAAAACGGCAATTCTCTTCACTTAAGGCTCCAACAATTCTGATTGATTTGCGCGCAATTCTAACGCGAGAAATCCTCGAATTGATCTCCAACGCGAACCTATCCAAATCGCATGCCTGTCCTCGAGCCCAAATTAGTCGAGGCAGCGAATTCAAGAGCGGCCGGAGCGGAAGCAATAGACCCTGGCGCAAAAGTGCGGAGTAACGCGACCTTTCCTCCATGAAATGGACCCTTACCCGTGGTTCAACACCTACGACCGTGCCTCTTCCGCTCTCACCCGCATTGTTTTACCGCCCAAACAGACCCAACAGAATTCGTCCTTCCCTGGTGCACTTTGCTGGCTCTCCGTCCATCCACTCATCTGAGAAAAACTCATCTTGAATGATCTCACAAGATCAACCTCCAATTGATTTTCTTATAATTATACAAGTTTATAAATTTTACTCTATTGAATTTATATCTTTATTGTCCAAATACGTTAATAAAAAAGAATGCTATTTACTTTCTAGATGTTCTAATTTATATTTTTTGTAATATTTTTTGTTTAAAATAAATCAAATTCTCTTTTTACACTATTATCTTTATTTTAAAAATAGTAAATTTTATATTGACTGCATGTTAGAGTAAGACTTAGCTACTACTTGTTTTGTTGCTATTTTTCACAGATTCCCAGTAACTTGACTAATTAATTACCTTCACATTGCTTCTCGTATAGAATCTAAAATTTCTTCCCTCCTATCAAACATATGTCCCTGAAATTATATAATAAATAACAAGCCAATATTTGTTGAATGTTGTTTCAAAAAAAAAAAAAAAAACAACTTCAACTGATTACAACTGATTATTATTACCATGCAAAGTAATTCATAATCTAATTTTTTCAACCTTTTTCTCTACGTGGCACAGAAATTTTAAACTCTGAATAACAAACATCTAAGGAGAAGAAAACAAATGACCATTAACACATGTTTGCATCATCAACACATGTTTTCATGGAGACCAGACGGACGAAATACGAGGAAGAATCTGGATGATACAATAGTTCATCCAAAATGAGGGCAGAGTGTTTCTTCGCCGCCCTGCCACACTGTGTGCTTGCCTGAGGCATTGTCGAGTTTGTGATCTGCACACATTTTGGAGAGCAAATTTCACGACGCTGCGAAAGGATCGCACAATGGCGCGCTCTGTTGCAACTCTTGTGAGCATCTCTCGATTTTTTTTTGTTTTCCGTGTATAGATTCACCGCATTTTTCCGAGTTTTTTGTTACTTGTTTGGAGGATATAGTTCGGGGAAAATTCTGAATGCTATGGGTAGGCTTTGCGTGTTAGAAGTTTTCTTAAGGAGTTAGGTGATGGAGTCGCGTTGCGGTGATGAAGGCCAATGATTTAGGGTTTAGGGTTTTGGAGGAAATTGGAGGAATTCCACAAATTTTGTGGTGAGCGTCCATTGTATGCATCCCCGTAATGAATAATCATGTTTCTCTTCAGCTTTTCGATTTGGGTGGCTTTTTAATTCGATTTTATTCTCGTTTCGCTTTTCCCCCAGTTAGGACACAGTAAACCGAGTAATGGATGTTTGAGTCTTATAATGTGTTTTAGAGCAGTCGATCACCGTCCTTTCTCACTTACCGATTGCTTGATTGTGCATGGTTGATGTAGCGCAACCTTATTGCTCTGACGTCATTGCAAAGATGCAAGTTGGCGAGTTTGAGCCCTATGGCTGAGAGCGTGCAGAGGCAAGCTCTTGGTTTCTCCTCCATCTTGTTCGGAGCCGGCTCTCAGCAGTTGCGTAGTGCGTCAGAACCCACGAATTTTCAGCGGGCTATGACCAGAGCCATGCAGGTGTCTTGCTCATACTGATCCAGTTGTCCCCATTTTCAACATTATTCATCTGTCTAGGTTAATCATTTAAAATTTATAGGAAATATGTAAGTGCTTGTTCATTAAGTAACGAGTAGAATGGTTGGCAGAGTGGTCAAGACACAGAAGTCAAGACACAGGCGAAGGTTACATCCAAATGTTATTTTGATATTACTATTGGTAATAAACCTGCTGGGCGTGTTGTCATGGGCCTTTTCGGAGAGGATGTTCCTATAACTGTCAAGAACTTCCAGCTACTTTGCACAGGTTTGAACTACTTATATGAAGGAATGATGAGGGTGATAGTGGTAACGTGTCTGAATACTCTTACTATTTGACTTTTGGTAAATATCTTAATTGCTTTTCCAAGTGGCAGTGTATGATGAGTTAGACATATCTTCACTCAATCTTTTGCATACAGGTGAGAAGGGCTTTGGTTTCAAAGGTTCAGCTTTCCATCGTGTCATCAAGAACTTCATGATTCAGGGAGGTGACTTCGACAGGGGCAATGTACATACTTCAACTCTTCTACTTGGTTGCTGTCTACATATATATCATACCATGTATCAGTTTATGTTGTTCATTGAGCTTGTAGTCATTGTAGCTTGACAAAGCAGGTCTTTGTGTTCTTCCCATTAGCTTTAGTAAGGCATTGAAAGTTTCAACTGAAATTGTATGACAATTGTAGAATACAATAAGTTAGATGTCTTTCTATATTGTGAATCACGGGAGCTTACGTGATTTACGTCAATACAATCCTGTACAGGGTACTGGAGGCAAGAGCATTTATGGAAGAACCTTCAGGGATGAAAACTTCAAGCGTGAGTGTAACCTGTACCTTGCATGTGGATATTTCATCTCTGAATCCTTAACATTTCGACCATCTGATCTGATATGGCCCCTTGTACACATCAAAAAAAATTCCATCCGATTTCTCTTCTACCATTCACTTTTAGAGGTGTTTTGTTTCCCTCCAATCATGTGTTTATACGAGTGTGCAAGTTAGTGGTTCTTGTTACATGGGCTTATGTTCGTTATTGTCTGGGTATGTAGTGAGACATACTGGCCCCGGAATCTTGAGCATGGCGAATGCTGGTCCTCACACTAACGGAAGCCAGTTTTTCATTTGCACTGTTGAGGTATGAATTCCTGGCTTATTATGGCTTGTTACCTGCTTAGGTGAATCTGGTTATATATATATATATATATTTGTTTGTTTATTATTATTATTTTCAAATCTAAAATTTAATCACTGGGATCTAAAATACGACTCTTGTATTGCAGACTCCATGGTTGAACAACAAGCATGTAGTGTTCGGTCAAGTCATTGAAGGTATGGATATCGTGAAGACGATTGAGAACCAAGGCACAGATCATAATGACAAGCCAAGGCAAGCATGTGTTATTGCTGATTCTGGCGAGCTTTAGATTTGTAGTTTTGCTTTAGAACCAGAGATGATATGAGTTATCAGTTGGCCGCATTATGTTCGTACTAGTCACATTGGCACTTCTAGTATTCCGGGATTTAGATCAATGTCAAGATAGGCTATGTAACTGAACAATATGTAGGCATTTTAAGTGCTGAGGTCAGAGTTAGCTAAGTACCTTTTGTAGCCCAGTCTCAAGCAATGTACAATTAATCGGCACTTGACTATAATATCAACTTTGGTTATAGCAATACTTAATTGTTGACGAGAAGAGTTCATGAAGTAGTGCACATTAAAGGTAGCTTGTTGCGCCAAAATGTATTCTAGAGCCAGGAAATTCAGTTTTAGACACAACAGGGGATGGTAGGGGAGAGGTTGGGCTGGAAGGAATATTTCTAAGATTGCCAAAATTGAAGAGGTAGCTTGTGTATTTTTATCAGAGATTGTAATATCAGTGGGAGAAAGAAGTATTAATTTCTCTCGTACAAACTCTGAATCACGTTAGGGTTCAGGTTTGCAACAAAGATGTAGCCCTCACAACACATTTTTTGTTCTTCAACTACCTATTTTGATCATATTGACCTTTTCATCAATATATGCACAATTTTTTGGAACTTTGATGTTAATTGGTGTCTATGAATGTGAATTCAAGTAGATTATATTACAATCTCTAATATTTACTGAAAACTTTATCTATCTATTCCCTCTTTTGATGTTCACTAATAATTCCTTCACAATAGACATAATATCAATGAGTTTTTTAAATATCTTATAATCTATATTCAACTCCATAAGCTATAATATAACCATTTTATAATATTATATTAAAATTATAGTGTAATTTTACTGTAGAAGAATATATTAATTATAAAAAATTAAAAATTCTAATATTTTTAATATAATTAGTATAACGTCCTAAAATTTAAATTTAAAAATAATATTATGAATAAACTTGAATATATATTTGAACAAATGTATTATAAATGTATCATAGACAAATTTTAAAGACTATAATAGTTTAAAGTAAATACTTTAATTTTTTTTTTTTTTTTTTTTTTTTTTTTTCTAAAGAAAATAACTTATGACATATGCATATTTATTGTTTGGTAGAGATTAAACATCTATTGACTAATAATACAACACAAACTAATAGTTCTTTTTATTTAAAATAAACAATATTTATTAAAATCAATTATGTTCTTTACAAAGATTATTTTTTAAAACAATAAATTTTAGGGTAATATATTCAGTTACTTGCAAAACTATCAAAAAATACACTAATATTACAATCCAACCAATTTATCTTTTTAAAATTTGAATATAAAATTAAAAGCAAATAAAATAAAAAATTATGATGCAACCTATACACAAACTTTATTAATCTTGCTACAAATATAATAGTGTCATGTAATTTGAAAACTACTTGATTTAATAATTATTTTACTTTAGATTTAACTACCTTAAAAAATAAGATTTTGTACTAGATATATATATATATATATATATATATATTTTGAAGTATAAATATAAAAATAATTCAAAATAATAATAATAATAATAATAAAATATTATTAAAATATATTTCATAAAATAATATTGTTATATTATTATAAAAATATTATTTAATCTGACATCTTTAATAATATTTGTAATGTCAACAAGTTGGCTATTCTTCTACTTATGAATCCTTATATGAAAATGATTAATTTTGCATTGTATAATTTTATATAGAAACAAGCAAAAGTATATAATCACTTCTTAAATAACCATAAGTAATCATATATAAGTTGTAACTCATTATTGAATTCACCAATACAAAAGATATATTCTAAACATTCTATATAATTATAGGTGCAATTGGTCGAAAGATGCTAATCGATAATAATATTTATGTAGTGTCTTTGTTGCTCTACCAATGGATCTATTTCTTGCATTATTTCAAACCATTCCAAAATAATTTTTAACATGCACTTATTTGTATTTTCTAATGTACTAATATTATCATTCTTAAGCAAAAATTGAGAATAGATTAATTTCTTATAAAAAATAAGCAATAGTAGAACTTATTAGAAAAAAAATATTAAAAAATATAAAAAATCTAGCTTTAGACTCATTACCTTTGTTTTTTTAGTCATCATTGGCAAAGTTGTACTATTCCATTTGCACATGAAGACATTAAACTCCAAATTACGTATAACTTACAAGTAGGAACTTATTTATGTGAAATAATGTATATCTATTATATTAAATTTTTACCAAATATAAAAAATTAAAATTAAAATTATTATGAATGTATATATATATATATATTTATATATATACATCCTATATTGCTAATGCCACCTTAATTTTTGCTACTACCACTACAACCACTACAACCACTATCCACCATATGCCACTCACATCCTTTGTCAATGTTAAATAAAAAATTAATATTAAAAATATAATAATAAAAAAATTATAAATATTAACAAAATATTTAATTGGAATAAAAAAACTAAAGTAATATATCAAGTAGATGGCAAATTATGGTGGTAATAATAAAAATTATGGTGACATTAGTAAAACTATATATGTATATATATATATATACATAAATAATATTTAGAATGAATCATTCATATTATAAAATATATTTTGTGCTTCAAACATAATAATAAGTATAATATTATTTTAGATGATATACAAACTTGATAATCTTCATATCAAATTATGAACCAAATTATAGAGAAATATTAGAATTATGTATTTGACTTTGTTGTTGTCATAATCACTTGCAAACTTATGTTGTGGCAACTAAGAAAACCATTCTATGGTTAATAACCATTAGCCACCATGATTCATACTCATACCACAAGTTTTTATACCTTGTCATGACTATAGAGAAACAGAATTATTATGGATAGCAATGACATGTCTGCACTAGAGAGCTCACTGTCAGCAGTTCCTTTTCTAAGTTGAACTACACGAAAGGATTGTGGAAATGAAATGTCAAGTCAGCTGAACATTAGAATGTGTTCATAGCCGGTCGGCTTCACAAGGGACTTTACAGTCGTAAATTATTCATCCGGACTACCTACCTGAGTTTCTCGCTGGTCGCGGACGCATGGACAATTTTCAGACGCGTAGAGGGTGGCTATGGGAAGGGTGATGTGTTCAAAACCCATTAACCAGAATGCAAGCGTTTAATCGGCGAACGCCAGTCCACGAGAAATTGTCAAAGTATTTTATCAGCTTTGCAAGAGACCTAGCCAACTGCAGCAATTGTGCACATTTTATATATTCAGATTTTTGCGATAAGTGCATGGGGCTTTCAATTTGGTAGAGTAGAAACACAGCTGCATGTCCTAAATTATTACACTTCTTAAAATTCGTACATCGTGAATGAATGCAATTTGAACAAGTCGGGAAAGAGCGGACAGAACTGCAGCTGCTCATTCAGGAAATATAGCAAACACCCTATGACCATGCTTCGAAAACTCTTTGATGACGGATAACAGTGGCTGGATTCTGGTTGCTGCACACATGGTTCAGACTAGTCCATCCCATTCCGCCCATGGTGATAGATGCGGGACGCATTCAGAGTTTTCCTCTGGGGTTCCAGCAGTAAGCAGTGTGGAGACGGTCCAACTCACCTCCGTTAGACAACCCATCGTAAACTTGGTAGCTGTCTTAGTCCTAGACCTTCCGAACTGAGACATGGTATACTGTGGATGCGGGTGCATCAACTTTTTCAAAACGTACGCAGTTAAGGTTACACCCACAAGGTTTCTGTGAATCAGGACATCAAGCAGTGCAGATTTCTGACCTCTGCTTTCTAAACAGACACGGTTCAGAGCCGCATGAATGAACGTAGACTACATCTCACACAAGACTCCCATATCGGCGAGAAAGGAGAGAATGCCAAGACATACTCCCAGAAGCTCCTGTGCAAAAGACGCCACTATAAAAACCCTCAGTGTTATTACCGACATCTCAAGTAGGACGAAATCCATCACCCGTTAGATCAAACACAACATCCAATGAAAATGAGAAGAAAAAATTGATAGATTTGATAAGGTTCATCTTTAGGTGGTGTTGAACAACACCATTTAAGTGCGATGCAAAGGCCTGACACCAAACCTAGCCTCCGAAACCATAGAGAGTTCTGCCCTGGCGTTTCAGAGCATAAACCACATCCATAGCCGTAACGGTTTTGCGCCGGGCATGCTCAGTATAGGTCACGGCATCTCTAATCACATTCTCAAGAAAGATCTTAAGCACGCCCCGAGTCTCTTCATAAATCAGACCACTGATACGCTTCACGCCTCCCCTCCTTGCTAAGCGCCTGATAGCAGGCTTAGTGATCCCCTGAATGTTGTCGCGCAATACCTTCCGATGGCGCTTGGCGCCGCCCTTCCCCAACCCCTTCCCACCCTTGCCGCGTCCAGACATGGTGACTTAAAAGCTCTACTATCCAAAGATAACTCGTCTAGGTCGACTGACACCCTCTCTCAAGCGCTGCTAATGAGCCAAGTCGCAACGACACAATGTGTGAAAGAGATGGAGGTGAGACCTTAAATATGAGGAGGGAAGTTCAAATTCTAAAAGAGTTAGAACTTGATTTGGCGCCCAAACTTGAAACTCCCACCAGATTCAAATCCTCGAGTATGTACATTTCAGGAATACACCATTTCATAGATCCCTGAATCCCTCGAACGAAAATGTCGGGATGCCAGCTTGGCATGAGTCATCAGCTTCTGAAATAATATTTAAAATTATTCGTGTATATGAGGTTTCATATTTTTATTTTTATACTAAAAAAAATATATATATTTATTCATTTATATCGCCATTTTATTTTATTTTCAACATATACATGAATATTTGAATTTTCGATATTCTGAAATTTACAACAAAAAAAAGTTTTCTCTTGCGTGCAAATCATTCAGTGACTGTAATGTTTTTGAAAATTTATGGAGAATTATATATATGTATATATATATATATATATATATATATATATAATTTGTTCTGTTCAGCAAAACCATACTTCACCTAAAACAATTAGCTGTTACAAGTGACATTCTTGTTTTGTTTTACAGACTAGTAGGGATTTAAAGGTGAAAAATGAATAAACATGGATAGTTTTTAAATAATATTTTGAATCTTAAATTCAAATATATTACATTCATTGGGGTTTATAACATTAAATTATTCAAAATAAACAAATAAGTCATGTTACTGATTTTGAATTTTAACTTATGGGTTAACTTTCCGTTATGTATATATATGTATCAGTATTAACTTTCAAACATGAGAATACCATTTGATTTGAGATTTTGCATATTGTGTGTCTAATGGTGTCATATTTGCATTAAAAGGATATATTTTATTACCATATACCTCAATGTCAGTCCTCAATTTGATAATCATGTTCAGAAGAATGTGCAATTTTTGCATATGTTGACACAGTAATGTACATCCAAGATGAATATTTTGTGTGCTCATCAAGATAAAAGAATCACACCATCATCTACTGACTAACATTTTAGTATGAGTAATTGAGCACAAATGTTTGATTTTTATACCAATTATGTATACCATATTTTAGCTAGACACATTAATGTGGAATTGAGAATTATCAAGTACAATAGATTGAATGCCAATGATCATATTTAAATGAATTATATAATTATAATTAATTTTGTAGAGATAGATGTTTTATATTTTCTCGAAGTCATTTTAATATCTGTCAAAGTATATGTTTTGGTTTTTGATTGCAATAAAAATCTAAGTCGTTAAGTGCATCTATCAACTCCTTCATTTGCTCACACAATTTTTAAGACTAACAATGGCTTTGTTCTAATGTTTATATAAAGCTCGCAGTCAGGATTTTCAGTAACTTTTTACTTAAGCCATTACAGAAAGCATTACAGAAATATCATCTTGTTGATGTTTACACCTATATATCTTGTGACTTGCTTTGATGTTTTTTAAATACAAGATATTACTTCAAAACATTAAAAAAACGTAAAAATATATTTAATATATATATATATATATATATATATATACATACAAGCTAAAATTTTAAAAAATCAGACAATACATATTATATATGTATAATTTTGTACAATTATCAACATTTATTTATGTAATTACTGTTGGAGATATGAAGCTTAGGACAAAGATATGCAAATTTGCATCTTAGAAACTTATATACATGTAAATAATTCTTTTTTATTCCAAAACTATAATAAAAGCTTAAATGACTTTTTGTATCACTAATCTTGTACATTCTATACATGCACAAAACTAAAATTTTATCATTTATTTAGTTTTATCTATTATAATCCAACATATAACAAAACTTTTTATTCTATTTTATTTTATTTTTTCAATTAGACTATTGATTTAGTAAAGACTAGGTCTAAGATTCTAGAATTGAGATTCTATAATAACAATATCTAATACATTGTATAATCTATTATGTATTTATATAATCTATGCATATATAATCTTTGTATTGTTCTATTGCTACAAAGCCATATTTTTATATTTTACAGTTATTTATATTATCATTCTAATATTATATATATATATATATATATATATACACTATTAACATTAATTTATATTTATGACATATGTAGGTAAAAAATCCAAACATGCAAATTTACTATCAACAAGCTTCAAAAATTGCCATACTTCTTTGTAGTAGTTTTTTGTATGTTTTTTTTTTTTTTTTTTTTTTTTTATAATTTTAAATCCATAATATTAAAAAAATTAAACTTATAAAATAATATTTAGTACTTTTGGTATTATTTCTAAAAAAATAATACTATATTTTTTTCTTTTTTTAATTATTACAATATTTTTTAAGGATTTTAATAAGATATTAATTAGTTTCAAATAATTCTATAAATCATATTTTGAAATCATCAATAAATTAAGAAGAACTTATTTTGAGTCTTATGAAAGAAAATTAGTTGTTATTAAATTATATTTTAAATAATTACTATAACTAAATTATAATATTATTTAAAATTACTACTAATATTTTTAATTTGTAATTTATTTTTAGCTCTCCACCGCCATCTTTAAATTTAAGATTTTTTAATAAAATATATTTATTATAAAATAATATATATCTATTTTTTATTTTAAAATTTTAAGATTTATAAAGTCTAAGAATCATTAAATATGCCTTCTTGCTATCTTGATATTATAACATTACTTTGGAACAATTAAAATCTTGCAATATACATACATACACACAAATGAGATGTTTAAATCTTTTTAAATCATCTATATGTATATTGTCATTTTATAAAAGGAATTAATTAAAAAAAAAAACTAAGTAGATTTTTTTTAAAGATCTTAAAAATTTTAAAAATATATTTTAGAAAGACATTTGATTTATTACAAAAGTCTTAGTAAAAAAATTTTATAACTTGGAAATAATAAAGTAAAAGCAAGTCTAAAATCATATTTAGTATTATTTATATAAATATTTAAATTTAATTTTTTTAAATTTTTTTTAAACCATAAAAAAAGTTTTTAGATGTTTGATTTTTAACTTCAAAATTTATAACACACTATTTATATGACTCTAAATATTTCTAGGTGTTTATTGTGTTTTTATTTTTATTTTTAGAAATTGCATATTTTAACACAAATACAAGAAGTGGTGTATCACTGGTTATTTATCTATTTTTAAATCCCAATCAACTCCTAATTTGTTTATAAGCATAAAATATAAGAAGTATTAAATCTAAATAGAAAAACAAAATAAGAGTAGTAAATAATGCAATTTATACACTTTTTTAATTGATTGGTATCTAAAACATAACTTGTAAAACATTATCACCAATATTCCATTGCGGAATTGACCACTCTCTCGACGATTCTGCCGTTCATTCTGTGGCAGAATGGACTCCAGTGTTGAATCTTCCTGGCTTCGCAAGAGACATCGCCGCCCAATCGACGGGGGACAAGACTTCGAGAGTACCATCCACAAGTCGAGCCCACGGAGATCGGAAACAGGAGAATCGAGCGATGCCGTGCAATCTCAACAAGACCAGGATGCAGCGACCAGCTAGCTATCCCACAGATCTGGGCTCCGCTCATCACCCCAAAATCTTCAGATCTGGAGGTGGAAACGAAGATGGCAGGAAAGGGCTGATGATCCTGATGGGCTGAGCTTTGAATGGTCACTACTGCACCAGCTTTTCTCCCGTCGCAGCTTCTCGCCACCTTTGCGTCACCCTCATGGTTAGCTTTGCAAGCACTTGCACTGCCTTGGGTCTATCTCGTGGCTTCCTGCTGTATCCCTCGGCCGGGGCTGTGTCCAGCGTTCTCGCTCAGCGTCAATCAGGCGAAGATTCGAATGCTGAGGTGCAGGATTGCGGTCGGTGACGCAAGGGATGGCAGGCGAGCTCGTCTAATTTGAGGGATTGCGGAGAAGCGCGTCACGTGGTCGAGAATTGGAGAGCTGTGCAGGCGTTGGTGGTGGGGAGTTGGGTAGTTAGGGTTGCGGGGTGTGCGAAATGGCGATGGCGGTGCAAGGTGTAGTCGTGGGGGTGGAGAAGGGGTTTGCTGGGACGGAGTTCATGGGTTCCGGGATAGAGAAGAGGGCGGGGCTGGCATTGCCGATGGTGCTGCCGAGGAAGGATGGCGTGGGGTACAATTCAGTGGTGCGGGGCAGTTTGGTGGCGACGGAGTGGAGGGGATTCAGCGCTGGGGCGCCTCGAGTGCGGGAAAGGGCGGGGACGCTGCGAGTGCGGGCGGGCAACGCCGACAGCGACGGGGTGAGGTGGTGGGAGAAGGACGGTGGCCCCAACTTTCGGGATGTGCACTCGACGCAGGAGTTCGTGGATGCGCTGGCGAATGCCGGAGAGAAGCTGGTGGTGGTGGAGTTTTACGCGTCGTGGTGCGGGTCGTGTCGCGCGCTGTACCCGAAGCTGTGCAAGCTTGCGGCGGAGCACCTGGACGTGGAATTCATGAAGGTGAATTTCGAGGAGAACAAGCCGATGTGCAAGAGCCTGAACATCAAGGTGCTGCCGTATTTCCATTTCTATCGCGGTGCGGAGGGTCGGTTGGACGCGTTCTCGTGCTCGCTGGCGAAGCTGCAGAAGCTGAGGGACGCGATTGCCCTGCACAACACTGATAGGTGTAGCATTGGCCCGCCAATTGGGGTGGGCAACATTTTTTCGAGCGGCAGCAAGGATCAAGCCGCTGCGGCGTCGACATCGTCTTCATAGTACAGTGGGCATCAATGGTAGATAGAGTAGGTGTGGTAGTCTGCGAGGGGATTTTACAGGCATTCAAAATTTTCCAGAGGTCCCCGAGGATGCGGGATCCTTTGATTAGGGCTTGTAGGTTGTAATCTACGTGTACGCATATGAGTGACTTAATGTAAACATAGTAACAGATTCAGTGGACGACTGGTTTTTGTTTCTTCTGTTTTTTTCTCCCTTACTGTTTGAGATCGGGATTGCAAGGTGTGAGTGTGTAAGGACAATGGCAGCTTGGATTGCCGATTCCACCATTGTGGATTGAAGGTCGTCATGTGTGAGGTGATCACCCTGGCAGGTGAAGAGGTGATGAGGCGGCGTTAGGCAGTGAAGCCATGACGAAGACGTTGGGTGGGATGACGTGATTTGAGTGGAATGAGGTGTATGTTGGTCAGCCATGTAGCGGTCTTCGTGGTTTGCTTTTTGTGCTCAATTTGACACGGAGAGCGAGTAGAATTTCTTTGTGGTCATGTCCAGCCTCGTCAGCCCGTGCATCTTTTAGGGCACAGAGAAAGACGCAGGATATTTAGCTGTGAAGTTTGTGTTGTAGATGTGAGGAAAGCAGTTCAGTTTGTCACTAGTTCGAAGTTAAGATCATGTCCCGTTTTCTGTGCAATGGACAAGGTGGCGAGATTCATGGCCTGCACAGATTCAACTGGCCAGAGGTATCCATGAGCTGATGGCAACATGTTCCTCTTCGTACGACATTCTAGGGTTTTATTGGTCTCTCTACAAACTTTCTTTTTCCTTAGAAATAGACCCAGTAAGTAAGTAAGTATGTAGGTTATCTATTTTATTGTGTATAGTTGATAATCTGTTGATGCTAAAACCATTTTATATTTTATTAACCCTGTTACAATTATTTAAAAATTGCTAGAACTGTATTTAGATTAAACATTTATGTAAGTATTTAAGTAGATTTTAGTTTTGTCAACTATAATACGATAAGGAAAAGGGAGTCATCCATTTTATCTTAAAATGAAAGAATGTTGTGTAAGAAATGCTATAAATTTCAACTTAAATACCACTAAAACATACTATATTGTAGTTCTTCATTTCACTTGTCTTGAGCTTCGTTATTGTGTTGGCTTCAAATAATTTTGTTAACCAGCAACGTCTTAAGAATATTCAAAATCTTAAAAATAAGGAAAGTTTTAAAGTATCATTTCAAAGAAAAAGGATCATCCTACAAAAAAATCTTTTATATTCTTTGGTGTATTTCCAATCATGTTTTAAATTAGGTAAGTAATTTTTTTTTTATTTTGATTCTAAGTGTTCTTTATAAAATTCTTATGTCAAAAAATATTTTATTATGAGAACTTGATTTACCTAGTCTGTAAAATATGCTATTTTTTATTGTACTTAATTACACTAAATCATATCATTTTAAATTGATAATAATATAAAATAAATAAAAAATATTTTTACAAATATAAATATAAATATATTTAAAAATAGTATATTATAATTTTGGTTAGATGATCTATAATTATAAAATATAGTATTAAAAATTAAAAATTAAAAATTAATATATTTTTAAAAATTCATTAAAAAGAATTATTAAAATTGTCCTAGAATAGGTTATGGTTGGAAAAGTCTATACAATAGATGATATAGAGTTTTTGTCTAAGAGCAAGTATTATAAAATTGTACAAATTCTTCAACAAAAATTGTTGATTTTATAGTTTTTTTTTTTTTTTTTTTTTTTTTAAAGATTTTTGATGTTAAATAAAAGTTATTTTCTCTTTTTTGAGAGCAAGAAAAAAGCTTTAATATAGAGGATCTCACAAGCCTTGTTGTTTTTTAGAAAAACATATAACATTAAAGACAAATCATGTTAAAGACATATTTTAACATGTTTGATAATAATTCAAGATAAATAGTGACATAAAATACTTAAAATTCTTGTGATAAGTAAAAATCATGGCTAGATTAGAAGCACTTCCAAAACAATTACACTATTCATAAAATAAATTTACAATTGCAAAGAATTTTATTTGTTCTATATTCTATATTAGTGTATATTTATTTATTTATTTATTAAACCATATGTATATTCTCATTTAAAATAGTTTATCTCAAAAATTTGCTTAAGTTGTGTGACATATAAATTATTCTATCTTAACTAATAATCTTACATTTAATTTTAATAGTATAAATAAATATGTTATTGATATTATTTTGCCTTCTTGGAATCAATACGAGTGTATTTTAAATAGCAAATAGAAATATTTTCTAAAAATCAAATAATTATAAAATTTGTTATGAATTAAAAAAAATTTAAATTAGAGAATTTAAAATACATTACAATATATTTAATACATTCATTCATAGTACAAAATGAAGTCTTATATTTAATTTAATTTTTTTTAATAAATATTATATTATAAATTCTTTAGATAGATTTATATATATGTATATATATATATTTATTTATTTATAGATCTTAACTTGATTTTATTGGTCAAAAAGTTTCAATATGAAAAATAAGAATAAATATTCTTTATGGTTAATTTAGTGAATGTACAATAATCTATACACATTTGCAAGGATCTATCTTTTTTCTTTTTAAAGAACATTGGCATATCTATAAGAGACTTCAAATGTCAAATAAAATTCTTTGTAAAATTCTTGTAATTATATTCCTTGAAGATATTCAATTTATATATGATAGATTATAAATTAATTTAAACTGCAATCAAACTTGTTCTAAAAGATCAATTATACAATTATAAGGATAATATTTAGATAGAGTATTGATATTTAAAAAATAAATAAATTCAATAATATTTATATTCTTTTAGATTTTTTTAAAAGCTTCACTTAAATAATGGTTTGTAAATGATAATATTTTTTTCTTTTTTTTGTAGCTCATTTAAATATATTTGTTTTAATAAATAAATAATTTATATATTTAAAGTAAAATCACAATTGTTATTTTAGTGTCTTCTCATTAAGAAGAAATTAAAGATAGTAAGATGTCTAATCTACTTGAAGGTTATACTTTTTAAATTACAAATTACTAAAGATAATAAGATTGATTAAAAATTTCTTTAATATTAAATAATATTTTATATGTTGATTATAAATAAATAAATATATATTTAAAAAGGATTTTATCAATAATAATCTTATTAGATAAATATTGACTATCTATAATTACTATACATATTGGTTTAATTTTTATTAAAAATAATTTATAATGATTAGCAAAATATTTTTTAAAATATAAAATAAAGATTTTTTAAAATTTAATAAGACAAAAATTACAGTTTTATGAACTATATGTCTTATATTATAAAAGAATGAGATGGTTTAGATGATAATATAAAACCTTCACAAAATAATGTTAGACAAGAATCTTGCTACAAAATATCTATTATAGTTGGTCTGAGGATAAATTTTCACCCCTCAATCCAAGTTACAAGATGGCCTCACTTAAGAGTTGTTTGTAATTGGTGGTGTGAAGTGAAGAAAGCAAATATCAAGTACAATAAGAATTACAACCACAAAACAAGGGAAGTAAGAATATCAAGCAAGTACACAATTCAAAACTATATCACAATTTGTTCATTATATTTTTATCTAGTAAAAAATAAAAGTAAAAAGTAAAAATTATATTTTTGAATAGATAATTTTTTATCTTTCCAATGGTATAAAAAATATATGAATCCAAGTTATTATGAGTAAGTTATGATAATCCAAAGATAAAAGATAAATAATAGAAAAGTTAAGTAAAATTTTTTAACCTCAAGGATAACTTGCTAAAGAGATCATGAGTTCGAACCTCACCAAGGCTCATAAGTAGTATATATGGGTGTCGTAGAGGGGCCACGAGGCCTTAGTCTTATCCTCCTACATATATCCAAGGTGCCACAATCCATATGGGACTTGTGCACATCCCTTCCTACAAGGATTACACAAGTTGATGGTCCTCCTATTTTCTACTAGTAAAACTCATTATTTTTCAATTTTAACTTCACTATGGTATTCAAAAATATCCAATATGGCCTTCAAATTTTATTCCAATTCTTTATAATGGCTCCCAAGGTGGTAAAACTCATTTTTACCAAAGTCTTCAAAATTATTCTAAAAATTCCTAATTTTTTAAAAATAAAATTTAAATAAATTATAAAAATATTTATAATATTTTGGAGATATTAATATCAATTTAAGACTATTTTATTCTACATTGGTAATTTTTTATAATAATAAAATCAATTTAAATTAATTAAAAATCATATTTTTTAGATAAATAATTAAAAAGATATGAGATTTCTTTCTTATACTTCTTCTATTTATTAAGTAATATATATATATATATATATATATATACATTTAGTAAGTGATATATAAAGATAGAAGGCTAATATAGACATTGGTCTCAATAACTAAAATGCTAATTCTTATAATTTAAAAAATTACTAAATCAACTAAGATAATTACGTCTAAGATTTACTAAGATCATATTTCTTTCTTATTAATACTATTCTCTTTTATTTAGCATCATCTAAATACATCTTCACTTTACAATTGTAGTTTTGGTACTCTAAATGTACTATTTTATCCTAAAATGACAAATGAATCAATTTGATGATACACAGTTGGATTCAATTTTTTCTAATAAATTTCTTTCTTGTATAATTAAGTCTTATTGTAGTTGCATTGAATTTTTTAGATAATATTATATATTATGTATATATTTTTTATAATATAAGTATAATTTTAAAAAAAAAATCAAGTTTAATTTGATATTGTAAGATATTTAAATTATATAATATTAATATGTAATTATTTAAATTTTTATTATTTAATTTGATTGATTATGATATTTTTATTTTAAAAAAATGAATTAAGATAGAATTATATAACCTTCTAAACATATTTTATAAAATTAATTATTTTATTTGAAAAAAAAATTAAATACTTGATTTAATTTTTAATGATAAAAAAAAGAAATCACTAAGCAGACGCATTCTTTTTACTATGTAGACACTCTTCCATGTCACACTAACAATACACCATTGCTACAAGTTTCATAACAAGTTGGATACTAATGAGGTTGAAAAGTATAAAATAACAACAAAAAATAATAATCAATAATACAAGAATATCAACAATATATAAGCTAAACAAAGCAAATAAATAAAGGGAGGTGTCTACTTAGCAATAAAAGAGGGGTGTCAATCTAATAGTTTATTTTATTTATTTATTTTATTTAGCTTTTATATTATTAATATTCCTATATTATAAGTTGATATTATTTTTTGTTGCTATTTTTATATCTTTTAATTTCATTAGTATTTAGCTTCTTGAAAAACTTATAGCAATGGTGTATTGTTGATATTGCACAAAAAGGTGTCTATAAAGTAAAAAAAGGATGATCATTTAGCAATTTTTTTAAAAAATAAAAAATAAATCTTTATATTATTTTTTATTTTATAAAAAAATTAACTAAAAAGATTCACCTTTCCAAGCTCAAACAATATCATTAAAGCTCGAGCATTGAAATTAAGACTTGTATGGCTAGATCTTATTTTTAATGGCTCCAACCAAGGTTGTATTTGGCATTGAAATATATTATCATCACTTCACTCAATTGAAGGTTACAAAAATTACATTCGTTCATTTGAAGCTTGCATGGCAAATGAATCTTCTGAGTCTTATTCTTTCAATACTTGAAGGTTTGACATGGTGACTAACTTACTTCTATCACTCTATTCTATCTTAGAATAGATGACTACATATTGATAAAAGCTTTAGCTTAATTCTTCCCTTCTTATGAATATTCTTTGAATCCAATCCTCATTAATAAGTTCTCATTGCATACATTTGGATTTGTGGAGATAGAGTCAATTGAATTCTTATATCTTTTGAGGCACATTGGCAAGATTTTTGGCCAATTTTTATGTACGCTCATTAATATTATAGCCGCTCCAATGAACAAGATATTCTAATTTGTCCCACCTTTGCCGTGAATCAAATATCTTTTCAATCTTGTATTCTTCTTAGAATATGTAATTTTCTATAAGGTTCTAAAAGAAAAATATGAAAAATTGGATATACCTTCATAGCAAATGATAATTTTAAATAATATGCCAATAAATTGATTTGCTTCTAGATAGAAAATGGTCCCAACCTTTGACAATCCAACTTATCCTATGGTTCCTTAGTCTTGATGTACTATTGAAGAAGCCATACCTTATCTCCAATATAAAAAGCAAGTGGTTGATTATTGAATTTATCTGCAAATGCCTTGTAAGCATCTTGAGTTGCTTGTAATTAAAGCTTCAAGGTTGTTTGGTATTACGATAGATGCTTTGCAAATCCTTCAACTACTAGATTGTTGTTCTTTGATATATTTGACAAATTAAACTTCAGATGATATCTATAGTTGGAATAAAATAATATTTACTAAATTGAGGCATCAACAATATTATCATATATAAACTCTACTAATGGTAGATATGAGATATAATCATTTTATTGATAGTTAATCCTATATCATAAAGATTGCTCCAAAACTTAGTTAATTTGTTTTGTTTGGCCATCAGTTTGAGGATAAAAAGTTGAAAAAAGTTTAATATCCATCTTCAATATTTCAAAAATATATTTTCAAAATTTAGATATGAACTGAGGTCCTCGATCAGATATAATATCATCTAGTAGGCCATGTTATTAATATATATTGTCAAGAAAAAGCCTTGCCGTTTCTTCACTAGATGCAATCTTTTTACAAAGAATGAAATGAGCCATTTTTGTAATCAGCTACTACAAAGATGTTGTCCAATGAATTGGATGGCAGTAGATCTATGATGAAATCCATCAAGATAGAAGACCATAACCATCTTGGAACATGCAAGGATTATAAGAGTCCATAAAGACGATGTCAAGGATTTTTGGACCTTAAAAAGATATCGTAAGAGAGTATAAAGTCCTTCACTGCCTTTTACATTTGAGGCCACCAAAATTACTAAGAAATAAGCCCCAAAGTCTTATTAAATCCAAAGTGATCCATAGTTGGAAAGTCATGGCAAGATTGAAGAACACATAGTCGTGTTGGTCCTTCTAGGATATATAAACATTTTTTAAAGTATAGAAGGTCTTTTTTAAGTTTGAATTTATTAACATTTTCTTTCAAGCGATGCTTGACATCATGGGCCAAAGCATCATTAGTAGTTGTAGCACGCTGTCGTGTTGTAACACGTTTATATAGTGAAAAGTATGAATAAGGATAAATTCTACTTAATACTTATTTATCTTGGATTATTAGAAACTTAAGCTACTTAAGAAAAGATTTATATAAGCCTCTTAGATTAATTCTTGCTCTAATAGCTAAAAGATAAAAGTTAGTTATTAAAATGTTCTTCTAGGTTGTAGAAACTAGTTCACGGCTTTTAAAAAAGCCATAAGTTAATAAAAATAGGATAAGAGAAGTAAAAAGTTAATATGGTAGATACCAAAGTTGAATTGAGGATAGGATTAAGTTTAAAAATCCTTAAAATAAGTTAGATCAATATGCGGGGGGTGCTGTCATGGATATATACATAGTTACCTATATGATCAGATAGAACTAGATAAAAGAAGGTAAAAGCAGGTTAATTCCATAATATCTTTAGAGAAACTTCCTAGAAACTTCATAGATGCTGCTTTGACTTTATAAGTGTCCATAGTAGACTTTTGGATTAGAAACTTGGTCAATAAGTTAGCCACATGTCGCACATGTTGGTAGCTTGAAGACCAAGCTAAATACGTGGCAAACATATAGGAAACTTGCCCTGCAAGTTCGACACGTGTCTTGCAACTTGGACACATGTCTTGTAAATTGGACACGTGTTGGAGGTCCTATAGAATGTCGCCACTTAGCTCTTAGGTAGATAGTATAAATAGAAACAAGAGTGAAGCCTTCTTCACTCTTGTCAACTCCTTTCTTGTTTCCAGTCTAGTTCAAGGGTCTCTAGTTTTCTTGTCTTTTGGCATTAGCCATTCCAGTTTCTTTTTAATATATATACTTCTTTATATTTATTTTTTTGAGAGAGGTCTCACTTATTTATTTGACTTCATCTAGTTATTGTCCTTCACAGATTGACAAGAGTACACATACAGTATCAGAGCTTTATCTTTTCTTGTTTAAGAGTGGATTACTCCTTTCTCTTGATAAGACATAAGCATATTAGAAGTTGTGGAGTACCCACTTCTAAACTGATATTGTTTCTAGAATTTTTTTTCTTTTGAGTGTGTATTCCGTATTTCTTGAAGTAAGAGTAGACATCTTCTTTTCTATTATATTATCATGGCAGAGCTTGCGGAAATGAAGAGTGCAATGGCACAAATGCAAGAGCAAATGAGAGAACTAATGCTTGCAATGCATCAACTCAGTTTACCACCACAAGGAGCATCAAGATTAGCAGGAAGTGAAGATGTAGAGATGGTTGGAGCTATGTCAATATCTACACCAAACCATGCTACCTCACCGATGATGGAGCACCGTTCAAACGTTAGAGAACCAAAAATCAGTTTGCCTGAGAAGTTTGATGGCACAAGATCTAAGTTTCGAGGATTCATCAATCAGGTACAACTGGTGATCGAACTTCAACCTCAGAGTTATCCTATGCAAGGATCTCAAATTAGGTTTATTGGAACGTTACTTTCGGGTCCTGCCTTATCGTGGTTTTCATCTTTTCTTGAACGACGTGATCCAATATTGGATAATTTGGAGGCATTTTTTGTGAAATTTCCATCGATGTATGGAGAACATGATGCAATTTGTGTTGCAACCAACAAGATTCGCATCCTACGACAAGGCAATCGATCAGTGTTATTATACGCTTCACAATTTTGACAACTAGTGATCGACATCAAGTGGGATGATGCTGCACTAATCAGTTAATTTCTCTACAGATTACAATATGAGATAAAAAAATTAATACTCAATTTACCCGATCCTCAGACATTGAGTCAAGCAATTGATTTTGCTGTGAAGTGTGACAATCGACTTTTTGAGTTTCGATCCGAGAGTCGTACAAGGGAGCCTCAACGTTATTATTCAATGGCAACATCAACATCCTCACAAAACGTACATTCGGAAGTAGAAGACATGCAAATTGATGCGGTACATTTTAAACCTCTTACTGAACAAGAAAAGATTTGTCGTCGTCAAGAAGGATTATGTTTATATTGTGGAGAACCTAAGCACACTGCTCAACATTGTCCAAAGAAACGTCGCAACTACAAAATGAGGAGTACGGCTGTCAAAGAAGACAACATGTCGGAAAACAAATTTGTCCAGTTACAATAGGGACCGTGCAGCTGGAACCCTGTATAATTCCCAGTAAAGGTCCTATTCTCTCCTCAAAACCCTCTCCTTGTTTTATGATAGATATATATTTAGAACCAAAAAATTACACAGCCTCTACCTTATTAGATTCAGAAGCCTCCGCATGTTTTCTAGATGAACAATTTCTTAAGAATCGTAAAATATCTTTAGTACAGAAACCTAAACCCGTACATGTACAAGTCATAGATGGTTGCCCATTGTCCTCAGGAGATATCACTCATGAAACCCGTCCTATAAAAGTAACAATAGATGGTCATAATAGCTATATAACCTTTAACATAATTAAATCTCTATCTAATCCAGTTATTCTAGGTTTGTCATGGCTAGAAAAATATAACCCTCAAATAGATTGGAATTCTCGTAGACTTGACTTTTCCCAGGATATTATTAAACATCCTACCGATCCAATAAAAAGCTACAAGCTTCGCACAGTAAAACCTGTACTAATAGGTGCAAAAGCTTTTATACACGCAGCAAAAGAAGAACCAACTTTTGCTATTTACGCAACACCCATTTCTGATAGTGGAAAGGCTTCAAGTGGCATTTCAAGCCAATACCGAGACTATCAAGATGTTTTTGAGAAGAAGAATGCTGATATTCTTCCGGAGCATCGCCCATATGATTGTTCGATTGATTTCAAAGAGGGATCTCAGCCTCCTTTTGGACCAATCTATAATTTATCACAAAATGAGTTAGCTGAACTCAAGGAGTATATTGAAGAGAATCTGGCCAAGAACTTTATATGCCATTCCAAATCTCCTGCAAGAGCTCCAATTCTATTTGTGAAGAAAAAAGATGGATCATTACGAATGTGTGTGGATTATCGGGAACTTAACAAGATCACTATCAAGAACAGGTATCCACTACCTTTAATCTCTGGACTTCTTGATCAACTAAATCAAGCTAAGATCTATACAAAAATAGATCTACGAGGAGCATACAACTTGGTTCGTATTAAAGAAGGAGATGAGTGGAAAACTGCATTTCAAATAAGGTATGGACATTTCGAATATAATGTTATGCCTTTTGGACTCACAAATGCACCAGCTGCTTTCCAACATCTCATGAACAATATTTTTCATGAATTCTTAGATGATTTTGTTGTCTGCTACCTAGATGACATTTTAATCTACTCTAAGAACGTAGAAGAGCACGAAAAACATGTTCGTCATGTCTTACAAAAACTCAGAGAAACAGGATTGTATGCCAAGATAGAAAAGTGTGTATTTTACACTACTCAAGTTGACTTCTTAGGATATATCATCTCGAATGATGGCCTCATGATGGATCCTAAGAAAGTCCAAATAATCATGGATTGGAAGATTCCAAAAACAGTAAGGGATGTACAATATTTTTTAGGATTTGCCAATTACTATCGAATCTTCATCAAGAACTTTTCTCAAGTTGCAGCCCCACTTACACGTTTGACTTGTAAGGACAAGCTCAAGTGGAGTAAAGAAGCAGAAGCATCATTTGAAGCTTTGAAGATAACTTTTACTTCTGTACCAATCTTGAATCGCGTTGATTTTTCCAAGGCATTCTTTATGGAAACAAACGCATCTGACTTTGCTTTGGGCGCAGTATTGTCACAAATGGGAACAGATGACAAACTCCATCCAATAGCTTTCCATTCCAGGAAATTTTTGGCAGCAGAGATCAACTACGAAATCCACGATAAAGAACTTCTCGTAATTGTGGATTCTTTTCAAGAATGGCGTCATTATCTAGAAGGCGCTTCTAGTTCAGTCACCGTGTATACGGATCACAAGAACCTTGAGTATTTCATGTCAGCACGCATGTTGAATCGTCGTCAGGCTCGTTGGAGCATGTCTCTATCAAGATTCGAGTTCATTATTACATATCGGCCAGGAAAACAACAAGGTCTGTCCGATGCACTTTCTAGACGTTCTTATCTTGCACCAAAAGAAGGAGATGTAGCTTTTGATCAACAAAGAACGACTCTCTTGAAGCCGGAGCAATTTCATCTTCGGGCAACGAAATCAACATTAACTGTTGATTCAACTTTTCTCAAGTAAGTTCAGTTAAGTATGTCCTCAGATCCTCTTATTCATGAAATTAAGAATAATTCTTCTAAGTCTCATGATATTTCGAAGTTTGAGTTCAAGAAAATTCTACTCTATTTCGAAGGGCGCTTATATGTTCCAGAAGGTGAAGCACGATTACGTGTTCTTCAAGCTCGTCATGACTTCCCGGCAGCAGGACATTTTGGGTACAATAAGATTCTAGAGTTGATATCTAGAGATTTTTGGTGGCCTCAAATGTGGAAGAGAGTCAAAGATTTTGTAAAAACATGTGATGTTTGTTCAAGATCAAAAACTCCTCGCCACCGACCCTACGGACTTCTTCAGCCATTATCCATTCCAGAACAAACCATGGTCTTATCTTCATGGATTTTATCACGGATCTTCCAAACTCAGGTTCTTATGACTCTATATTCGTGATAGTAGATCGTTTCACTAAGATGGCACATTTTATACCATGTAAAAAATCTATCACAGGCAAAGAAACAACTAAGCTTTTCCTTGACAATATCTACCGCTATCATGGATTACCTAAGGATATTATATCGGATAGGGGAACTCAATTTGTATCGAGATTTTGAAGAACGCTTTTCAAGATTCTAAAGGTGGATATAAAGCTATCTTCAACTTTCCATCCTCAAACTGATGGACAAACGGAGTGCGTAAATTAAGTCTTGGAACAATATTTGAGATGTATCATCAACTACCAATAAGATGATTGGACAACTCTTTTACCATTGGCAGAGTTTGCTTATAATAATACGATATATTCTTCTATACAACAAACACTTTTCTTTGCCAATTATGGTTACCATCGACGACTTGATATTTTTGACTATTTGAAAGTTGACAATCCTGCGGCGGAAGACTTGGTAAATCATTTGTCAGAACTACATACAACAATGAAGGCACAATTAAAAGAAGCTCAAGAACGAAAAAAAGATAAACGCTGATGCGTATCGAAAGGAACAACCACAACTCAACGTAGGTGATAAGGTATGGCTACTTTGTCACAATATCAAGACTACGCAACCTTGTGACAAGTTGGACTATCGTAAGCTTGGACCTTTTCGTATTTCTGAACAAATTAATCCAGTTGCATATCGATTACACCTACCAGAGTCTATGAAGATCCAATCTATATTCCACGTGTCTCTTCTTGAACCATATAAGACAGTGAACATACCAAGAAGAAGACAAGTGCCACCTCCTCCTATAGAAGTGAACAATAATGACAAATTTGAAGTGGAAGAAGTCTTAGATTCAAGGTGGCACCAAAATAGGTTGGAATATCTTGTTCACTGGCACGGATACGATATTAGTGAGCGCACATGGGAACCAGCAAAAAATCTGGCGAATGCAGCGAGGAAGGTGGAGACCTTTCATCAACAACATCCATCGAAACCAAGATGAAGACTTTCCCTATAAAAGAAACAAGATGTAGGCAAGATAACATTCAACTTTCTATCCTTGTTTGTAGCTTCTTTGTATTTTGTGACGCTAAGGAGATGGAGAATCAACAGCCAGTGGATTTGACTCAAGAGCCTTCATTTGCTGACCTACCAGACGAGACATTGCGAATGTCACAACCCTCAAGACGACGCAACCGAGATGAAGATCTTCAAAAACGACATGTTCTTTCTCGAATAGATGGCGAGATACAATGTGTTTGGTATCATGACCTTGGAAGAGATTCTCGATGTTTGGTGATTTTATTGGAGATAGGAACAACTCCTGACGCTGTTCCAGATGTGACATTTGAAGGAAGTTATGAAGGTCAAAACAATGATCAAATAACAGGGTGGTCCTCTCGCCCTAATGAGATACATACACTATCGATGTATCGAGAGACTCCATCAATTACCTTCTCGAAGAGAACAAAAGATCGTGTAATATAAATACTATCTTCGCCGCGATCTTAGACTTTCTATTATTAATGAACACCGTATTCCCTCGCGGGAACCTCGGGTCTCTTTAAAGGGAGGGGTAATGTCACGGATATATACATAGTTACCTATATGATCAGATAGAACTAGATAAAAGAAGGTAAAAGCAGATTAATTCCATAATATCTTTAGAAAAACTTCCTAGAAACTTCATAGACGCTATTTTGACTTTATAAGTGTCCATAGTAGACTTTTGGATTAGAAACTTGGTCAATAAGTTAGCCACATGTCGCACATGTTGGTAGCTTGAAGACCAAGCTAAATACGTGGCGAACATATAGGAAACTTGCCCTGCAAGTTCGACACGTATCTTGCAACTTGGACATATGTCTTGTAAATTGGACATGTGTTGGAGGTCCTATAGAATGTCGCCACTTAGCTCTTAGGTAGATAGTATAAATAGAGACAAGAGTGAAGCCTTCTTCACTCTTGTCAACTCCTTTCTTGTTTCCAGTCTAGTTCAAGGGTCTCTAGTTTTCTTGTCTTTTGGCATTAGCCATTCTAGTTTCTTTTTAATATATATACTTCTTTATATTTATTTCTTTGAGAGAGGTCTCACTTGTTTATTTGACTTCATCCAATTATTGTCCTTGACAGGTGCTCGGATATGAGACAGGGTCAAAATCAGACCTTTAACCACGTAAATGACCACCGAAGGCAGGTGTTTAGGACATTCAAAGATTGGCGACTAGGATTGAATAGCTAGCTTGAAGGGAGTTTTTAAAGCATTTAGCTTGTCACCATAGGATTTTGGAAGACTTAAAATTTGCTATTCAAAGTTAGGGTTTGTATTGGTGTTTTGGATTTTATATAAGACAATGATGGCTTGCATTGTTGAGCAATTCGTGCAATTTGTGTAGTATCTATAATTTAAAATTTGGTATTATCTAGATTGTTGAGTGTGCTAAGTGTATACAAAAATTTGTATTAGTTTAGCAATGCAATCAAGAGATATTTGAGCTTTGATACAAAGGATTGTCAGAAGGTGGCAATTTAGGGTTAGAAAGGATTTCTGTGATAATTAATGATCCACCAATTGGATTAATGTAAATTTTGGTATGGTGATAGAAGACTTATAGTTTGAGCTACATACTAAGTTTGAGCTGAATTTAACAGTGAAAGAAGGAGAAATCATCATTGGAGTTTTTGCATCAATCTTCAAGTTGGCAGCCGAGTTTCATTAGTGTGCTTTTTGGGCATTTTCTTGCAATTTGTAAGTTGGGTTGAGTTGAATTTTTCTAGTCATGTAGAAGGCTTATATTAGCATTTGTATGCAAAATTTCATACTAAGTAGAAGATTGGATTAAAAGTTATAGCTTATTAAAGCTCACTGATTTGGATTAGGACTTACAAACAAAATAAAAAAATTACTTAATTATAAAAGAAACAAAGAAATTGGGGTGTATGTATAGTTGATCTTACTAAGAGGAGTGTTTTTAAACAGTTTTGAATTGAACTTTGAATCATATTCTTCATATATGGATAAAACCTATTAGGGTTTCTTGATTATTTGCAAACACAACTTTACCTTCTATAGCTAGGTGCCTGGTGCATTCCCGAACAAGATAATATGTAATACGATAATGCACCTTATTGAAGAAACTAGAATCAATAGGCACTAATGTAATAAAGGCGCAAAGGCAAAATTGCTCCAATTTCAATAAAATTATATATTATTGATCAAATGCTACCTCTTTTACTTTTGATATAAGATATGATTTTCTCAATAGAATATGAGACAATTCTTATTGCTTCTTAAGTCAATAAATTATATCAAAGTTAAATTGAGATAGTAACATATTCCATCAAGTTTAGCGACAATTAAGAATCCGAGTTGACATAAAATATTTCAAATTCTTGTAATTTGTGTATACAATCATATGATGCATTATTCCTTCAAGAAAATGATACTATTTTTAAAAAAAATCCACAATAGTAAAATTTTTTTTTTTGTAGATTTTATAATTAATTTTGGCAATAGAAATTTTTTGAAAATAAAATGCAACAAGATGGAGTTTATTATCTATACCCATTTATGAAAGTACTGCCCTTAGTACAAAATCTGAAGCATTAGTCTCCATATAAAATACCTTTGTAAAGTCTAGATGCACCAATATTGGAGTTGTAGTAAACGCCATCTTGAGGTCTTAAAATGCCTTTATTTCTTAAGGCCCCCATTCTAACTTATTCTTATATGTCAATCGAGTAAGAAAGGCGGCAATTTGAAAATAATTTTTGATAAAGATCCGATAGAATTATCAAATTCAAAAAAACATTGTACATTTTTTTTAGTTTGTAGAATGGCCCATTACATAACCACCTCTACCTTCTTGGGATCCACCATCAAATTATTAATAGATATAATATATTCCAAAATTCTATTTTAGGTTGATAAAATACACATTTTTTTGGTTTGACATATAAATCTGTATCTTGCAACTTTTGTAATACCAACTTAATATATTCTTTGTGTTTCTCCATATTTTTTGAATTTATTAAGATGTCATCACGATAGATCACCACAAATTTGTCTAAGTACTTTCAAAAGATGTCATTTATTAAATTTTGAAAGATAGCGGATGTATTTGTTAGTCCAAAGGACATAACATTATATTCAAAATATCCATACCTTATTTGAATTATGGTCTTCTATTCATCTCCCTCTTTAATCCATACCATGTTGTATGCTCCACAAAGATCTACCTTAGTATAGATCTTGGCTTAGCTGAGTTGTTTCAAAAGTCTTGAGATTAATGATAGTGGATAACGATTCTTCACCATTATCTTATTCAATCTCCAATAATCAATGCACATACATAAGGAACCATCCTTCTTCTTCTTAAAAAATATAGGTATTCCTACTAGAGACTTTGAATGTTTGATGAAGTTCTTTGCAAGATTTTTATCAATATAATCTTTAAATATTAAAAGCTTATTTTTAGAAAGATTATAGATTGGACCAAAAGGTGGTTGTATTCCTTCTTGAAGATCTATAGCACAATTGTAGGGTTGGTGCTCCGGCAATATATGTTAAGGATACAAACCAAAACAGATGCATAAATTAGTAAAAACTATATCAAAAAAAAAAATAAAAAGATAGAAATAAAGAAGTATGTATATTTAAAAAAAAACTGGAATAACTATTGCCAAAGATTAGAAAATATATGAGACTCTTGAACTAGACTAGAAGAAAAAAAGAAATTGATAAGAATAAAGAAGGCTTCACTCTTGTCTCTATAAATACTATCTAATTAAGAGCTATATGGTGATATTCTATAGGACCTCCAACACGTGTCTAATTTATAAGACACTTGTCAAACTTACAAAACAAGTTTCTTACATGTGCGCCACGTACTTAGCTTATTCTACAACCTACCAACATGTGCAATACATGGATTGCTTCTTCCATAAGCTACCAATATGTGCAACATGTGGCTAGCTTGTTGATCAAGTTTCTAACCTATCAATTACCTATAGACATGTATAAAGGTGATTCTATGATTATGAAGCTTCTAGAAAGCTTGTCTATTAGATAATATCAAATTAATTTATTTTATCTACTTCTATTAGATAATTAATTAGATAATTATTGAAATAAATCTTATATTTGTGACATTATCCTCCCTTCTTGGGACAAGTTCCATGAGGAGTGGTGATTATATATTGAAGAAGTCCAAAATATGTCAAATTGTGCTTGCCACATACTCTGATCTTTATCGCTGTTGAAGGTAGTTGATAGGTCCTTTCAACCATCGATAGTATTCCATACTAGGGCGAGAGGACTACCCTATTATTTGATCATTGTTGAGGCCTTCATAACTTCTTTCAAAGAAAACATTTGAAACACCATCAGAAGTAGTTCTTACGTCTAAAATTATCATCAAACATTGAGAGTCTCTTCCAACATCATGGTATCAAACATGTTGTATTTTGCCATCAATCCAAGGAAGAATATGTCATTCTTGAAGGTCTTCATCTCTATTCTGTCGTCTTGAAGGTTATGATAGTCGTAATGTCTTATCCATTAAGTCAACAAACAATGGTTCTTGAGCTGAATTTACTAATTGTTGATCCACTATCTCTTTAGTACAAACAAATTCAAGAAAATAGCAAACAATGATATAAGATAGAATGAAACCTCTATAGAACCTATTTTTCTTTATAATAAAGATTTTCTTGACTCTTTATCTTGATTTTCACGAATGTTGTTAATAAAATACATTGACTTTTGCTGATGCGTTTGCTAGATTCTTGAATGGCTCCCATGTGCATTCACTAATATTATACCCGTGCTAATGTACAAGATATTCTACTTGATTTTAACATTGTCTTAAATCTAAAATCTCTTCTACATCGAATTCTTCATTGTTGTCTATTTTTATAGGAAGGAGTGGCATTTGTCTTCTTCTTTATATATCCATTGTCTTGTATGGCTCAAGTAGTGACATGTGAAATACAAGATGGATCTTCATAGATTTTGGTAAGTATAATTGATAAGCGATTGGATTGATTTGTCTACAAATCAAAAAAGGTTCAAGCTTATGATAAGGTAGCTTGTCTTGAAGGCAAATAGTCTTAATATTACGATGAAATAACCATATCTTATTGCCTACATGGAATCGAGGTTGTTTCTTACAATAAATATTTGTATTGATTTTTTGTCGTTCTTGAGCTTTCTTTAATTGTGCCTTTATTGTTGCATGTAGCTTCTGACAATTGATTTGCTAAATCTTCTGTCCCAAGATTATCAGCTTTTGAAAAATCAAAAGTATCAAATTGTGGATGATAACCATAATTTGCAAAGAATGGAGTTTGTTGAGTAGATGAATGTACCAAATTAATATAAGTAAACTCTACTAATAGCAAAAGATTTGCCTAATCATCTTGATGATAATTGATAGTATATCTCAAATATTGCTTTAAAACTTGATTTACTCGTTCCATTTGTCCATCAGTTTGAGGGTGGAAAGTTGAAGATAGTTTTATATCCTATAAACTTTTATTGGTTATAAGATGTGGTTAAGTTGTTAGTTTAAAAAGGATCCATCAAAAAAACTTTTATTGAGATTTATATAATATATATTTTTTTTGATAATGGTTTTGAAGTTGATTTTAGATTGATAATAACTTTTGTATATCTTAAGTCACTTTTGTTAGACATTGGTGATCCTTAAGATCTTATTTACTTCTTTTATTTGATATTTAGAATACATATTAAGTAAATCTTATAACAAAAATGATTAGAAAAGGATTTTTAGTATGAAAGGGGATAGTTAGGCCATCTGTGTGGATAAATGGAGATAGATGACAGAAGTTTCTATTCCTATTGGCCAAAAATCATGTCTAATACGCTTCAAGGAAGCTGCTTGAGGGCTTATTAGGAATTAAGGTTTTTTTTTGATAAGGAGTTGAATATTAGAGGCTAAAGTTAGCAAGTTTGGATATTTTAATATGATTTTGGTACAATTATTGCATGATTTGGATTTTTTATAAAAGAGATATAGGCGTTCAAAATTAGGGTGTTGAAATAGTATCTACTGTCACTATTTTGGGCATAACTTGTGCATACAGATAGCAATAGAGCATCAACGACTAGAATTGAAAAGAACACTATTTTGGCTATACTTTTTATATGTGGCTCAAGAAATATTGAAAGTTGAAGTTAGTGCTTGAAAGCCAAGGATAGTAAGTGACCCTACTTAATTAGTAGTTCCATTTTGAACTATATCTTTGGCAATTTAATAGATTTTTGGCTCAAAATTTTCAGAAGTGTATATGTTTATGTCACAAGACTATGTACAAAAAATTTATGGCATTAAGATTTTGGATTTGTGAGATATAAGGAAAATAGTGCTTAGGTGTCTTTAAGTTAGGGTTTTAAGCACTTGTTAGGGATTTTAAGATATCGGACAATCAAAAATGAATTTATAATTGATTCTTTTTTGTAATAAAATTTAAGAAGATTTTCTACACTTTGAAGAAAATTTTATAGAAATTGAATAGTTGAATCAAGAGTAATTGGAATCTAAAGATCAAAAAGAAATAATTCTTTTTAGGTGAATAAAGTTTTGAAGGATTTTTGTGGAAATTTGAACTCTTTTTGTACAAACCTATTTGAATATAAGAGGATTTATCTATATAACTTCTCTTTTATAATATCATTATATTATTTGTCTTTTTTTATTAAAGACAAATCACTTATTAGAGTTTATCCAATAAGCTTCAAATAAACTCTCTACAGCCACATACCTAGTGTATTCCCAGATGGAAGTTCATACTATATGACAATGGTGACTATACTAGAAGCACCTTCTAGATAATGACGCCATTCTTAAAAAGAATCCATAATTGCAAGAAGTTCTTTATCATGGATTTTGTAGTTGATTTTTGTTACTGAAAATTTCTTGGAATGAAAAGCTACTAGGTGGAGTTTATCATCTGCTCCCATTTGTGATAATACCGCCCTCAAAGCAAAGTTTGATGCATCTATTTCTATAAAAAATACCTTGGAAAAGTTAACATGATATAAGATTGGTACAAAAGTAAAAGTTATCTTCAAAGCCTTAAATGATGCTTCTGCTTCTTTGCTCCATTCCAGTTTGTTCTTATAAGTTAAGCGTGTAAGTGGAGCTGCAACTTGTGAAAAGTTCTTGATAAAAATTCAATAGTAATTGGCAAATTCCAAAAAGCATTGCACATCTTATACTGTTTTTGGAATCTTTCAATCCATGATTGTCTGGACTTTCTTTAGATCCATTTTGAGACCATTATTTGAAATGATGTATCCTAAAAAGTCAACTTGAGTAGTATGAAATACACACTTTTCCATCTTGGCATATAACTCTGCATCTCTAAGTTTTTATAATATACGACAAACATGAGGTTTATATTTTTTTATGTTTGTAGAGTAGATCAAAAGATCCTCTAAGTAATAGATAACAAAATCATCAAGAAATTTATGAAATATATCATTCATAAGATGTTAAAAAGTACTTGGTGCATTTGTAAGTCTAAAAGATATGACATTATATTCAAAATGTCCATATCTTCTTTGAAATGCAATCTTTTATTTATCACCTTCTTTGATACGTACTAAGTTGTATGCTCTTCTTAGATCTATTTTTGTATAGATCTTAGCTTGATTCAGTTGATCAAAAAGTTTAGATATCAAAGGTAGAGCATATCTATTCTTGATGGTAATCTTGTGGAATCTTTAATAATCTACATATATCCGTAGTGATCCATCTTTCTTCTTTACAAATAAGATGAGAGCTCCTGCTAGAGATTTTGAATGGCATATGAAATTCTTGGCCAAGTTCTCATCAATGTATTTCTTGAATTCAACCAATTCATTCAAGGATAGACTTTAGATTGGTCTAAATAGAGGCTGAGTTTTCTCTTTGAAATCAATTAAATAATCATATGGACAATATTTTGGAAGAATGTCTACATTCTTTTTCTCAAAAAAATCTTAATAATCTTGATATTGGCTGGGAATATCACTTGAAGTCCTTCCACCATCAGAAATGTATATAGCATAAATAGCAAAAGATGATCTTTCTTTTGCTTCATTCATAAAAGCTTTTGGGCCTATAAGTATGAATTTTATTATATTAGACTTATGATTGATTACAAGACTCTTATTAATACTTTGAAAAAAATCAAGTCTACAAGGAATCCAATCTATTTGAGGATTATACTTTTTTAACCATGATAAATATAAAATGACTAGGTTAGAGGGAGATTTAATTATATTAAAGATTACACAATTATTATGACCATCTATTATTATATTTATGGAAAAGATTTCATAAATAGTATCTTGAGAAGATAATATACAACCATCTATGAATTCTACATGTATGGATTTAGTTTTTTGTATTGAAGGTATTTTACAACTTTTAATAAATTTTTTATCTAAAAAATACGTTGAAGCTCCTAAATCTAGTAAGGCAAAGGCTTTGTGATTTTTAGGTCTCAAATAGATATCTATAATAAAATAAGAAAAGGGTTCTAAAGAGAAGATAAGACCTTTATTAGGAGTTGTACAAGATATCATCTACACGGCGTGAATTTATGTGTGAGAATACACTGGGTACCTGGCTGTGGAGAATTTACTTGAAAATTATTGGCAAAATTCTACAAAGTGATTTATTCTTGATAAAAAGGACAAATAATATAAAAATATTATTACAAAAGAGAAGTTATATAGATAAAACTTCTTATATTCAAGTAGATTTGTACAAAAAAGGTTCAAATTTCCACAAAAATCCTTCAAAACTTTATTCATCCGCAAGAATTTATTTCTTCTTGATATTTAGAATCCCATAATTTTTAATCTAACCATTTAGTTTTAATAAAATTTTCTTTATAGTGTAGACAATTTTCTTAAGTTTTATCACAAAAAAAATCAATAATAAATTCATTTTCAATCATCCGATATCTCAAAATCCCTAGCAGGTACTCAAAATCCTAGCTCAAAGACACCTGAGCACTATTTTCCTTATATCTCACAAATCCAAAATCTTAATGCCATAAAATTTTTGTATATATTGTTGTGGCATAAATATACACACTTTTAATAATTTTTAGCCAAAATTTTATAAAATTGCCAAAGATATGGTTCAAAACACATCCACTATATAAGCAAGTTACTTACTGCCCTTAAGTTTGTAAGCACTGACTTCAACTCCCAATAACGCCTTTTTTCTAGCTTAGAATTTATCAAATTATGTATATAAAGTATAGCCAAGAAAGTGATCTCTCCAATCCCAGTCGCCAATTCTTAATTGCTTTCTGTATGCACGAGTTATACTCAAAAGAGTGACAGTTGGTCTAAAATCAACACCTTAACTTTGAGCGCCTATAACTTCTTCATAAAAAGTCCAAATCATGCAAAATTTACACCAAAACCATATCCAAAAGTCTAAATCTTATGACCCTAGCCTCTGATGTTTGACTACTCTTAGAAAACAAACCCTAATCTCTAATAAACCCTCAGGTAGCCTCCTTAAAGCCCATTGGGCATGATTTTTGGCCAATAGGAATAGAGACTTCTATCATCCATCTCCATTCATTCACATGGATGGCCTAACTACCTCCTTTTATACTAAAAATCCCTTTCCAATCCTTTTTCTTATAAGATTTATATTACATGTATTCTAAACACCAAATAAAAGAAGTAAATAAGATCTTAAGGATCACTAATGTCTAACAAAGGTGACTTAAGATATACAAAAGTTATTATCAATCTAAAATCAATTCCAAAATCACTATCAAAAAAAAAAAAAAGGTTGTATAAACCTCAATAAGAGTCTTTTTAATGGATCCTTTCTTAATTAATAACCTAATTATATTTTATAATCAATGAAATCCACTGTTATAGCTTTCACTTAACTATACAATAAATTATACATTAAATATATATGTACAATTTTTTTCATATAGCAGCTAAACTACAACATGACAATGGTCTCTATTGTAGCTATACAAACTCATTTTTTAACAAATTGTCTTCTTTGACAGCCGTTGTCGTATGATGTGGTCTTATATCTGGGAATACATTGAGTACTTGGCTGTAGAGAGTTTATTTGAAACTTGATGGCAAAAATCCAACAAGTGATTTGTCCTTAATAAAAATGACAAATAATACAAAAATATTTTAAAAGAGAAGTTATATATATATAAACCCTCTTGTATTCAAGTAGATTTGTACAAAATGGGTTCAAATTTCTACAAAAATCCTTCAAAACTTTATTCATCCACAAAGACTTATTTCTTACTAAACTTTAGAGTTAAATAACTCTTGATCCAACTATTTAGTTTCTATAAAATTTAGTTCAAAGTGTAGATAATACTCTTAAGTTTCACCACAAGAAAGAATCAACCATAAATTTTTTTTCCAATCGTCCGATGTCTTAAAATCCCTAGCAAGTGCTTAAAACCCTAGCTTAGAGACACCTGAGCACTATTTTTCTTATATCTCACAAATCCAAAATCCTAATGCCACAAAATTTTTGAATATAGTCTTGTGACATAAACATATACACTCTTGAAAATTTTAAGCCAAAAATCTATCAAATTGTCTAAGATATAGCTCAAAATATAACCACTATGTAAGCGGATCACTTACTGTCCTTAAGTTTGTAAGCACTGACTTCAACTTCTAATATTTCCTTCATCCTAGCTTAGTTTTATCAAACTATATATGAAAAGTGTAGTGGTGGAAGTGCTCTCTTCAATTCTAGTCGCCAATCCTTGATTGCTCTCTGTATGCGTGAGTTATATCTAAAAGAGTGACAGTAGATTCAAAATCAACACCTTAACTTTGAGCGCCTATAACTTCTTCATAAATAGTGCAAATCACACAAAATTTTCACCTAAACCAGATCCAAAAACCTAAACCTTATAATCTTAGCCTCTGATGTTTGATTCTCTTCAAAATAAAAACCCTAATTCCTAATAAATCCTCAGGCAGCCTCCTTGAAGCCTATTGGACATGATTTTTGGCCAATTAGAATAGAGATTTCTATCATCCACCTCTTTTCATCCACATAGATGGCCAAACTATCCTTTTATAATAAAAACCCTTTTTTAATCCTTCTTCTTATAAGATTTATATACTTTGTGCTTTAAGCATCAAATAAAAGAAATAAACTAAGATTTTAAGGATCACCAATGTTTACTAAAGGTGACTTAAGATATATAAAAGTTACTATCAATATAAAATCAACCTCAAAAGTCGCTACTAAAAAGAAAATAAGGTCATATAAATCTTAATAATAATCTTTTTAATAGATCCCTCTTCTTGAAGGTATACTAGTATTTTAGAGGTTGCGGATTACCCTCCTCTAAACTGATATCTTTTTGTCATAATATTGGAGTCTTATTTTTCTTGGAGAGAATGGATTACCCCTCTTTTTGAAGGTCTTAAGGCATTTTAGAGGTTGCGGAGTACCTTCTTCTAAACCAATATTTCATCCTTGTAGAAACAATTACTTTCTTTCTCTTAGAATGGTTGGAGGTCGAAGACATTATTATGGTGAAAGTTTGGAGTCCAAGATGGACGCCATTATGAGTGCTCTTGCTACATTATCACATAGAACTACGATGATGGAAGGAGTCTTTTCTGAACTTCGTAATGCGACATCACGGAATAAAATCTGTTAGCCTTGAACACCTGCGCGGAAGAAGCAAGCTTTTTCTATATAGTTTTCAGCGAGGTACCCACTTCCGCCATGAAAGGAACTAATTCTTAGCCTTCGGAGACAAGTTTGATGGCACACGTTTTAAGTTTTGAGATTTCATCAATCAAATCAAGTTAATAACAGCTCTACAATCCGAACGTTATCTAATGTAGGAATCACGCGTTGGATTGCTTGGAACTTTGCTTAAGGGATAAGCTCTATTGTGGTTTGCTTCTCTATTTGAAAAAGGATCACCAATTTTGAACAACTTTGAGACTTTTTTTGAGGCATTTGCAGAAGCATTTGGCAAGCATGATAAGGCTTGGTGGGCTACAAAGTCGATCGCTTCACGACGAAAAGGACTCTTTCTGCATCCAATCATCTAACCTTTGGGATTTCAAAAGCGATTGAAATGCAACATCAATTGGGATGAAGAAGCATTGAGTCAATTCTTTTGGGGAATTAAGGGATAGCGTGAAAGATTTGTTATATATTACGATGTCGAAGGCAACATGAAGCAGGCGTGAAACATGGTCGATAACGTACTATTTCAAAATGCATAGGAATAATCCTCGAGACTTATATACAAATCATAAACAATTATAAAATAAATGGCCCTAAATTACAGCGGAGACAAAGGACATACCAAGTGTTGAAGTCGTATCAAATCCCTTATTCCAAAAGAAAAGAAGCAGTATATGGAGAAAGGTTTGTGCTTTTATTGTGGTAGAAAAGGCCATAGAGTTGGAAACTGTCCGAAGAAGCAAAATGGACGCAGCATCAAGAATAGAGGTGCATTTGTTCAAGAAAACGAGGATGCTCAGCCACAATAGGAACCGTGCGGCTAAACAAATCAAAACCAGGTTCCTCTCTTTCTATTCAACCTGCCCGTTGTTTTACAATTCCTTTGTCTTTTGATCTTGAAAAACTAAAAATCTTAGCCTTATTAGATTCAGGAGCATCTGCTTGGTCTAATAAGACTAAGCAGAATTTGCTAAGTATCACAAAATTCCCCTAGTACAAAAATTCAAACCTGTTCACGTAGAAGTAATAGATGGATGACCTTTATTATCTGGTAGTGTCACCCATAAATCAGAACCTATAGAAGTGACGTTTAATAATAGTAGTAGTTATATTATTTCCAACATTATTAGCATTAAATCCTGTATTGGTCTTTCTTGGTTGGAAATATAATCCCATCATTAGATTGGAGGTTGCGATAATGCGTTTTCCATTAGAAACAATGCGAATAGCTTGGAAGAAGGCTAAGCAAAAATTCTTTGTTCATTAGGCGAAACGTTTATAAAATCGTTAAAGAGGCGCACCATTGGTCATTGTCGCGACTCCGATTAGTGGAAGTAATTCAATGAGGAATATCGAGAATAATACAAGGATTTTGAAGCGTGTTTCAAAAATCTTTGATATGCTGTCGAACTATCGATCATATGATTATGCCCGTGGTGCGAAGCGGCGCCTTGCAATCGTCTTTTGGTCCAATCTGCAACCTATCGCAAACGGAGTTGGTTGAGTTGCAAAAATACATTGACGAGAATCTAGCCAAGAACTTCATTTGTCATTCAAAATCGCCAGCTGGGGCACCAATCTTATTTGTAAAGAAGAAGGATGGCTCACTACGGATGTGCGTGGACTATCGAGGTCTCAACAAGGTGACAAAGAAGAATCGCTATCCATTAGCTTTGATCTCTAGTCTTCTGGAACAACTTGGACGTGCAAAGATCTTTACAAAGATTGATCTAAGAGGAGCTTATAACCTTGTGCGAATCAAAGAAGGAGATGAATGGAAGACAGCTTTTCGTACAAGGTATGGTCATTTTGAATATAATGTCATGCCATTTGGTCTTACCAATGCTCCGACAGTTTTTCAACACATGATGAATGATATTTTTTGAGAATATCTAGACGATTTTGTTGTCATTTATCTAGATGATATCTTGATATTTTCTGAGAATGAAGAAAAGCATAAGAAGCATGTTTGTTTGGTACTTGAAAAACTACGCGAGCGAGGACTCTACGCCAAGTTGGAGAAGTGCTTATTTTACCAAACTGAGATAGAGTTTTTAGGATTTGTTGCAACTACGGAAGGCTTGAAGATGGATCCCAAGAAGGTGGAAGCAATTATGTCATGGGAAGTTCCAAAGACGGTTAGAGACGTATAATGTTTTTTGAGCTTTGCTAACTTCTATCGGATCTTCATCAAGAATTATTCTCAAGTTGCTGCTCCACTCACTCGATTAACATGTAAAGATAAGCTGGAATGGGGACCTCTAGCAGAAAAAGCATTTCAAAATCTTAAAACGGCATTTACTACAGCTCCAAACTTGGTACACCCAAACTTTACAAAGGCTTTCTATTTGGAAACCGATGCTTTGGATTTTGCTTTAGGAGCCGTACTTTCACAGATGGGCATCGACAATAAGCTTCATCCAGTTGCATTCTATTCACAGAAGTTTTCTGCGACTGAGATTAACTACGAGATTCATGATAAGGAACTCTTTGATATAGTGGATTCTTTCTAAGAGTGGCGTCACTTCCTCAAAGGAACTGCGCATCCGATGACCGTATATATAGATCACAAGAATTTAGAATATTTCATGTCTACTTGGGTTCTAAACCGTCGTCAAGCTCGATGGAATATGTCGCTATCTAGATTTGACTTCGTTATTACTTACCAGCTTGGAAAGCATGAAGGACTATCCGATGCCTTATCAAGAAGATCATATCTTGCGCCGAAGATTGGAAAAGCAGCGCTTGATCAACAGTGTACGACATTATTAAAGCCAGAGCAATTCAGGATTTGTGCTGCAGTGGTACCAATTGATGCTAACTTCCTCAACCAGGTACGTGCTGCGACCATTGAAGATTCAATAGTCCTTGATATTAAGCAGCGTATCAATGATGACAAGTTCAAGGTTGAAGGAGATCTCTTATACTTTGAGGAGCGGATGTATATCCCAAAAGGGCCAATACGACTTCGAGTCCTTCAATCTCGTCATGACTTTCCAGCTGTGCGACATTTTGGATTCAACAAAACCTTCAAACTCATTTCCCAAGATTTCTGGTGGCCCCAAATGTAGAAGGATGTGAAGGATTTTGTCCTCTCTTGTGACATTTGTTCAAGATCCAAGAACCCTCGACATCTCCCTTATGGACTTCTACAGCCATTGCCCATTCCATGTCGTCCATGGTCTTTAGTTTCCATGGACTTTATTACAGATCTGCCGCCATCGAATTCATTTGACAACATCTTTGTTGTGGTGGATCAACTTACAAAGATGGCACATTTTATCCCTTGCAAGAAGACATTGTCAAGCAAAGATACAGCAAGGCTCTTCCTTGATAATGTGTATCGATATCATGGTCTACCAGATGATATCGTGTCGGATCGAAGAACCCAATTTGTATCAAAATTTTGGAGATCTTTTTTTAAGATATTGAAGGTACACATCAAGCTTTCTTCGGCATTCTATCCTCAAACTGACGGCCAAACGGAACGAGTGAATCAAATTTTGAAACAATATTTACGATGCAGCATCAACTATCAGCAAGATGATTGGACTGCATATCTACCGCTAGCCGAGTTTGCATATAACAACACCGTTCATGGGTCGACTCAAAAAACACCATTCTTTTCCAATTATGGGTACCATCCGAAGCTTGATCTATTGAGTCTGTCAGCGAATAACAATCCAGCAGCTGAAGGATTGGTGCAGCAGCTATCAGAGCTTCAAATCACATTGAAGCTTCAATTGCAAATTTTCCAAGAGTCTTACAAAGCATCCGTGGATAAATTTCGGAATCAGGCACCTAATTTCAAGATTGGACATAAAATATGGTTGCTTCGATGGAATATCAAGACCAAGCGGCCATGTGATAAGTTGGACTACCGGAGATTGGGACCATTTGTTATCCAGAAGCAGATCAATCCTGTGGCATACTGCTTAGAGTTACCAGCTGCTATGAAGGTACACCCGATCTTTCATGTTTCTCTGTTAGAGCCTTATCGAGAATCGTCTTTTCATGGAAGAGTGCAATATCTGCCACCTAGTATAGAAATTGAAAACAACAAAGAATATGAGGTGGAAAGGATACTAGATTTACGGCAAAGATGGAATAAATTAGAGTACTTTGTGCATTGAAGCGGCTACGATATTAATGAAAGAACATGAGAACCGGCCAAAAATCTTGCCAATGCATCTCAAAAGGTACGGAAATTCTATCGACAATATCCTAATAAACCAAAAGCTGGTCATTAACGAAGCGTGAAGATAAAACCTTCTCTAGAGAAATGAATAAAAAAAGGATCCATGAATCATCTGCCTCGTGAACGACAACTAGAGTATATTACAGAGACTATGCGACAAATTTTTGATTTCCTATGTTTGTAAGTATACATCTCAAATGGCTCCTCGGAGACCTCGAAGCTAAAGGAGGAGGTGATGTCAAGGACATACTTGTTAGAACCTTCTAGAACATTCTAGAAGTTTCCTAAAACTCTCTAGAACCTTCCAAAGTCTTTTAATATCTTCCTAGTGTCAAGGACATACTTGTTAGAACCTTCTAGAATATTCTAGAAGTTTTCTAGAACTCTCTAGAACCTTCCAGAGCCTTCTAATATCTTCCTAGTTAGTAGAAGTTGCTTGAGAATCTTCCTAGTTGAAGGAAGCTGCTTGAGAAGCTTCCTAGGTAGGAGTATATATTGGAGTCGAGGCTAAAGAGTTCTTCAATCTCGACAATACATCTCTTGGAGCTCTAGCTCACCTCTCTGGTATTGTTTTTGTACTCATCTGATTAATCCAGTTCCTGCCAGTTCTTCTTGAACTTCTTGTTTAGACTTCAAGTCTATATTCTGTGTCCATGACAACTCCTCATCTTATAGTTGCGTCATTTCTTTGGATAATGCTGAGCAGTGTGCTTAGGTTCTCCACAATATAAGCATAATCTTTCTTGATGGCGACAAGTCTTCTCTTGTGTAGTAAGAGGTTTAAAATGTATCGCATCAATTTGCATGTCTTTTATTTCTAAATATACACATTGATAAGACATTGATATTGCCATTGTATTGTAGTAATGTTAGGGCTCCCTTGTGCGGTTCTTTGATCAAAATTTAAAAAATCAATTGTCAAACTTTACAACAAAATAAATTCTTTGACTCAATGTTTCAAGATCAGGTGAGTTGAAGATCAATTTCTTTACCTCATATTATAATCCATAAAAAAATTGGCTAATGATCACAATATCATACCACTTGATATCAATTGCTAATTGTTAAAATTGTAAATCATATGATGTCACTAATTGATTGCCTTATTGCAAGATGCAGATCTTGTTAGTTGCGACACAAATTATATCATGTTCTCCATACATAGATCAAAACTCTACTAAAAATGCCTCCAAATTATCTAATACTAGATCATGTCGTTCAAGAAAGAACAAAAATCATAATAAATCAGAACCTAAAAGTAATGTTTTAATAAACCTGACTTGTGACCCCTAGGTTAGATGACTTTGGGGTTGAAGTTCAATCACCAATTATATTTGATTGATGAATCCTCAAAACTTAAATCTGGTGCCATCAAACTTCTTTGACAAATTAATTTTTGATTCTTTGATGTTTGAATGGTATTCAATTGTAGGTGAAGTGCTATAGCTTGAAGTAGCTTGACTCATTTCTATATCTTCACTTCTTACTAATCTTGTTACTCTTTGTGGTGGCGCATTGAGTTGATGCATTGTAAGCATTAATTCTCTTATTTTCTCTTGTATTTGTGCCACTGCACTCTTCATTTTAACAAGCTTTGCTACAATACTATAATAAAAAAGAAAAATAATATCTATTCTTATTACAAAATAAAACATCCAAGAATAAAGAAAAAAATTCTAAAAACAATATGAGTTTAGAAGTGGATAATCTACAACTTCTAATATGCTTATGGCTTATCAAGAGAAAGAGATAATCCACTCTTAATTAAGAAGAGACAAAGCTCTGATATTATAACTTCATTCTTGTCAATTTGTCAAGGACACAAACTAAAACATATGCATAAGTTAGTAAAAACTATGTCAAAGGAAAATAACAAGATAGAAATAAAGAAATATATATATTTAAGAAGAAATTGGAATGATTATTGCCAAAGATTAAAAAATATATGAGACCCTTAAACTAGACTAGAGGCAAGAAATGAATTGATAAGAGTGAAGAAAGCTTCACTCTTGTTTCTATAAATACTATCTAACTAAAAGCTATGTGGCGGTATTCTATAGGACCTCTAACACATGTTTAATTTGTAAGACACGTGTTAAACTTGTAAGACAAGTTTTCTATATGTGCGCCACGTACTTAGCTTGTTCTATAAACTATCAACATGTGGAATACATAGATAGCTTGTTCCACAAGCTACCAATATGTGCGACACGTGGTTAGCTTGTTGATCAAGTTTTTAACCTACCAATTACCTATAGACATGTATAATGGTGATTCCACATCTATGAAGCTTCTAAGAAGCATTTCTATTAGATAATATCAAATTAATTTATTTAATCTACTTCTATTAGATAATTAATTAGGTAATTATTAGAATAAATCTTATGTTTGTGACAATATGTCAACCTTCTTCTTTTAAAAAATATCTTGGAATTTACTATATTACTTTTGAATACTTGCCGATGAAGTCATATCTTTTTTAATTAGAATTGCATAAATAACAAATGGTGTATCTTCTTTAGCCAATCTTATAAAAGCCTTTATTCCAACAAATAAAAATTTACAAATTTGTGGTTTTTTATAATTTTTTTTACAAGGATCTCCATGAGAAATGTTATTCTTTGTGACTTCTAATCTATAGATGGATTATACTTTTCCAAATAAGATAGTCTAAAAATAATAGGATTTGAAAGAGTCCTAATAATATTAAATATAATTTCGCTTTTATGATCTTTGAATGACACTTTTATAGGCATGGTTTCATAGGTGATACTTTTATAGGTATAGTTTTATAGGTGATACTTTTATAGGCATGGTTTCATAGATGACACTATTAGAAGATAAAGGTCGTCTATCTATTATTTCTACATGAATAAGTTTTAATTTGTGTACTAGAAGAATTTTATGAAGCTTAATAAATACCTCATCTATAAAATAAGCGGATCCTCAAATCTAACAAAGCAATTGTTTGAAGCTTTTGAGGGCCAAAATATAAAAGAATTATAAAATAACAAGGAGGTTGAGCAAAAAGAGAGGAACCTGAATAGTTTTGTAATATTGGATTGTTTAGCTACATAGTCTCTATTGTGGTTGAACATTGTTGTTTTCTTAAATAATTGCATTCTTGGTTTTGATAATGTCTTGATTTTATTTCTTTAAGCAATTATCAACCTTCTGGCCTTCTTTGCCACAATACAAGTATAGACTTTTTTTCATCTGATATATTTTTTTTTGTGGACTAAGAGGTTTAAAACGTACTACATTAAGTTGTATATCTTCTATTTCTGAGTGTGAATTCAAAATGCTTGTTGATATAGCAAGGATATGTTGAATTGCGTATTGTCTTATTGAAGCCCATGAACGTTGATCTTATTGACATTAAAATAATCGATTATCATATTTTACAGCTTTGCTAATGGCTTCATTGAGTGATTGTGGATTCAAAAGTGATAATAATAAATCCTGCATATCATCTCTTAATTTCTAATAAAATTGGCTCATTAGAGCTTTTTCATCCCAATTGATATCATATACTAATTGCCTAAAATCAAATGTATAGACTGATATACAATATGCTCCTTGACATAATACTCAAATTTTAGCTATTGTCCAATAAGCCTTATCATATTTTCCAAATATTTGCACAAATGCTTCTATAAAGACTTCAAAGTTACTCAAAATTGGTGATCTTTTTTCAAACAAAGAAGCAAATCATGATAATGTTTGCTCCAAAAGTAAGGTGCCAATTAACCCAACCTGTGATTCTTTTGTTGGATAAGTATGAGATTATAGGACCATTATTAATTGAATTTGGTTGACAAATCCTCAAAACTTTGAATGCATACCATCATATTTTTCCAGAAGACTAACTCAAGATTCCTTACATTATTGAACATGTAGATTTTGCTGGCATAGTATAGGTAGTACTACATCCTCAAGCGCAGAAGTTAGAAGTGGATGCAGTTTAGATTAAGGCACTCTAGATGTTGCGTTGTTATAAAGTTTTGCAATAATTCCTTTAATATTCACAATCCTAGCAGATAAAATAGTAAGAGTATTTATAATGGCATCTAACTTAGACTCAAAAGATTTGGTGATACTAATATCTTGACCTCCAGCCATTGTTGAAAAAAAGAAAAAAAAAAGAAAAAAGAAAAATCTATATGAAGATAATATCAATTTAGAAGAAAGTAATCCGCAACTCCAAAAATTCTTTAAGACCTTTAATAAGACGGATGATCCACTCTCTCACAAGAAGGACAAAGTTCCAATATTGTGATTAAAAAAATATCAGTTTAGAGGAAGATAATCCGCAACTTCTAAAGCACTGATATACCTTCGAGTAGAAGAGTAATGCACTTTCTAATAAGAAGGATCCAACTTTAATATTAAAGATGAGATCAGTCTCAAAAAATTGTCAAAGACACAAGAATACAGAGCAAGATACTTGAACTAGGACAAGATTTCAAGAAGAAACCAATAAGAATTTGAATTAAATTGATGAATACACGAATAATAATAAGAAAGGTGAGTTAGAATTCCAAGAAATGTATTGTCGAGATTGAAGAGCTCTTCAGCCTCGATCCCTATATATACTCCTATTTTGGATGCTTCTTGAGCGGCTTCTATCAAACTAAGAAGCTATTTGAGCAGCTTCTACCAACTAGGAAGCTTCTTGAGTTCCTTCTACTAACTGGGAAGCTTCTTGAGCTCCTTCTACTAACTAAGAAACTTCTCAATTTTTTTTTACAAACTAGGAAGCTTCTCAATCAACTTTCATTAACTCAAGAAATTTCTAGAATGTTCTAGAAGGTTCTATGAACCTCCAAAGTGTATGTCTCTAATATCTAAGGTCACTTATAAATCTAATTTGTATTTATGAAGTATTTTTGATGTTTCTTAACAAGTATATTATTTATTTAGTTTATTTCTATTTAATTCTATTTATTTTTATTTATTAAAATAATATAGATATTTATATTACATAATATATATATATATATATATATATATATATATATTAAATTTAATTTTAAGACTTAAAATTATATATTTTTTATATTTCTTTCAAAATAATTTTTTTTATTATCTTAATAACATGAAAATTGGCTTATTTAATTTTACCTCTATTTATACTAACTTATCTACAAGCTTGCAAAATGACAAGATAAAAAAATTATTCATAAATCAACTTGGTCTTAGATACCTATTAATACTTTATATCTTTAATATATTACTTTATTTTTACTATGCAAGCTATGAAGAACCAATTATACTTAGATGCAAGAATAAGAAAAGAAATAAAATTATTAATTTTTTAATTTTAAATAAGACTTAAAATTTAATTATTTATTAATATATAAAATAATAAATTAGATAAAAAGTCTATAAATATAAAATATTATAAGGTGAGATTTTTATTAATATAAAAGATTGCAAAGTTTTAGCTACAATTTAAGATTCTAATAGCAAATTCTTAGCCTACAAGATTAGATAGCTAAATTCTTTGATGTTTAAAAGGTAAATTAAATAATTTCCTATAATATGGTAGATTTTTTATAAATTTTTGAGTTATTGAATGATAAAATTCAAATTATGTAAGACACATAAATCATCAAAGTTCGACTACTTATTATATATTTTTATTGAATAGTAGTGCTATTAGTTTACATAATTAAAATTGACCAAAAATTTCTTTGTCTACTACCAAAGTAAAGTATATAGTACTAATTATATATAAAAAATTAATTTGGTTTTATAAGTCATTTAAAAAAATTAGACTTTTACAAGATTATTAAATAAAAAAATTTAATAAATAAAATCATGTTTTATATTTAAGTTTTTATATTCTAAACATAAATCATATACATTAAAAATTAATATCTTTTTATCTATAAAAAAATTAAAGTTTTAAAAATTAGTTTTGTTATATATAAGATTTAAAACTCACAAGATATTTTACAATCCTATCTTTAAAATATTCTTAATTTGGTTGTAAGATTATTTATTTTTACACATCTAAGCTTTTATTTTAATTATATTTTATTCTTAGGTTAAGACTTGCTACAATAAATAAAATATAATATAAGACTTTAAAATATACAAATACTAAATGAGATTAATTACTAGGAACAAAAATATTTAAATGTAAAATTAAAACAAGCCAATTTTAATTATTTAGCATACAAGAGAGGTAATAATATAAAAAGGCTCTTGCTATTTTTTCACCCATATTAATAAAAAATCACTAATAATAAATCTAAATGCTAGTAAGATTATTTGTATGATATGTCCTTTAGACATGTTATTAGTGGTTTTTTTAGTAAAAAAACCACTAATATGAGTGAGAGAATAGCAAGAGCCTATAAAAAAGCACACATAAATTTTAAAATCAAATGAAGTTAATCTATCTCAATAAATCTAAGAAACTACAGATATACAAAATTCATTTGAACCAATCACCAGCTATTAACAACAGAAAATTTTCTAAACAAATAAAAATAAACACATAAAAAAGCAGTTCAAGTTGTTATTCATCACTTCTTACGCAGAAATGAGCACTGCCACAACAATCTTGTTTTCATTTTGTTTTTCACTTTTTGCTCGACCAAAAAGTAGCAAGGCCTTCTCAAAAGCAAGGGCTCTATGAGTAAGGTCCCAAGCAGGGAAGGAGGCTCTAAGACCGTGGGTCTCTCGGTGTCCAGCATTCTCGCTCAGCGTCAATCAGGCGAAGATTCGAATGCTGAGGTGCAGGATTGCGGTCGGTGACGCAAGGGATGGCAGGCGAGCTCGTCTAATTTGAGGGATTGCGGAGAAGCGCGTCACGTGGTCGAGAATTGGAGAGCTGTGCAGGCGTTGGTGGTGGGGAGTTGGGTAGTTAGGGTTGCGGGGTGTGCGAAATGGCGATGGCGGTGCAAGGTGTAGTCGTGGGGGTGGAGAAGGGGTTTGCTGGGACGGAGTTCATGGGTTCCGGGATAGAGAAGAGGGCGGGGCTGGCATTGCCGATGGTGCTGCCGAGGAAGGATGGCGTGGGGTACAATTCAGTGGTGCGGGGCAGTTTGGTGGCGACGGAGTGGAGGGGATTCAGCGCTGGGGCGCCTCGAGTGCGGGAAAGGGCGGGGACGCTGCGAGTGCGGGCGGGCAACGCCGACAGCGACGGGGTGAGGTGGTGGGAGAAGGACGGTGGCCCCAACTTTCGGGATGTGCACTCGACGCAGGAGTTCGTGGATGCGCTGGCGAATGCCGGAGAGAAGCTGGTGGTGGTGGAGTTTTACGCGTCGTGGTGCGGGTCGTGTCGCGCGCTGTACCCGAAGCTGTGCAAGCTTGCGGCGGAGCACCTGGACGTGGAATTCATGAAGGTGAATTTCGAGGAGAACAAGCCGATGTGCAAGAGCCTGAACATCAAGGTGCTGCCGTATTTCCATTTCTATCGCGGTGCGGAGGGTCGGTTGGACGCGTTCTCGTGCTCGCTGGCGAAGCTGCAGAAGCTGAGGGACGCGATTGCCCTGCACAACACTGATAGGTGTAGCATTGGCCCGCCAATTGGGGTGGGCAACATTTTTTCGAGCGGCAGCAAGGATCAAGCCGCTGCGGCGTCGACATCGTCTTCATAGTACAGTGGGCATCAATGGTAGATAGAGTAGGTGTGGTAGTCTGCGAGGGGATTTTACAGGCATTCAAAATTTTCCAGAGGTCCCCGAGGATGCGGGATCCTTTGATTAGGGCTTGTAGGTTGTAATCTACGTGTACGCATATGAGTGACTTAATGTAAACATAGTAACAGATTCAGTGGACGACTGGTTTTTGTTTCTTCTGTTTTTTTCTCCCTTACTGTTTGAGATCGGGATTGCAAGGTGTGAGTGTGTAAGGACAATGGCAGCTTGGATTGCCGATTCCACCATTGTGGATTGAAGGTCGTCATGTGTGAGGTGATCACCCTGGCAGGTGAAGAGGTGATGAGGCGGCGTTAGGCAGTGAAGCCATGACGAAGACGTTGGGTGGGATGACGTGATTTGAGTGGAATGAGGTGTATGTTGGTCAGCCATGTAGCGGTCTTCGTGGTTTGCTTTTGCTACCCAGCTCATCTCACTGTTCAGTATGATCGAGCGTTGTTCCTACTTGATGATCCTTCTATTGGACAAAAAAGCAGTCGTAGTCATAGATGTGGTTGTATATATATACAAAGGTATCCGATGTAATTTATACCTGGTGTAATTTATACTTGGTGTAATTTATACCCTTCGTTAATATTTCTTGTTTAGCTGATAATATTTGCTGGAACAGAGGTTGTTCCTAGGTCATAAACTTATAATCTTGTTTTTTGCATAATTAATAAAAAAGGGTGAAATTTTATAATTAAGTGATTCCTCCTACAACAAATAGATGAATGGGGGTTTGATGAAAAAAAAGATTATTTGTTTGTGGATTTAGAATTTAGATTTTTATGCAAATTATCAATCTTTTGAGTCATGACAACACCTACAATTGCTAGAGTTGTAGATGATATGGAAATAGCTAAGCTATGGATACCATAGCCATCAAGAATAGTCCCCCATTGTTGTTATCAAGGAAGAGATCAATATTGAAATTGAAGCCATTGAATTTACATACTACACAGCCATGAACCTAGTCTAGTAAAAAATTATGACTTCATTTTTGATCAATACACCATTTTGAAATTATTGCTATTAAATATGCAAAAATCTAAAAGCAGTCAAAGGAAGATAAGCTTACAATGTCAAACTTGTGTGCTAGGCAAAGCCAAATTATAATGTCTAACAACATCCACAATCAATCTGATTTTCAAGAATAAAGATCATCACCAGCTAGTTGTCTATTGTCGTTACTTCCAAAGTATAGGTGCTCTTATCAATCTCCTTGAAGTTCCTTAGATTTCTTCCTAATATCGTCATATCTTATGAATTGAATTTAAAAACATGTTTTGTGAATTAAACAACAAAGAAGAAAATGGTATCTTTTGTCTTTGCACAAAAAGTGATAGTGATCTAAACTTGTGTCAAGGACATATTTATTAGAACTTTCTAGAACATTCTAGAAGGTTCCTAAAACTCTCTAGAACCTTCCAAAGCCTTCTAACATCTTCCTAGTTGGTAGAAGTTGCTTGAGAAGCTTCTTAGTTAGTAGAAGTTGCTTGAGAAGCTCCCAAGTTGGTAGAAGCTCCTTGAGAAGCTTCCTAGGTAGGAGTATATATTGGAAAACTGTCACAGTTTGTTGAAACTGCTCTCATCTTAGATATCAGAGCTAGTTCCTTCTTGTTGGAGTGTGGATTACCCCTCTTCTTGAAGGTACACTAGTGTTTTAGAGGTTGCGGATTACCCTCTTCTAAACTGATATCTTTTATATTATAATATTGGAGTCTTATTCTTCTTAGAGAGAGTAGATTATCCCTCTTCTTGATCTTAGAAAGAGTGGATTATCCCTCTTTTCAAGCTTCTGCATCAAAAGAAGCAGCTTTACCTATGGTTCAACGAGAACCGTTGCTTTCACAACGAAAGGAGCCTCAAATTAGCCTTTCAGACAAGTTTGATGGCACACGCTTTAAGTTTTGAAGTTTCGTGAATCAAATCAAGTTAATAACAACTCTACAATCTGAACGTTATCTGATGGAGGAATCGCACGTTGGATTGGTTGGAACTTTGCTTACGAGACAAGCTCTATCATGGTTTGCTCTTGTATTTGAAAAAGGATCACCGATTTTGAACAACTTTGAGACTTTTTTGGAGGCATTTGCAGAAGCATTTGGCGAGCATGACAAGGCTCGGTGGGCTACAACAAAAATTCAATCGCTACGACAAGGGACTCGCTCTGCATCAATCTATGTATCGGATTTCAAGCAATTAGCATGCAACATCAATTGGGATGAAGAAGCATTGATGAGTCAATTCTTTTGGAGTCTAAGGGACGACGTGAAGGATTTGTTGTTATCTCTTCCTGATCTATGAATGCTCAACAAAGCCATTAGCTAAGTTATAAAGTACGATAATTACCTATTTCAACGTCACCAAGATCAATGCTCCAGACAATATACAAGTTGTCACGGTGCAACTATATCAGCAAGTAGTCTAAATTCACAATCAGAGACAGAGGACATGCAGATTGATGCGGTACGTGTCAAATGCCTTACTCCAAAAGAAAAGAAGCAATGTATGGAGAAAGGTTTGTGCTTTTATTGGGGTGGAGAAGGCCATAGAGTTGGAAGCTGTCCTAAGAAGTAAAATGGATGCAGCATCTAGAATAGAAGTGCGTTTGTTCAGGAAAACGAGGATGCCCAGCCACAATAGGAACCGTGCGACTGGACAAATCAAAACCAGGTTCCTCTCTTTCTACTCAACCTGCCCGTTGTTTTATAATTCTTTTGTCTTTTGGTCCTCAAGAACTAAAAATCTTAGCCTTATTAGATTTATGAGCATCTGCTTGTTTCTTAGATTAAAAATTTGCTAAGCGTCACAAAATTCCTCTAGTACAGAAATTCAAACCTGTTCACGTAGAAGTAATAGATGGACGACCTTTATTATCTGGTAGTGTCATCCATGAATCAAAACCTATAGAGGTGATGTTTAATGACCATAGTAGTTATATTATTTTCAACATTATTAGCACCCCGTCAAATCTTGTTATTCTTTTTTAACTTCCTTATTGCTTTATAATTTTTTTGTGTTTTGGCCTTCAAAAGCTTTAGGCGATTGCTTTATTGGATTTAAAGGTATCCGCTTGTTTATTAAATGAGGTATTTGTTAAGCTTCATAAAATTCTTCTAATATAAAAATCCAAACTTATTCATGTAGAGATAATACATAGACAACTTTTATCCTCTGATAGTATCACTTATGAAATAACACCTATCAAAGTATCATTTAAAGACCATAGTAGCCAAATTATATTCAATATTATTAAGACTATTTCAAATCTTATTATTCTTGGATTTTTTTGATTGGAAAAATAAAATCTATGTATAGATTAGAGGTTGTAAAGAATGATATTTCCAATAAAAATCTTTCCAAGAAAACTTCATAAAAAGTTATAAGTTGATAAGTCTTTATTTATTGGAGCAAGGGCTTCTATAAGATCAGTCAAAGAAAGTATATCATTTGTTGTATATACAACTCCAATTAAAAAAGATATTACTTCATCGGCAAATATTCCAAAGCAGTATAATAAATTTTAAGATATTTTCTAAAAACAAATGTTGATATATTATTGAAGCACCGACCATATGATTGTGCCATAGATCTTCAAGAAAGAATGCAATCACCTTTTGGCCCAATTTATAACCTTTTTTAAAATAAGCTTTTGGCATTAAAAGATTATATTGATAAAAATCTTATAAAGAACTTTATTAAGTATTCAAAGCATCAAATAGATTTATCTATATTCTTTGTAAAGAAAAAAGATGATTCTTTACATATATATATTGATTATTTGAAATTAAATAAGATAACGGTGAAGAATCATTATTAACTACCGTTAATCTCAAGACTTTTGGAACAACTTGGCCAAGCCAAGATCTATATTAAGATAGATCTTCATAGAGCAAATTAAGAAGGAAGACAAATGAAAGATTGCATTTTGGATAAGGTATGGACATTTTAAATATAATGTCATGTCCTTTGAATTAACAAATGTACCTGTTATCTTTTAGCATTTAATAAATGATATCTTTTGAGACCATCTAAATAAGTTTGTAGTAATTTATCTTGATGATACCTTGATCTACTCAAAAAATCTAGAAGAACATGAGAAGCATATAAAATTGGTATTACAAAAGCTACAAGATATAAGTTTGCATTCCAAATTATAAAAATATATATTTTATCAACCAAAGATAGAATTTTTAAGATACATTGTATCTATTGAGGATTTAATGATCTTAAGAAGGTAGAGGCAATTATGCATTGGGCAATTTTGAAGACTGTAAGAGACATACAATATTTTCTTAGATTTGCCAACTCCTATTATATCTTCATCAAAAGTTACTCTCAAGTTGCCATCCCTCTTATTCAATTGACATACAAAGATAAGTTGGAATAAAGGCCTTAAGCAAAGAAGACTTTCCAAGATTTTAAGATAGCATTGACCACATCTTTAATCTTGGTGCATTTAAATTTTACAAAAGTATTTTATATAAACACTGATACTTCAGATTTTGTACTAGAGGCCGTACTTTCATAAATGGATATAGACAATAAATTCCATCTTGTTACATTTCATTTTGGAAAATTTTCTATTATCAAAATTAGTTATAAAAATTATGATAAAAAGCTCCTTGCTATTATAGATTCATTTTAAGAGTGGTATTATTTTCTTGAAAGGACAATGCATCCTGTGATTATATACACAAATCAAAAGAACTTAGAATAGTTTATATCAACTTAGATTTTTAATTGCCATCAAGCTCAATGGAATATGTCATTAGCTCAAATTTAGTTTGTTATTACTTATCAACTTAGGAAGTAACAAAGATTGTCTGATGCTTTATCAAGAAGATCATATCTTATACCAATGACATGTCACAGATATAAGATTTATTCTAATAATTATCTAATTGATATAGATTGATAGAAGTAGATAAAATAAGTTAATTTGATAATATTTTATAAAGAAGCTTCTTAAAAGCTTCATAAACACGGAATCACCTTTATATATGTGTATATATGATTGATAGGTTAAAAACTTGGCCAACAAGCTAGCCACGTGTTACACATATTGGTAGCTTGTGGAAGAAGCTAGCCATGTGTCACACATATTGGTAGCTTGTGGAACAAACTAAATACGTGGTGCACATGTAGGAAACTTGTCATACAAATTTGACATATATCTTGCAAATTAGACACGTGTTAGAGGTCCTATAGAACACCGTTGTTGTGATGAGAGTCTTAGCCCTAAAAAACACTGGGTCTTTTGTGCCTCTAGTTTCTCAAGTCGAAGATGAGATTCATAAAATTTCATAAAATTGAAGAATTTACATAAAAACATACTTTATTAACCCTAACATATTTTGCCTTTAGAAACCCACCCTCAATTTTGCTCATAAATCCTAGGATATCACATCAATTGAAGTAAAATTTGGATACAAAGTACTTAAGGAAGTAAGGAAGCAAATCCCATAAACCTTTTGATTATAGCTCATGTGGTTAGAGAGAACCATGTTGTCAAAGTCATCCCTCCATGCTGCCTTTGATTCTAGACCCCCTTTGCTTCACACCTTCATTGCTCTTCATTAAAGAAGACCTAAATTTTGAAATTTGATAGGCTTGTTGCTTGCTTTATGTTGTAAACATCTACCAATTTGAACTAGAGTTATATACTTTGTCCTTCTCCTTTAATTCTCTCTTCTAACAATTCTAGATCCGACCACAAATTTCCTCATAATTCTTTAAAAATAATTCCAATAGCAATAAATTTTTTACACAACTTAATAAACTTATATATCTAAAAACTCCAATAAATTTTATTCAAAATGCTACTCTGATCACAAAGATATGTTCCCTCAAACTTCACTGACTTGGAGATAGACCCCTATCACTTTGAAAGAGCATAACATTTTATTCATAAGACAAATGAGTATCAAACTTGCTCTCATCTCATTCCTAACTTGCTTAGATCATGTCTATCAAATTTCACACTCAAATTCGTCTCTTAATTCTATTTATACCCAAAAAAACCCACATATATAGACTGCCCATACAAACCCCAATTTTGCCTTCACTCTATTTCTCTTTTCACCTATACCTGGTTACAATTTCACTCATAACTCTTTGCTCAGAGATCATATTGACTTAAGATTTTGATACAAAGTAGTAAATTCTATAAGAAAAAAAATCCCAACAAATTTCGCCTCTAGAATCCAAGCGGTTCTCAAGAGCCGAGGTCCAAAATTTAATAACCCTCACTGCCCTAGTCTTAAACACCTGCAACTTTGACGACTCATATCTCCCTTGATATTTAACCAAAAGACATGAAAATTATTTCTATATATTTTGTATCTTATTTACTACAAATTTATAAAAAATTGCACTTAAAATCCTCTCCAAGCTTCTTCTACATACAAAAACATATACTACCTATCAAAACAAATCCTATGCACCTCCAAAAGAACCCTCCTCCTTCTTCTTCACGACCCCTTCTTGTCATCCCGGCCTAGTCTTCCTTCTTCCCTTGGTCAAAGAGATACCTTAGCCATGTCTTTCTACCTCTTTAATCTTTTCTTTTGGATTAATTTGAAGAAATCTCACTTTTTGAGGTAAATTTCTACTCTATCTTCTTACTACCATTTTTCTATTTTTTCTAGATCTAAGATAAAATAGAAGAAAATCTAACAAGTAGAAAGAAACAATTAAGATTAGATTAGAGATAAAAAAGAAAGAACTACATCCTACACTGCCAAATCAAAGAAGCTTATGTGGTTAAATTCTTAGCTACTTTGGAGCTGATGTGGGTTCGAATCCAATTGACTTCACTGTAGAAATCCTTGGCTTCATGACTTGGTACTGCTAGTGTGAATTTCAGTAGGAAATTAGTAGTTTGGCCTACCTATCATCCTTGAGCTTATGATAAATATTATAACCCCCAAGATTATAACCTTCTTTTATTCATCCTCTCTTCTTCTAATCTTAATCTTTTTATTTTAACACATTCTTTTATATCTTTCACATTATGTTTTAATTTACAACATGATACCACCATATAATTCTTAGATAAATAGTATATATAGAGACAAGAATGAAGCCTTCTTCACTCTTGTCAATTCCATTTTTGCTTCTAGTCTAGTTCAATAGTCTCATGTATTTTCTAATCTTTAGCAATAGCTATTCTAATTTCTTTTTGAATATACATACTTCTTTATTTCTATCTTGTTATTTTTCTTTGACATGGTTTTTACTAACTTATGCATTTGTTTTAATTTGTGTCCTTGACATGATATGAGAGGCAATGTTTAATTAATAATATATAATTTTGTTGAATTTGGAGCAATTTTGCTTATGCGCCACTATTACATCAACACCTATTAATTCTAGTTTCCTTGATGAGGTGTGTGCTACAACCACTAATGATGCTTTGGCCTTTGATATCCAGCATTGTTTTAATAAAAATGATAACAAGTTCAAGCTTGAGGAAGACTTTTTATACTTTGAAGAATATTTGTATATCCCAAAAAGACCAATACGACTATGCATTCTTCAATCTTGGCATGACTTTTCAATTGTAGATCACTTTGGATTTAATAAAACCTCGGAACTTATTTCTGAAGATTTTTGGTGGCTACAAATGTAGAAGGCTATGAAAGATTTTTTGCTTTCTTGTGACATCTATTCAAAGTCTAAAAATTCTTAACATCGCCCCTATGAATTCTTATAGCCTTTATTTGTTCTAGAACAATTATGGTTTTTTATCTTAATGGATTTTATCATGGATCTACTACCATCCAATTTCTTGGATAACATTCTCATAGTGGTTGATTGACTCACAAAGATGGCTCATTTCATTCTTTGTAAAAAGATTGCTTTTAGTGAAGAAACAACAAGGATCTTTCTTAATAATATATATTGATATCATGGCATATCAGATGATATCATATCCAATTGAAGATTCCACTTTATATCTAAGTTTTGGAGATGCCTTTTTAGAATATTGAAAGTAGACATTAAACCTTCTTTGGCTTTCTATCTTCAAACTAACAATCTAATAGAACAAGTTAACCAAATTTTGGAATAGTATTTACAATACAATATCAACTATTAATAAGACAATTGGATCTCGTATCTATTCTTAATAAAATTTATATATAATAATATTATTCATGCTTCAATTTAATAAATATTATTTTATTCTAATTATGGATATTATCCAAAGTTTGATCTATGGAGTATGCCAAAAAACAAAAATCTAGCAATTGAAGGATTTATAAAGCATCTATCGTAATACCAAACAATCTTAAAGCTTCATTTGTAAGCAACTCAAGATGCTTATAAGACATTTGCAAATAAATTCAGGAATCAACTATCTGCTTTTTGTATTGGCGATAAAATATGGTCTCTTCAACGGAACATCAAGACCAAGTGACCATGCAATAAGTTGGACTATCAGAGGTTAGGACCATTTTTCCTTTAGAAGCAAATTAATTCAGTAGCATATCACTTGGAACTACCATCTTCTATAAAAGTACATCCAGTTTTTCATGTCTCTCTTTTAGAACCTTATAGAGAGTTTCGTATTTTGGAAAGAATACAACAATTGCCACCTAGTATTAAAATAAAAAATCATAAAGAATATAAGGTCAAAATAGTGCTTGATTCATAACAAAAGTGAGACAAATTGAAATATCTTATTCATTAGTGCAATTATAATATCAATAAGCATACATGAGAATTGGCCAAAAATCTTGCTAATATGCCTCAAAAGATACAAAAAATTTATCAACTCTATCTCCATAAATCCAAATATGTTTGATGATAATTTCTTAGTGAAGATTGGATTTAAAGAATACCTATAAGAGGAATAGAGTCAAATCAAAGCCTTCATCAATATGCAATCATGTGTTCCAAGATAAAATAGAATTGTATAAGCAAGTCAATCACCATATTAAATCTTCAAATATTAAGAGGTTTAGCAGAATAAAATTCAAAAGATTCACTTGCTATGTAAGCTTTGAATGAACAAATGCAATTTTTACAACCTTCAAATAAGCAAAGTGAAGTTGATATATTTTAGTGCTAAATATGACTACAATTAGAACCATTAGGAGTAACATCGAACTATAGAAGTCTTCATTTCAATGCTTGAACTTTAATGATATTACTTAAGCTTGAAAAGGTGAATCCTTTCAAACTTAAGATCTTATTTAGAGGATATTTTGAAGGCCATAATAAAGATCAAATCCTTGGATGAGATGTTTCAACAATAAAGATACTAATTTAAGACCATAATTGATTTTTTTAAGGACTAGTAGAACCTATTGTCTAAGAACAGAGAATAAAATATATAACTTCATTGATACAATGTATTTTTAACTTTTTACATATGTAAAAAGATTTTTAAAGGTATGAGCTCTTAGAATTTGTTGCTAGAAAAAGAGATGATATTAAGGATTTATACTTTAGAAGTTCATAGAAGCTTCTAAAATATTTTAGAAATTTTTTAATTAACAAAAGTCGCTTGAAAAGCTTTTTAATTGGTAGAAGTAGCTTAAGAAGCTTTGTGGTTAGTGGAAAGAGCTCAAGAAGCTTCAAAGTTGGTAGAAGCTACTTAAGAAGCTTCTTAGTTTGATAGAAGCCACTCAAAAAGCTTCATAGATAGCGATATATATTAAAATTGAAGTTGAAGAATTCTTCAGTCTTAACAATGCATCTCTTGGAGTTCCAGTTCATCTTTCTCGATATTATTCATATATTCATCTAGATAATTTAAGTCCTTGTTGGTTTCTTCTTGAAGTATCTTTTCAATTTAAGTCTTTTATTTTATATTCTTGTATCTTTGACAGTCTTCAACTAGCTTATTAGATTTTTTATTTTTATTTTTTATAATTATAATATTTACCATTATGTCTTATAAAGTGGCATTGAGAGCTATCTCACATCAAATTAGATTATTAATTAGACTCATATAGGAGTCCATATTAATTTTAGATGAATTTCATTCAAATTTTAAAATTTATCCAATTTAAGATTTGAGTGTATATATAGAGAGAATTCCTTGACTTAACATTCTTATTAAGTCAAGTTTTGTGAGTATTTTAGGATAGCTTGTATTACAAGGATTTGCTTATAAATGATGGTTTAGTCATTGAATAAAGCCTTATATTCTTCTACATGCTTATATTCTTCAATTCTTTGTTGGTAGAGTGAAAGATGCTTGATTTATAGAGATTGATGCAACTTTGAGTCACTTAACAAGAATGTCATCTTTTCTTATTTTTTGCTTTATTTTAAATTTAGAAGTATTTTAAATTATATCCAAATTAAATAATTTTTATAATTTTTAGACTAATTTTTGTATGTAAATGCAAGTTGCTAGCAATCAATCACAATTGGCCTATTGGAATATAATTTCATCTATTCAAGAAATTTTCATCTGTATAATTTTTTATCTATAATTTTTATTTGTAGTCTTTATCTATAATGAGTTTTATCTATAATTATGTAAAAAAATTTAAAACTTAATTTTGAGGATAATTTAGTTTAAATTTGAACAAAAGTTGTATCTATTTTGTATAAAGTTTTACAAGTAATCTAATAGTGCTATTTGATTTGCATTCAAAATTTGATTTCAGCTCTAAATGGCTATTTCAGCTATTGAATGGTATTTTTAAATACTAAATTTGCTTAAATTTCTACAATTATTCCTTTAAGAATGATTGGAAAGTATTTTATTCTATTCATATGATTTGCACTGCTAGTGCAATAGCATGTTAGTTCCATCAATGAATCTTAATTGGTAGATTAGTTAATATCATAGTTTTAAATTATTTAAATATTAGAATATTATGAATATAGATCCTATTTGATCATTTAAGTATTTATTAGAATTTAGAAGAGTTTATAAGTTACAAGAGTCTTATTAGAGAAAAATCATAAAATTGGAGTTTTAGTAAGTCTTGGAGGCAATTATCTTAGTTGGTTTAGTATTTTTTCTTCATTGAAAGAATTAGTATTAAATTATTGAGATCAATATCTATATTGGCCTTCTATATTATTAGAAATATATAAATATTTCTTAATAGATAGAAGAAGAATGAAAAAAAAAACCTCATATCTTTGTAATTATTTATGTAGAAAATAGGATTTTTAGTTGATTTAAATTAATTTTACTATCATATTAAATCAAAAAGGTAGAATAAAATAGTTTTAAATTGATATTATCATCTTAAAAATATTATAGAGGTTTTTAGAATTTATTTAGAATTTTTTAGGAAATTTTAGAACAAATTTGAAGACTTTTGTAAAAATAAGTTTTAGCACCTTGGAAGCCATTATGAAAAAATGGAGCAAGATTTGAAAGCAATGCAAGGTTTCTAAGCTAATTTGATATTTTTGAATACTATGGTAAAGTCAAAAATACAAAAAAATGAGTTCTACTAGTAGAAAACAAGAGGATTAGCAGCTAGTGTAGTCCTTGTAGGAAACAAGGTGCATAAGTCCCATATAGGTTGTAGTACCTTGGATACAGGTAGGAGGATAATACTAAGGCCTCATGGCCTTTTTAGGACATCCTTATATACTACTTGTGAGCCTTGGTGAGATTTGAACTCTTAATCTCTTAATTGAATTATCCTTGAGATAAAAATTACTTACTTAATTTTTTTATTATTTATCTTTTATTTTTAAATTATCATAATTTATTCATAGTAACTTAGATTTATATTTTTTTCATCATTGAAAAGATAAAAAATTATCTATTTAAATTTTATTTTTTTTAATTTTTTTAATTTTTTATTAAATAAAAATCTAATGAATAAAGTGTGACTAGTTTTATAGTGTGCAATTGCTTAATTACACATATTTTACTTGCTTTATAGTATTCTTTTCCTTTGTTGTTGTTTATTGCTCCTTATATTTTACAGCACAATTTATAAATAATTCTTAATTTAGGCCATCTTATAATTTGAATTAAAGTGTGAATTTTACCTTTATAATAGATACCATAGCTGTTCATGACCTCATTGAAAGTTAATATCATTTTTTTCTAGGCCAAGTCATAGATTTTAACGCTAATGAGGATTTGTCGCATTTACATTGTTATGCAATAATATAAACATGACCATTTGCATATTCTAAGCTTTGATATCAAGGAATAATGGAGCAACAACAATTCACAATAGTGGAAGAATTGGAATTACTTTTTTACTTAAAATAGTATATAGTAGAAGAACTTTGAGTTCAATGTTGTTGTATTATGTAAAAATCAGCCTAAAAATGCATTAGACATCTAGTTGTGGAAGGATTTGATCTTACTTTGAAGTTAGATTACAATCCAAAAATAATGCATAAGGTGTTTAAAAACACCTTTTTGACAATCTTCAATAACCTAAGTAAGCTTCTAATTATATTAAATACATCCTATCAACCTTAGAAAATCCTAGATATATCTTATCATATTTTAATCAATTCCAAATAAATCTTAATTAATATTTAATAATCCTAATTAAATCCTAAAGAAATTATAATCAACTACAAAAAAATCCTAAAGAAATCTTAATTAATTCTAAATATTTTTTTAAAAAATCATAAAAAAAAATCTTTAAAATATTTTAATCAAATCCTAGCCAATTTTTAAAAAATCCCAATTTTTTTTTTAATTGAATCTTAATCAAATTCTAAATAAATCCTCAAAAATCCTAATCTAATCTTAAATAAATTTTAATAAATCTTAATCTAATCCTAAGTAAATTTTAATAAATCTTAATCAAATCTTAAATAAATCCTAACAAATCTTAATAAAATTCTAAAGATATTTTAATCAAATCTTATTTAAATCCAAATCAAATCTTATAGAAGATTTAAACCTCGATAATTATTAAATCAATTATTAATCTTAATTTAAAAAAAATTATACTTCTTAATTTATTAATTGACAACAATCACATAAAATTTGAAGAAAATTGATTTTAAAAATTGAAAGAAAAAGCTCCTAATTTACTTAGGTGTTGGTCATCTTCTTCTTCCAACCTTGATATTAATCTTCCAACATCAATATCTCTATTTTTCACCATTCAGTTGCTCTAAATTTTTTATAAAAGTTAGAAACTAAATCAACTATGAGTTTTCAAAAACTCATTTCAATCCAACTAGAAGATTACTCAAAATCATAGAAACTCTCATTAATTCTCAAAATCTAATTTTTAAAATCTTAATCCACTTAAATTTTAATAACCTTTGATCTAATTGGTCAATTAAGCTCAAATTTATAAACAATATTTAATACAATTATATTTACAAATCTACAAATTTTTATTTGTAGATTTGCTACGAAATTCATAAAATTCTTTAAAATATAAATTCTTTTTTATTTCACTAAACAATTGAATCACCTAAAACAATCTTAAATTTACAAAGCTCTTATAAAGTCATTATCTACTCAAATTACTCAAAATCAATTTTTAAAGAAATTCTATCAAGTTTGTTCTCTAATTGTGCTCTTTGATCAATCAAATAATTCCACATTTTTTGTAAGTGTGTAATTTTGTATAAAAATCAAAGTATTTGGAATTTTTATGAAGGAGGAGTAGGCGCTTGAAATTGAGATGTACAAATTATACCTACTGTCACTCTTTTGAGGATTGGACGAGTTATATGAGAGCTTTTGGAAATCAGAAGATGCAACTAGAGAGATGATTTCAAGTTCTACACCTAATATAAAAGAATTACTACAATTGAAGTTATAAAGAAGGAGATATTGGGAGTCAAAGACAATAGAATGAATTCCAAGGCAATAAGTAGGTTGTTTTGTTGATAGTGATGGGATTTGCCATATCTTAAGTTTTTGGACGAATTTTTATCTCAAACTTTTTAAAAAGGTGTATTATTATGCTAAAAAGCTATATATCAAAGTTTCATAGCATTTGGACTTTTAAATTGTAAGATATGAAGAATTTAGTACACGGGTATTTGTAAACAAGGGTTTGAAGCTACTGCTAGGATTTTGGTGATATCTAAAGATTGATAATGAATCAACAGTTGAAAGTTGTGGTGGTAGTTGTGAAGAATATATCAGTACTTTATATAATTTTGGAGTAGATTTAGATAGTTGGATTAAAAGTTATAGATTATTGAAGTTTAAAAAAAAATCCCTTCTTACGGGGAAATGAGGGTTTAGAGTATTTTGTTATGTTTTGAGTGGTTTGATGAAATAAGACTTGTATATTGGATGTAATAGCCCTATGAAGGAGACTTTATATGGATCTTACTTGAATAATTAGTGGCAACCAGAAGCCCAACGCTTTCTTGAAGCAAATTCTCTCTACCACGATACCATTCTTGGACAATAGGTTCTAATAGTCTTTCAAAAATTTACTTATGGCCTTGAGCTAGTACCTCCATTATAAAAACATTCTATCTAAGCATTTGATTTTTATTGCAGCCTTCAAAATATCTTCTAAATAAGATATTAGGATTAAAAAGATTCACTTTTTTAAGCTCAAGCAATATTACTAAAGCTCAAGCATTAGAATTGAGACTTGTATGGTTGAGTGTTGCTCTTAATGGCTCTAACCATGGTCATACTTGGCACTGAAATGTATCGTCCTCACTTTGCTTAATTGAAGGCTTTAAAAACTGCGTTAGTTTGTTCAAAGCTTGAGTAGCAAGTGAATCTTCTAAATCTTATTCTACTAAACTTCTTAATAATTGAAGGTTTGATATGATAATTGACTTACTTATACAATTCTATTCTATCTTAGAACAAATAACTACATATTGATAAAAGCTTTGATTTAATTCTCTCTTTCTTATAAATATTCTTTGAATCCAATCTTCATCAAGAAGTCATCATCAAACACATTTGGATTTATGGAGATAGAGTTGATGAAATTTCTGTATCTTTTGAGACACATTGAAAATATTTTTAACCAATTTCCATGTATGCTTATTGATATCATAGTTGAGCTAATGAACAAGATATTTTAATTTATCCCATCCTTGTTGTGAATCAAGCATTTTTTGACTTTATATTCTTTATGATTTTTTATTTCAATACTAGGTGGAAATTGTTGTATTCTTCTTGGAATATGCGACTCTCTATAAGTTTTTAAAAAAGAAACATAAAAAATTAAATATACCTTTATAGAAGATGGTAGTTCCAAGCGATATACCACTAGATTAATTTGCTTTTGGATGGAAAATGGTCTTAACCTCTGATAGTCCAACTTATTGCATGGCCACTTGGCCTTGATATTCCGTTGAAGAAACCATATTTTATCATCAAAATAGATAATTGATTTCTGAATTTAATTACAAATGTCTTGTAAGCATCTTGAGCTGCTTGTAATTGAAGCTTTAAAGTTTGGTGTTATGATAGATGCTTTGTAAATCCTTCGGCTATTGGATTATTTTTCTTTAGTGTACTCCATAGATCAAGCTTTGAATGATATCCATAGTTGAAATAAAACGGTGTTTGCTCAGTTGAAGCATGAATAGTATTATTATATATAAATTTTTTTAATAGTAGATATGAGATCCAATCATCTTGTTAATAGTTGATATTTTATTATAAATATTATTCTAAAACTTGATTAATTTATTTTTTTTAGCCATCAATTTTAAGATAGAAAGCTAAAGAAAGTCCAATGTCTACCTTCATTATTCCAAAAAGGCATGTCCAAAACTTAGATACAAATTAGAATCCTTCATCAAATATAATATCATCCAATAGGCTATGATATCAATATATTGTCAAAAAAGAGCATTATTTTTTTTTTATTAGAAGCAGTCTTTTTATAAAGAATAAAATAAATCATCTTTTTGAATCAATCAACTACCACAAGAATATTGTCTAATGAATTAAATGGTAATAGATCCATGATAAAATCCATTGAGATAGAAGATCATAACTATCTTGGAAGAAACAAAAGTTGTAAGAGTCTATAAGGGCGATGTTGAGGATTCTTAGATCTTGAACAAATGTTACAAGAGAGCATAAAGTCCATTACAACCTTCCATATTTGAAACCACTAAAAATCTTAGAAAATAAGTTCTAAAGTCTTGTTAAATCTAAAGTGACTTGCATTTAAAAAGTCATAGTAAGATTGAAGAACGCATAGTCAAGCTGGTCCTTCTGAAATATATAAACATTCTTTAAAATATAGAAGGTCTTCCTCAAACTTAAATTTATCAATATTTTTATTAAGACAACACTTGATATTAAGGGCCAAAGTATCATTAGTGGTTGTAGTATGCACTTCATTGAGGGAATCAAAATCAATAAGTACCAATGTAATTGTGGCATAAAAATAAAATTGCTCCAGCTTCAACAAAGTAGCATATTGTTGATCAAATATTACTTCTCTTGTCTTTGGTATGAAATATGATTTCCTTAATAAAGCATCAAACAATCCTTTTTGCTTCCTAAATTGATAAGATAATAAAGTTAAGTCGAGATAATGACATATTTTATTGAATTAAATGGCAATTAAAAGCTTAAGCTGACATAAAATATTTTAAGTTCTTATGATCTATGTATATAATCACAAGATGAATTGTTCTTTCAAAAAAATGATATCACTCTTAAAAAGAATCTATAATAACAAAGAGCTCTTTATTATAGATTTTAAAATTAATTTTGGTAATAAAATTTTTTTAAAAATAAAATATAACAGGATGGAATTTATTATCTATACCCATTTGTAAAAATATAGTCCCTAGTGCACAATCCAAAACATTGGTTTCTATGTAGAATACTTTTGTAAAATCTAGATACACCAAGATTGAAGCTATAGTGAATTTTATCCTAAGATCTTGTAATGCCTTCTCTACTTAAGATCCTCATTCGAACTTATCTTTGCATATCAATTAAGTAAAAAAGGCAGCAACTAGAGAGTAATTTTTGATAAAGATCCAATAGAAATTAATAAATCCAAGAAAGTATTATTTATCTTTTACAATCTTTGAAATAGTCCAGTACATAACTGCCTCTACCTTCTTGGGATCCATCATCAAATCTTTAATAGATATGATATATCTCAAAAATTCTATCTTTAATTGATGAAATATATTTTTTTTTAGCTTGGCATACAGACCTATATCTTGAAGATTTTTTAATATCAACTTTATATGCTCTTTATATTTCTCCAAATTTTTCAAATAGATCAAAATATCATCAAGATGAATCATCACAAACTTATCTAAATGCTTTCAAAAGATGTCATTTATTAAATGTTGAAAGATAGCAGGTGTATTTGTTAATCCAAAAGTCATAACATTATATTTAAAATATCCATACTTTGTCCAAAATATAATCTTTTCTCTCTTTGATCCATACCAAGTTATATATTCTATGAAGATCTATCTTAGTATAGATCTTAGCTTGGCCAAGTTGTTCCAAAAGTCTTAAGATTAATAATATTGGATAATGATTCTTCACCATTATCTTATTCAATTCTTGATAATCAATGTATATATGTAAAAAAATCATATTTTTTCTTTACAAAGAATATAGGTGCATTTGCTAGAGATTTTCAATGTTTGATGAAGTTCTTTGCAAGGTTTTTATCAATATAATTCTTTAATGCCAAAAGCTCATTTTGAAAAGAATTATAAATTGGACCAAAAGGTGGTTGTATTTTCTCCTAAAGATCTATGGTACAATCATATGGTTGGTACTTTGATAATATATCAATATTTTTTTTAAAAAAACATCTTGAAATTTATTATATTATTTTAGAATACTTGCCAATGAAGTCATATCTTTTTTATTTAGAGCTGCATAGATAACAAATAATATATCTTCTTTGACTGATCTTATAAAGCCCCTTGTTCCAATAAATAAATGCTTATTTATAAAGTTTTTTTTGCAAGGATTTCTATTAAAAATGTCATTCTTTGTAACCTCTAATCTATAGATGGATTATATTTTTTCAACAAAGAAAGTCCAAGAATAATAGGATTTGAAAGAATCCTAACAATATTGAACACAATTTAATTGCTATGGTCTTTAAATAACACTTCTATAGGCGTTATTTTATAGATGACACTACCAAAAGATAAAGATTGTCCATCTATTATTTCTATGTGAATAGATTTGGATTTCTATACTAGAAAAATTTTATAAAGCTTAATAAATGATTCATGTAAAAAACAAGCAAACGCCCCTAAATCCAATAAAGTAATTGCTTAAAGCTTCCAAGGGCCAAAACACAAAAGAATTGTAAAGCAATAAGTAAGTTGAGCAAAAAGAAATGGTTTTGTGATGTTGAATTGTTTAGTCACATAGTCCCTACTGTGGCTAAACATCTTTGTTTTCTTAAGCAATTGCATTCTTAGCTTTGAAGATTTATTGATTTTATTTTTTTAGATAATTATAAGCCTTATGGCATTCCTTGTCATAATGCAATAATAAACCTTCTTCCATCTGATGCTTCTGTTTTTTGTAGAATAAGAGATTTAAAATATATTACATGAAGCTGTATACCTTCTACTTCTAAATATGAATTTAGATTGCTCGTTGACATAGTAGGAATATATCAGATTACATATTGTCTTCTTAAAGCCTAGAAACATTAATCTTGACAATGTTGAAATAGTTGATTATCACATTTTATGGCTTAGCTGATGGCTTCATTAAGCAATTGTAGATTCAAAAGTAATAATAATAAATCTTCTACATTATCTCTTAATCTCCAATAGAATTGACTTATCAAGACTTCTTCATCCCAATTGATATTGCATGGTAATTGCTTAAAATTGAATGTATAGATTGATACAAAGCGCACCTCTTGTTGCAATGTTTGAATCTTGGCTGTTGTCCAATAAGCCTTATTATGTTTTTCAAATACTTTTGCAATGGCTTCCATGAAAATTTCAAAGTTGCTTAAAATTAGTGATTTCTTTTCAAACAAAAAAGTAAATTATGATAATACTTGCCTCATAAGTAAGGTACCAACTAATCCAACCTTTGATTCTTCTATTGAATAAGTATCAAATTGTAGAACCGTTATCAATTAAATTTGATTAATAAACCCTCAAAACTTTGAAGATGTATTATAATATTTTTCCAAAAGATTTATTTAATGTTCCTTATATTGCTGAATCAATCGATTTTTTTAATGCAATATAGATAGTATTACATTCTCAAGTATAGAAATTGAAGGTGGATGTAGTCTAGGTTGTTGTATTCCAAATATTGCATTGTTATAAAGTTTTATAACAACCCCTTTAATCTCTCTAGTCTTAGCAGATAAAGTAGTTAAAGCGCTTATAATGGCATCTAATTTGGACTCAGAAGATTTGATCATACTAATGTCTTCACTTCCAACTATTCTAAGAGAAAAAAAATGAATCTTTAAGAAGATAATATCAATTTAGAAGAAGGTGATCTACAGTCTATAAAGCTCTAGTATACCTTTAAAAAGAAGGATAATCCACTCACTAATAAGAAGGATCTAATTCTGATATTGAAGATGAAAGTAGTCTTAACAAATTGTCAAGAACATGAGAATACAAAAAAAAAGACTTAAACTAGAAAGAAGTTTCAAGAAAAAACCAACAGGGACTTGAATTATCTAGATGAATATACAAACAATACCAAAAAAAATGAGTTAAAATTCTAAAAGATATGTTGTTGAAATTGAAGAACTCTTCAGTCTCAACTCCAATATATACTCTTATCTAAGAAGCTTCTTGAAAAGCTTCTATCAAACTAAGAAGCTTCTCAAGCTACTTCGATCAACTAAAAATCCTCTAAAATATTTTAATAGGTTCTGTGAACTTTCAAAGTATACGTCTCTAACAACTTTAAAGATTATTTTAAAAGCCTATAATTCACAAGTTTTACAAAGGTTTTATGCTAAGTAAAAAAAAATTGTATTTTAAAAGCATCAACCTATTGAAATAATATCATATGAGAAGATATAATCTCATAAATCACATCATTCTTTTTTTTATAATTTTAAATATAAAAAATCATATATTAATTGTAACAATTATAATAAATATTAAAAAATTAATTTTAAAGAATTTAATAGTTATTATAGCAATTTTTGACACAATATTGTCTTATGATTTGGCTACCATCTAAAAATATTATATATATATATATATATATATATATATATTTAATATATAATTTCTCACACAACTAAGTGAGAGCTATATCAATGGATTTTATTAATTATAAAATGTGATTAGATTATTATTTTAGAAAAGATCCATTTAAAAAAGTTATTTTGGGATTTATACGATCATTTTTTTTTTTTTTTTTGATAATGCCTTTTGAAGTTGATTTTATGTTAATAATAATTTTATATATTTTAAGTCTCATTTGTTAGACATTGATAATTCTTGAAATCTTGTTTACTTCTTTTATTTGGTGTTTAGAACACATATTATATAAATCATATTAAAAAAAAAGTTAGAAAGGAATTTTTAATATGAAAAAGAATAGTTAAGCCATCCATGTAGATGAATGGAGATAGATGATAGAAGTCTCATTCCTATTGGCCAAAAGTCATATCGAATGGGCTTCAAGGAGGTTGTCCGAGGCCTTATTAGGAATTAGAGTTTGTTTTTGGAGAGGATTCAAACATCAAAGGCTAGAGTCAACAAGTTTGGATTTTTGGCTATGGTTTTGGTGTAAAAATTGTGTAATTTGGACTTTTTATGAAGGAGATATAGGTGTTCAAAGTTAAAGTGTCAAAATTGTACCTACTATCACTCTTTTGGGTATAACTCGCATGTACAAAAAATAATAGAGAATTAGCAACTAAGGTTAGAAAGAGCACTTTCTTGGCTACACTTTTTATGTACAACTTGATGAAATCTAAGCTAGAATGAAGGAAATATTAGGAGTTGAAGTTAGTACTTGCAATCTAAGGGCAATAAGTGACCCTATTTAATTAGTGGTTGTGTTTTGAGCCATATCTTGAGCAATTTGATAAGTTTTTTACTCAAAATTTTTGAAGTGTATATGTTCATGTTACAAAACTATGTGCAAAAATTTTGTGGCATTAGGGTTTTGAATTTGTGAGATATGAAGAAAATAGTGCTCAAGTATCTATAAACTTATTACCTTCTATAAATAGAAAGAATCCTTACAAATATTCTTTTGCACACTCTCATGTAGAAATAAATATGGAAAGTAGCTTTTCAAACTTTCAATATTGGTAAAAGTATTAGGAGAGCAAAGTTATTGATCCTAAGGATGGACACACAAAAACAAGTAGAATGTGGTACAAAAAAGGGACTGCAAACATCTTTAAAAAATTGATGTGTATTTTGGAAATTTCAAAAGATTTTATTGAAGTGAATTGAACAAACACGACTTTTATTCTACATTCTATGTTTAAAGAAAATTGTTATATTACATAACAATCACTTTCTGTAATGCAATGATTTTCCACTCAAAACTTCATTGATGCATATCCATTCACGAGAATAAACATTCTGCAAACCCTTCACTAATTACAACCCACACAAAAGGTATTTGTGATAAATATTTGAGGCGAGACATTTGTAAGATGTATGAAGAATAAAATGTGAAATCTGGTTGCATTGGGTGAGCTGAGGATTATATTCCTGAGAAATGGTCGTGCAATTAATGCATTCACCATTTTTCCAGGCACGTTGAAATATGCAAAGGATCTTTAAAAGTGGATGGCACCTGCTATGTCACAGAACACAATACAAAGTAGCCAATGTGATGGCACAAAATGAAATCTAACATAATTTACAACCTAGTCCTCCTACTAACGACGTGAATAATCCAACTCTTCCGGAAGTTAATAATCCAACTCTTCCGGATGCTCAAGAGCGTTTAAATAATAGAAAGTTGAATTTTCGTCATGGCATAGTGCTCTGGACATCCCCTGCTGGTAGCATCAGAGCTCATGTAGCAGTGCAAAACAGAGCCCTTCGGGCGCATGAGTGTGCACGCTGGTTATGCTGCAAAACCATGATAGTATTATGCGCTTAAGTCCATCCCTAATTGTCGGTAGGATTTGATTCTTTCACCAGTGCAAGTGGATCCTTCCAGACTTGTCAAATATGGATATCGTATGACCAGCAACACAAATTGCTCGAAAGAATATTCTTGGAATGTTTACACCGAGACAATAATAGTGATGAACTATGGTGTTAAATAGAATATTCAAAGTTCTGATTTACCGGGTCGAAGGGTGGTTCCCAGATTACTAGAAACGAAAGGTACGAGTCTCTTGTAGTCACGTTTCCTTCCTGTCCCATATGTGTCCAGAACACGACCAAGAGCTAACTGAGTGTTTCGTAATGCTTTCTCCCTGCGCGCAAAACAATGGAGTTTCAGTATCAAAGAAGTGAAATTCCTGCTGAGTGGAGACATACAGACTTGCACATTTGCGCTGAAGAGGTCTCAAGAGTCATAATACAACAGTAGTCGCAAGGCTGGTGTAATTGGTCGTCTCAAACACTGATGCCTCGAAAGAAAGCCGAACTGCAGATTCTAAAAATAGGCAAAGAACTGAATAATATTCCAAAAAGTACAACCAATCAAGCTTAATGCCATCTGTTCTAACATGTTTCTGACAGAAACAAAAGATAAAGGAGCAGGTTATGTCCTCAGACCTGGATGGAAGTACGTCGGAAGCTACAGGACTAACACCTCCACTAGGCACTGGCCCCGCGGAACCAGTCCATGACTGTTGAACTGGTGCACGCAATTTGAAAGAATTTTGAGATGCCATATTCCTTTGAGGACTTGGTGCAAAATCTTCAGGACGCCGTGGATAGCTCCGAGGAACATTGTTAATTGCCCCACTCTCCTGGGGACTAACTACAGAAGGCGCCTCTGAATGTACACTCCCATGAATACTGCTGCTCTGTAATACGGCCTCCAATACACTCACAGCTTCCGTACAAAGAGGGCTTTCCACCAGCTGTGATACAGCAGCATACACCTGAGGCAGAAAGTGATTTGTAAGTGAGGCAGTCCAGCATCAGCAGGCACAACTTGTAGTAAATTATTCTAACTAGCAGTAAGGAATCGAGAAAACAACGAACAAAGAGAAGTTCAACTTAAACCAGAGAATAGAGGCACAGCAAAATTCTCTGATTGTAAGACGAAAAAATCCAAATTGTCTTGGCTACGATTCTGAACATACCTGAGGGATTCTGGCACTTTCTATGGGTGTGTACCGTACCAATGGCCGCAGCATGAGAAGAATGATTCGCTGATATTCTACCGGCCCTTTTTCTAGCAGGCGAAGCAGATGACCAAACGCTAAATTTGAGTATGTAGGGAACCACTCAGCGCAGAGCAGCGGAGCTACTTGATCCAACAGATTCTCTATTGTTGTTGCTTGCCCTTCAGCATAAGCTGAAAATACTGCGGCGAGATCATCCAACTGCTTCGCAGCACACCACTGTGAAATATTTGCTGCAACTGACCTCGCTTTCTGTAGCTGTTGCTGTAAAGGCGACGTATCAAGAACTTCTGTGCTCTCCTCTGTGCACAATTGCAAGCAGAGCCACGGCAATAATCCCACGATATGCATCAACAATCGTGTCTCTGAGTTGCCAAAAATCTGGTCGCAAGAATGCAGAGTTATTCTAGACAACACCTCTATGGCTGATGCGTGGCTCACTGTTGACATGAGGCCCTTCAGAATCAAAGGTTGTACTCCTTCAAATGGTGGGGGCTTCTCGACTTCTGTTTCTTCCCTATTCGAAGGGGGAAAACTTTGACTTGATGGAGATTCAAATGATCTATCACTACCAAGATAAAAACCTTTCGAATCGAGACGACCTAAATCTCGATCTTCCCTATCTACTTCACTCCGAGGCATGTTAGAGATAAGTACATTTTCAGCTGTCTGGTCATTAAAAGAAAGACGATCCAAAACCCTTGCAAAAAGTTCCAAGACCTGAGTGTAAATATGAACAAAATCTGTATGTAACATTGCTACACACCCCCAGAACATTTGAGGGTACAATATTGCTTTCTCTGGCTCCATAATCTCAACAATCACCTGCAAAATCGATATTACTGAATCAGAACAAAATGTATGCATTATTGCTGCTTTAGGCAGTGATTGTCCAGTTCATTCAGATGAAAAATCCACAATGCGGGCAAGTAGGGCCTGCTGTACCTGGAGGGTTAACAAGATTTCCATGACAAACCCCAACACTTCTTGTGATGGATTACTGAAGCAGCGATGAAGGCAACGCAATAGAGATACACAGGTATCACTGGTCACACTTGGGCGAAGCGCCCTATAGATTTGATGTGATCGACATGCAAGATGCTTCGACGTACATTCCATGGCCCACTTCAGGGCCTCCTCTCCCCATTTTTCACGCAAGTCACCCTGCATACATAAAGAACAGGAGGATTTTAGCGATGCTAATATCATCAGGTTAACCAAAATTATATGTATTCAATTTCGAAATTGCTGCTATTAGTTATTAAAAGACTTGCGATAAGAGAAAATCAAACAAAAAAATTGTGCTAATCACGAAACATGAAAACGTAAGGACAAGTGCAAACCTGGAAAAAGATCGCATCAACTACACTCAACACCAAGGCGGACAAAAGAGCAGCGCTAGGAAGCTCTGTTCTAGTTAGGCTCATGTCTTCATTCTGCCACATCATGCTGCTCTTCTTTGACTGAACATACTTGATAAGGCTAACTACTTCTTGTTTGTATTCACTATTACCATGATCTCCAGCATCATACAATTCCAGATGCCGACCAGCAAGCGAATAGAGAAGATTCACCAATAGTTGTTGACAGTGCTCCAGTACAATGTCCTCTGAACTGTCCATGGACACGAAAGTAACATGGAAGAGAAGTGGAAGATGCCCTCGAAAATCTTCATCATTCTCATATGCAATTTCAGCAAGCAGTATAAGCGCAATGTCAGCACGAGAAAGCCAGTGATGACGTATTTGAGAGTCTCCACCAGCTGCTGTCTGGGCATTGGAGCGAATATCGTCAGCAGAAGGTGTATCAGGAAAATAATCACCACTGTCGCGAGACAAATGACGACTCCTCATGCTTCCTGTAGAAGTTCGGACTCCCATAAGAGGACCTGAAAGGCTCATCAATGGTCCAGAACTTGCGAAAAGTTGACCAGAGCGTCCTGCATGCACATTGATCAGATCTGCCATCTGATTCAACGGTCCAGACATGCTTCGCCCTGTGGCTGTCCGCCAGCTCAAATTGCCACTAACATTTCTTGTGGTGCCGTCAGTGGAGCTTCTCAAGGCTGAGGGATCATTTTGTGACGTAAGTGGACCTTGCGAGAACTCTAGTACACCAACTTCATTGTCAAAATAAGGGTCAGCCCTTTTGACTTCTTCAGGAGGGTCTTCAAGCCTACATTGTGCCAGTTCGCACACTAACTGATCAATGGTTTGCTGGGGAGAGATTCGGGCCAAGTAGAGGCTTATACGTTTCGCTACTGAAAAATACGTGGCAAATGCACCACTGATTTCACCTGACGCATTTGAATCACAATCCTCAATACCCTTCGTGATAAGAAAATTGAGCACCGGAACGATGTTTTTCCATTTGATAGCCACTGTACTCCACAACTTCTCAATCTCATCAGGAAATTGGTCCCCGTGTCGCCAGGTAACATAATACAGGCTTTTAAGCAACCGATCACCCCAACCGGACTCCAAAAGTTGTCCGAAGTTGAGGTTCTCAATCCAAGGAGCCATGCACGTGAGAACTTGATGCTGTGCAATAATATCAACAGCATCAAGCTGCCTTTGCATTATCTCCTCGCACAGTGCTTCGCTAAGTTCAGGGTGCTCCTTTGCAAGTTTAGCTGACAATTGATACTGAAATTGCTGATATGAATCAGGTAGACTACCTACCACAGCAGCTCTGTACCGCCCTGCATCCTCACCCTCTTCAGCCCATGCGCGAATTGACAATGTCTCCAGCATTTGCAATGCGTCATCCCGGATCTGTCTTGACTGATCGACAACTTTGTACAAAATCAGGCTAAGTAGGCGTTGTATATCACAATTGGGAACATCTTGTCGCATGTACACTTCAGCAAGGACTGTGAAATACCCATCTGCTATGGATGGATCAGATGAATAACACTGCAACAAGAAAGTAGTGTTAACCAAGATTTCAACAACTTGAACGACGACACTTACGTGCAACACAGCTGACCATTAGAAGGAGAGTTGACTGCAATAACAAACATTTTACATTTGAAGCGCATTCTCTTTTAGATTCAACCGACGTACCTGATCAATAAATGCAGGAAAGAGATCTAGATTACTTTGAAGCAAATTCATGAGAGCAGTCTTTGCCAGAAGAACTCGTGATGGGCTCCCACGTTGCTTGTCGCGACCAGTGCCGCCCCTCATCCCTTCTAGAAATCCGGTTATCCCGAACTTGGAATGTGGAGATATGTTTCGTGCGTCTGTTGGTAAGTAGCTACCTGGTACCCTCCCCGCTGGTTCTAGAAAGAGCCCGTTAATCCAAGCTACAATACGGCCACTCATTTTGCGGGCACTATCATCAAAGCATGGACCGTATAGAAGTGCTGCCATAGCATTCATTGACACCCACTGAATTGCATCCACGCGATCGTTGATTTCCTTCTCAATTGTAATTTTATCCACAGAATCTTTGACTCTAAGGCTCTGAACAGCTTTGTAACGCTCAACTTCACGCCGATACTCACTTCCACCATCTGGACCCCATCCAGTCGTGGTGTCCTCACACCACGAAGAAAGAAGATCAAATAATTTTTTGCGGTTGGGAGGTTGAAATCTGCAGATATGTTTTAATAAAAGTTTCAATTCAGAGGAACTTGATGTTCAGGGAAATGAAAAGAAAATACAGTTGAAAGAAACCAATTTAATTCCTTAAAATATACAGACAACACTTGCAAGAAGGAAAAAAGGATCAACGATCACAATGCGCATAACCTGAAGCGCAAGTCAGTGGTATTGATCACACTAGGTTTTACTTATTGATGAACAATGCTGCATGTTGAAAGAAGGTAGCTACAAAAAAATCTTGAAGATTTGAATCAAGTGAACAAATTATATTTCGCAACTAAACGCGAAAGAAATTTCATACAAAGTCAAACTTATAACTCGTGAAAATGGAAATGCACAGCATTTGCGTACAAGCCTGACAATTAGCGCGTGGAACAGAAAGACAAAGCCGGTTAAAAATATGGCCAGAATGAAACGAGATATCAGCAGTGCTGGGTCAACTACCTCTCCGGTTGTGCCTTCACCATATCAACCGCAAGGGATCTCAACACGCAAGCTAATGAATAACGCAAAGACTGAACCTCTTGGAAGTTTTCAAGCGGTCCTGTTTGCACCTGACGCACTGTTTCTTCAATGAACTTGAGAAAGTGCGCACGTAGTGCAGGCCTGCGGGTCAGTATACCAGGCCACACATTCTCTGCCACCATGCGATATACATCTGCCACATGGACCCTAACATCCACTTGCCTCCATTTCTGACTCTGCATAAACAAAAACTTCATGCTCAGCTCACATGACCAAGAATCATACACCGTCTCTTTACGAATAAGTCATGTAATCAAGCAGAGTTTATGATTGCAGATAAACAGCATTTAGGTAACGGGAATACCTAACCACATGTCAATGTACGGTCCGGTTGGAGGGAGGGAGGAGAGAGAAAGAGAGCGAGAGAGAGAGAGAGCGAGAGAGAGCGAGAGACTAGTCTACTCAATGGTACATCTACAAAGGACTGAAAATGTCTGGAGATGCCGCAATGAGAAAATATAATATAGCCGGGTTCTAATAGGTGCAAACGCATGCAGGATAACATCCACTACGGTTCTGACATCTACTTTATATTAGAAAGTAATGTGCGTTGCAATGATGATCACTCTTGAACAGGGAACTCTGTGGGGTGGATAAAGCGAGACACAAATGACTCAAGTGAAAGACGATATTTATGCAAAAGTTAAAATGAACTAAAAGAAGGCCACACACTTCACAACAATTGATGGAAATAACAAGTAAAAATCCCATGGGATTTTACACACCTTCCACTTTGGTCGACTTTCCATCTCTGAAGTGACCTCCTCGACGAATGTCGTAAGGTCAGACAACATCAGCTCACAAAGCTCCAAAGTAGAATGTCCTAATGCAAGTGTAGCTGCATGCTGCTTCCGTGCAAAACACACGTTAGTGACATTTCACATGTAATACAAAATGGAACCACAATGAGAGTCAAATGACAAATAAAGAAACATCTATGATATTGCTTCAGAGGAAAGGCATTGCGACTTATATCAACATCATTTCCAATCACATTAGCAGGAAGAAACTTACAACTTGCCCTTCGTTTCCAGATTTGAGATAAGGAAATACAAGCCTACATAAATCCCTTACAGAACGAATTCCACCATCACTGCTGTCCTCCGGCGGACAGCCGCAAGCGAACATGGAATACAAGTGCCATTGGTCAAGCTTGCTATCAATTTCATGCGATTGAGCAGATTTACCACCCAAATCCGTAGCCGTAATATTAGCCAGTCTTGAGATTATCTCTAATCTGTAATGCATTGAAACAACACCGTTTCATCTGTGAGCGCTAAATATAAAGAAAGGATATCTTACAGAGCGCCGTGACTGATATACTCACTTGTAATGACGCTTGCAATGATTGGGGCAACTTTTCATCCTTCAAATTGTGAACTTAAGATCAATAATCATTCTGCACAAGTTATATAGCCAATTGATCGTTCGAATACAAACATTCAGCTGTACACACACACATGCAGTATACAAAATAGGAGAATTAAGAGGTTAAGTGAGCGAGAAAGCACCTGGCTCCTTGTACCGCATTAGGACACAATTCTGCAACAGAAGTAACTAGTTCACTCAAGCACCGTGCCCACCGCCCCTTATCAGAACTTTCCAAAACAGACTGGAGGCTGATATCCGCAGGGGGAACATCCCATTCACGCCGAAGGTCATACCATCGCAGTGTATCCCAGTAGCATCGCTGGACAATGTCTTCCTAAACAATGTCATACTCATCAGCATCCGACCACCATATGCTTATTCAGATACATCTATAATCAGTTGTTGAAAGATTATGAAAATTTTATGCCAAAAGAGATTTCATAATTTTAGATATTCTGCGAATGTTCAAGTTGGAGTTCCTTGGACCTGACTCTTAACTCTGACATCGATAACTAAAACCAAGATCATACCCAAAAATTCAAAGCATAAACAACAAGGGATGAATCGCTACTGATTTTCCTTTTCCTGCAGAGACTTTGTACTATTAACACAGCATAATAAGATTGATATCCTGAAGATCAACAATGAGTGTGCGCTGAGTTTACCCCAGTTTCCTCGAAGACATCGATTACAAATGAAGGGGAATTTCCTGTTGTGTCTTTAGGAGCGTAACGATTTATGTCATTCTGTAGATCACGCACGCAACGCAAAAGCTCCAATGCGGTACGGCGTATATGTACGTCTACGGAACAAAGGAATATAAGACCAACTGCGTCCATGCCAGAAGGATCAAAGTTGCTCCTTTCACCATCAGCAAATCCTGACATAGTTGAAGGAGTCGACAAATGACCTGCGTTCCCGGTCTTCCTCGAAGAAAATTGTGAGGAGGACTCTTCTGCAAGACATGCACGCCAAGCATGTAGCAACTGAACTAAGCGGCCAAGCGATGAATGAATTAATAAGTTGTAATCGTCCGGAATTCGCAAAATGAAATTTGCCATCCCCCGCATGACAGCAAACCTACTTTGAGGCAGATCCCGCACAGTCCTAAAAAGCACTTGAATTGCTTCTTCCCTAACACCTGTATCTACACTAATGGCATACACTGGAATAATTTCTGTCAATTTCTCAGCTTGCCACTGCTCTGGAATAAGATGCGGAACGCACTTAAGAGCCCAACGAAACACCAGCCATCCTTGTGATTTTTCTTTCGTCGTTGGTTCTGTGTCACAACAACAGACCATTCGATATTTAGACTTACCATAGATTCTATACTTGACTGCACACTCTGGATGAATAAAAAAGGGTTTGAGGTGTCATAATTGGAGATCAGAACAGTAACAGTAATTAACTGGACACATCATTATGGTGGGAAATTAGTATTTGAATCACACATTTACTTAAAATCATGATCATAACACTCTCATCATATCAGGAAACTAGTCTAATGAGAAATAGAAAATACGAGATGTCCTCTGTAACAATAGATGTATAAAATAGAAGAGGCAAGTCACTAATTCCTCTACAAATTCCCAACTATCTGATGAACTGAAGTGATCATAAGAAATACAGGGAGGGTGTAACAAGCTGTCAGTCAGAAAACCAACCTGTTGTGATTTTGGTAGACGTCAGTAATAAAGTGCCGAATATTGCATGGCAAGACTTGATGATAGAACCCAAAGCAGATCGAACCTTCGGAATGTAAGGACCAATATTATGTCCTTCTAAGGCTGTGTCACTATTAGCCGATCCTGACGCATGCGACCATGATGTAGAAGAACCCCGAAGAGATGACGTGGCAGAAGAATGCAAATCTTCAACTCCAAATGTGTCTGCCCCATAACGATGATGTGATGGGCTGGAGACCACCGCTAATAAAGCACGCAGACCAATGACTTTGGCTTCACTCAGCTCAGTGCGCAAAAGCTCCAAAATCATATGATTCATTGAAAAATCAAGATAAGCATCAGCAATAGTAACACAAAAGTCCACAAGCTTATCATGTTGTACGTCTTGGGTAAGAGAACCTTTCTTTAGGTTAGTCAGTAGCATCGTGGCGATACTGTTCAGATACAACCATATTTTTTCTTGCTGCTGACTGGCTGCGTATACATTAAGATAAAATCGAAGCACCCTGTGTAGACAATCTAAGGCCATTGAGCGAAGCATTTTGTCCTGCCAGCACCCATAAGTATGACCCCTGGTAGTGAATATTAGCTAATAAATGAATGCAGCATTTACGAATTAGTGTTAAAAAAAAGAACAAAATTAAAATTACAAAAATAAATAAATAAATAGATAATAAAACGTTTTTAGAAAGATAAATCAAACGTATCATCAAGAAATTGACTTGGAAAGTTTTACAATACATATAGACAAATAAAAACGAAAATAAATAAATTAAATTAAAATCTTACAAGCTTTTTTGCATTAGACTCACTAATTCAAAGTCGCTTTCCTTAAAGTCTAAGTAATGAGTGACACTTCAAGCATAAATAGATGCAATCCTTGAGGATTGTTAAGAGCATGAAGGTACCTTCAGAAGCTTGTAAAGATTGTCGAGATGGTTACCAAATGAATCTATAAATGTTTGAGGATCTCCCAGGGAGAGAAGCAACGTAACCAATGGATAGCCAACCTACATGAGCCGTTCATATACAGCACATTATATGAACTTCCAGACATTGAGAAAAATCTAAATAAAACAAAAAAAAATTTAAACTCCTGCCAAAACAGAGCATTAGTATTTATCATATTGACTCAAGCAACTCGCTCCTCTCATCAGAATAACCACATCAAAGATCGTTACTCAGAGTCAAAGGAATGACACAATGCAGAACATGTATGAAAGCGAAGACTATCCACTCACAATCACATGCTTGCTTTGCTTATCCATCCAAAGATTAAGCTGGCCCCGCAATTTGAAAACTGCATCGTACCAAAGACTTAGAGCTTGATCGCCTCCAGTAGGTGGCCAAGCTCCCTTTTTGCACTCTGCCAAAGGAACAAGAATGCTTGATAACATGTTGCAGACAGCATGATGAAGTTCAGCCTTTTTCTTTGTAGGATTTCCATCTAATGGATTTGCCTTGGTTATGAAAGAAGTGGCAGCGTTGAGACCAGCACCCGTTGTCATCTGCTCTCCAGTGCCAAGAATTCTAAATATTAGAACCAAGCTTCGGCATGCAAACCGTATCAACTAACGGACGTGACGAAAGTAATCGACTCTAGGATGAATTTGTAATCTTTCCAAATAAACACTATAAGAGACCGCCACTAAACAATGACAGATTCATTCCTTGCACTATTCCTTCAACTGGATAAACTTCAACCATCCAAAGGAACTCGAACATACAGATGAGAACAATTCAGCTCACAAAAATAGCCACAATACAAATCAGCAATATCTACATGTCAGATGATATCATGTAAGATACTTCACGAAAAGAAAGAGAAGGATAGAGCACACCTCAAGTTTAAGGTAGCGCATTCCATGTATAAGGCTTAGTGTCTCACTTCGTACAGTGTCATATGAGCGCCGCAGATTCAGCTCCATGAAATATCGTTCGGTAATAGAACTAAACCTGAACACACGTAGAACATAGGAGAAACCGACACCATTAAATAAAACTAAATACTTAAGAAGATTATACAAAATATAACAAGCAACTAGATAGTATCAAGATTTCTCATCAAGCATTTGACATATCCACACCATGACAAGCCGGTTATTGGACAAACCACCACACTTGAAAATTGAAAAGCCCGGAATCATCAATTGTACAACTTAAAACCCAAACAAATATTTACGAAGCTTGAGAAGAATAAGACAAGTTAGGGACCCAGAGGTAAGAAACACGTCTACAAAGAGGAAATACCTTAATCTAGACAGAACACCCAGCAGCTGTGCAACAAGGTCTAAAAGTAGTCCACGCAAGTCAACAAGAGATGGATACTCCGCTTGGCTCACAACTCTGTCCAGCATACAGAGGCATATCAGTTACAATGACTCGTTATATACATCGCAAAACCATCTAAAATTAAATTGCAGAACTCTCATGAAAAGAAAATCTAGAAGTTCAATGCTTGATTAAAAAAAACCAAGGATGTACAATCCAAGACCCATTTTCATGATAATAATAAAGTCCATTACTATCCAAATAAGCAATCCATGGGAAAAAGGTCTCCTGGAAAACGTATGTAAATTCAATGATACAACCTTGACCGTAGAAAACTCTGGTACCAAGGAGAATATAGATAAAAGATTAACAAGAAACTAGGCCTCCAGTTCTTTGCACAGGCATCTAATAATATATCAAATAGTACCTGTCTGCATTGAGGAGCCAGTCAAACGCGAACTTCTCAAGCCCCGCCCAGAGAATCTCTGCAGATTGTTTGTACGAAAAACCCGGACTCAAAATGGCAAACTAAAAGCAGTAAACAACTGGTCTTCATTACTACTTGCCGACTTCTTTCAGTTTTTAAGGCCTAGAACAAACAATTACTTAAAACGTAGGATGCACTTTAACAATGAAGAAAAGCTTACCCGTGAGACCTTCTGCTGGGCAGCACTCCACGATTCGTATGCAAGCTGAGCAGAAAATACACTCCACAGCTAGCTGCAAACCCAGAAACTCAAGAACCTCAGTATGAGAAGAATACCAATTCTTCTTCTCAAATGTGGAGCAGTAACACGCTATTCCTGGTTGATCGATCATTAGGAGCGTTGAAACTAAAACCTAAGATACGCTCTTATTCCCAAACATGTCCACATTACAAGATAAAAACTGACCTTCCTTTGGAAAGCCGAAGCATCAGGTAGCCCTTTCGGTGTTTCACTGCATTTTGTGAATAAGACCTAGTTAATCAGTGTCATACCACCATGCGAAAAGACAAATATTTCTTCATTGATACAATAATCAGCTTCTTCGTAGAAACTTAACACAATGATCTGTTTGACGTTATAGCTGGGGCGAAGTATCTTGACATCTTGTAAGCATTCGAATGTGAACGTGTAAAATATGGAAACAACTAGTGGAGCACGCATGCTCTCACTAAGAAAGACAAGAAAATACTCTGCATTGCCAACTAATCCAATCACCGCTTGCCTCTGAAACCAGCTCCATCATCATCATTTCAAATCAGGGTATTCACAAGTAGTAGATGCAGACCGAATACATAAAACTTGATCGTTACCTGTCCCGCCATTTAAGGAGTGCCTCGAGAAGGGGTACAGGCGTATGATGGGCCACCATAGCTAGGGAATCAAGCACTTGTTCGTAAGAGGGATCTAATGCTCGCAAATACTGCCCATCCTGAAATTAAAACTCATTCCAACGAGCAGAGTCTCAGGTCTTTTCACAATGCCTGTCGAATTTTTCAATCTACTTAAATACCACTAAGGACCAGCAAGCTACCATCTAAATACTAAAAAAGAGAAAATTCGAGCGCATCAGAATCGGAAAAAAGAACCTGATGAGACCGGTCGATTGCACACTAATATGGGAGAATGGGCAGAGAGACAGATTATTCACTGATCAAAGGATTTATAGTTCAGATGTGTTTGTGTTAACTCGCATCAACCTTCCTCTCTTTCACAAAACTAGACAAAAGACAAACAAAGGAAAATAAAATAAAAAAATGAAAATGAAATTTAAAAAATCGTACAATCCAGCATCAATTCAGCGACTCTTCCAGAACAGTCCGCCAGCTTAGGTCTCGAAAATTGCAAACCCCATTTCCCACCGAATCTTTCCCCCACAGAAGTTCTAAAATCCTTTGCCACAACTGAAGCTAACCTGAGCCTGGGCAGTGTCCACACGGCGGCGAGCAAGCGGGAGGAAGCGCTGCAAGAGCGCATCCACGATCAGCTTGGGCGCGTTAGCAACCCGCATTGTGGCAGACAGCTCCCTCGCAACAACCCGCCTCTCCTTCGCTTCTTCCCAGCCACTCCACACTACATGTGTAGCCCAAGGAGGCACCAACTCACTCCATCCAATCTCTGTCCCACCATAGCCCTCTTCCGCGCTTCAATTATTCAATGATCTCCTCGCAACTCGACGCCAATGTGCATCACCACCACCTAATGCATGCAGTCTCTAAATCCCCCCTAAATCCCTGCATTGCTCAAATCTCCGCATCGCAACCTTGTGTTCTCCCAATTAAGCTGCACTCCACTGCTGGTAGGAATTGCGCCTCGATGACCTTGTCAGATTTCTGATCTCCAACGATGCAAACACGGAAAAATTCAATCCAATTCCGTTGTCGACGGCAGCGATTGAAGCTTCGAGGAAGCGAAAGCTCTGCTAAGGGAGAGAGTCGCACACTGTGTCTTGTCGGGCCTGATGGTATTAGGGTGGACCATCCTGAATACCCGGACCGGGTGTTCCCCCTTATCTGGTTATCAATCGAATGGCAGTTACGAGAATCTACAATAATTTTCAGTTGCAGGCGTACTCTCGAAGACATCGTACTATTGGGTACTAAATGTCAATCTGCTGGACGTGCGAATGTCAGAAAGTCGCCGTCCGTTGGATGTTCGTGCAGACCGAGCGTGACCTGACAATCAGCTGCTGTCGCGAAGCCTTTGTGAAGGAACGCTGCCACCATGAGTTCTCGGCGTTGGAAGCACGGCAATGGAAAGGAAGAATTGCGTCGTAAGGAGGAGGAGGCTGTTGATGAAGTAGAAGAGGAGGAAGAGGAACGGGAAGAGGAGGATGAAGAAGAAGAAGATGGAAGCAGAGAGGAGCAGGAGATTACGGAGTATGAAAAGCAGCGCCTCAAGACCATCGAGCGAAACAAGGCCATGCTTGCATCGCTTCAGCTGCCCAATTTGGCGGCGTCTTTCGCTGAAGCTACCAACCAGTCTAATAAAGCTGCAAAGCTAGGGGTTCCTTCTATTGCGAGGAGTGATAGTTCACGCAGGCGTTCGGAGCGGCTGAAAGCTGTGCGCGGACAACGAAGGTAAATTTCGGGTTCCGTTTGTTCTTTCTCTCTTTCCTTTGTTTTTTTGTTTTTTCTTTGCCGGGATTTGTAGCGAAATTTCGCAATCGGTGTGTGTGATTTAGGGCCGGTATTGGGGAGGTGAATACTAAGTTTTTGATGAATCCAGGTTTATGTGATCAGGGGTTAGGGTTTATGTGATCACAGGGAGGTTTTAAATGGGATCAGTTTCTTTGTTCTAAACCTTCTTCGGTGCTTAATGGTGACAATGTAACTTAAATAAGGGAACGAGACCGTGAATCACTGACACTTTTGACAATTTTGACGCATGATGTATCAGTGCGGCGGGCGATGATAGCGGCAGCTCAGGCAAGTCCGATTTTGAATCTGATAAGTCAGACTATAGTCCAAGTAAGAAGAATCACCGGGATCGAGAGTATGAACCTACTGACGACGAGGCAGGCCTCTCGGAGTCTGAAGATGAGGTGGATGAGCAGGAGAAGGAGGTCCTGGAGGAAGGTACCTCATCTGTCATGTCCGATGGCTTTGACATGGATGATGAACAGTATGCCCTTCAACAGGTAGGGGAAGTAACAGGAGAAATTATTTAATGAACAAACAACAAATTGGAAGTGAGATTTGCTGTGAATCAGCCTTCGTCATTTTATCGCATTGCTGCTTGTACTCGAACGGATGAAGCGTACTATTTATTTGGTTTAGGAGAATGGTTGTCTTCATGATGCATCTATTTAGATGCCCGTGGTTAGCTTGAGAAGTTTGTGGAGATTGCAGGACGACTTACACACCAGTAATTTTATGTGATCTGTGGAGTATTGCAGCATCAAGTTAAAACGCATTCATGAGCTTGTGGTTCAAATCCAGTGAGGGTCGTGTCACGTGTGACTAAACACGGCTCTTCAGATATTTTTAAGGCTAACCCTCATGTTTTAAAATGTTACTTAACAAGTTTTGATACCATGCTTTGGTTTGTAGGCTCTTGCTTTATCCATGGGAGCGTCAATAGAAGCGACGGATTTTGCTGTATCCTCGAAAAAACATAAGAAAAGAAACGCAGCAAAAAAAAGAGCTGCAGAATCTATGGGGCTGGATCCTGAGGATGATCTTGAGGATGACGCACCAGTAAAGCCTAACAAGGCCAAAACCAAGCGAAAGACACAGAAGATGGTAAGGAACGGGTAACAGTCTTCTATTTGAGGGAGCAATTGCTTGTACTAATTATCGTGGTTGCACTATACTTGTTTGTAACAATTGACTGATGCTGGAAGCCAACGTTTTTGACAAAAAAATTGCAGGGACACACATGTGAGCAGCAAATGCATGGATTCGTTGTTTCAACTTTTATCATGCTCATGACATATAGTGGTGATTGACAGAGTAATAAGCGTCATTTCACTGAAGAAGAAGTGGATGCACTGTTTCCTATCTTTGATGGTACGTTGTTTATCGACATTGACTGTCCTCGCGCATCATTTTTATCGATAGCATGAACTGTATGCAGTGGCATCGTATTTGAGAACAGACCTAGTGAGCAGCTGTATTTACTGTGGATATTGCGAATTTGCAGAAAGAGGGAGGGGGCGGTTGACTGTAAATGATCTTGAGAGGGTGTCAACTGCACATGACTTCACATGGAGTACAGAGGAACTGCTAGACATGATTCATCTGTTCAACAGAAATCAAAATGGCGTGGTGAGTGCCTCAAGACACACTTAGGCCAATGGGTAGTGCATCTTTTCAAGTCACATGGTGATAAGTGTATGGTGGATGTTCGTTTGATGGCGTGTCCTCAAATCTGATAACTTTGTTTTGTTGTGGTATGCGCAGCTCGATTTGGAGGATTTCAGAAACGTAGCCACTCGTTGCAACTTAATTATTTCTAAAGTATAAACCTGCATCATTTTATGAATTCAACCTTACTGTTGAGCTAGCATGGCTAAACTATACTAAGTTGACTTGTAGCGAGTACTCCTTACATTGTGCTCTTGGACCCTTATCTGTTCTGTATGTGTGAAACTAGAAGATACTACCGTGTTCCTTTCCGAGCTGGTGAAACGTTGGATGTGCTGGCAGCTTCGAATTAATGCCTGATTTGGGAGATCAGGATTGTCTGACGTCGCACGGTACAGGACCGAAAGGCTCCGCATTATGAAAGAGTCAAATCACAGGATAGACCCCAGCACACATCATCGATCAATGTTGTGCTTGGAAGCACTGGCATGATTTTGTACCAGTTGCTTTACCTTATCAAGAATGAGATGCAGGAACAGCTCACAACCATTGCCATATTCAGGACAGGCTCACTTGACTAACTGAATGTAAGACTACGGCTATACATTTTCGATTAGCCCTTATGAATTTTGCACCAGTGAACTGTCATGGGCTGTAACTTCAACGTTTGGTATTAATTGCGTAGACCATTCTAAAATTATCATCTTAGATTCCCGGATAGTAAAACCTGTCACGAATAAAATGATTACTCCAAGTGGCCTCCTGTGGCTGCTCCCCACTACACACCCAAATCTTCACAATATGCAAATTTTCACACTGTATTATGAAGTTACCGAACAAGTCCCTTGTAGCGTACTAGTGATAGCAAGATTGGTAGAGATGTTTTAAAAGTGTCTACTTCAACACCAGAATTGCTGCTGGACGATACGTTCAATCATCACTCACGATTTCCCCATCCCTGCAGGAAAGCAACCCGTAGCCACCAAGAAGGTACAATTGCAAGCCAAATCAGTAGCAGAAAATGTATAGGACACAGGAGTATGTGCATTGCAGTGATTGAATGTAGCTGTTTTGACTTGGTGACAATATTAGCCCTTGTTGACAGAATAGCTGCTGCCAAGTTCGCTTCATCACTCTTGGAGAGGCTCAGACAACATACACAATGTAAGGACAGCAGTTTCGATGATCTTTCACAGAACAAACAAGTATGAGTACTGGGCACGGCACTAGGGTGCTCTGCTTTCTTGTTTCACGTTGATACTTGCTGCTACCCTTATTTTAGATTTTCATAAATGAGCGCTCAAATTTTAAGGCTGATGAAGGACTGTACCGAATATGTGAAAAAAAGTTTGACATACAATGCACGGTTGAGCTCTGGAATCTGCTCTTTTTACAAGTGGCATTATCCCTATTTATGCTGTATGCTCGATATTCTAATCAGAATCTACTCTTTACCTCCAACTTATGAACAGAAAGTAGGGAGTTCAGTAGATTATTCTTAGAATTTGAAATGTAATCTGGGAAGTTCAATGGGTAAATGAAAGACATTCATGTTGTAAGAATTTTCGCTTACACGGTAAATGTGCTTGAGGGATACATGTAAAATATTTCACAGCTAGTCGGACAATAGCAAATTGACCAAAACCAAGTACCGCAATCGTTCGAAGATGATTTTAGGTTGATTCCACTTAGTAAGCCTCCGATATCGAACCACTGATAATCTCTAGAAGAGACCTTCGTTAACAAGAACCCAGTCCTGTTCAGCTATATACAAAACCTGTCAAAATTAAAGTGAAAATTTTATAGAAATATAAAATTTAAACTAAATTCAAAATTAAAAAAGAAAAGTCGGGACTAAAATTTGCTTCGCTTCTGTAAGTCATGGCATGATGACGAGCAACTAAAACTGATGTACAGTGGCATTGGATTGCCTGCTTTGTGCACAACCAAACGTGTACTGTTCTAATAAATATTCTCTAGTTGTAAACCCATTTTGAGTTCCTAAGTTTGATCCATGTATGAAGGGCAAAATGGAAAAAGCCCTAACTCCCGCATGTCAAAATCATCTGCAACATCTTCGAAGTCGGCCCAGGAAAAGCCTTGTAGAGATGGATGAGGGATAGTCCTGCATTCGTGCGAAGAAGCGGAAACGCTCACAAAAGAGGGCGTCGCACAACGAAAAGAAGAGCACTTCTCTGCCTCACAGCCTGGAGCCTTCATGTTGACGCTGCATCTCCAAAATCACAATTATCTGAAAGGAACATTGAACCAGTCGATGTGCGACACTAGCTTCAGCAGTACCCTCAAGTTACAGCTTACTAACCCCACTGCTGATGATGGAGTACCATTGTCCAAGATATTACGAACCATTGGCTTATAGTGCGGGTGTGGAACTATCTCACCGGACACCTTGCACTATTGAAGTATGCGGAACCAACTAAGGAAGCGCTACTTGTGTAGACATGAGCAGATTCGAATATGCTGCTTTCCTGGTTCCTGAAACTCGCCCTATACCTGCGGCCACATATACAAAAAGCGTTCCTTGACCATTACGGAAGCTTAATTTCCATGAACTCACGTGGGTAGCTTTTCCAGCAGGCCCTAGTATCCTCAAATTCACAATTCGACTCCTGACGTGATCCACATCTAAGCAGCCATCGCTGGGTCTGGGAAAGACTTCTCATCCTTCTCTTTCTTGAAAGTCAGTAAGGATCGTAGATTGGCAAGCCGACCTTTGGCAGCCTTCGAACTGCGCATGGTGGGAGCTATGCAGACGGGAACATTCAGTACTGGAGTAACCCTCACGCTCGACGTATACGACGCCAACCTCTCAGGACTGCGGCGAATCTCCCTTGTTCTTAAAGCTCTGAGCTGGTCTTGTCCTTTACCACCCTTTGATACCGGATTACTGCACCGTTCCAGATTCTTTAAAACTATTCGAGTAGAATTTGCTGCTGCTGCTGTGTTTCCAGAGCTTTTGTCCGACTTCTTTTTAAGATCCGTTACATTCAGCTTATCAAACTTATCGAATGTGATTTCTAAAGAACTCGCCGTTTCATGCATTCTCCATGAGTTCCTCAAAGATCCTGGTCTTAAATCCACCTCTGTTGCAGAATAACTCCACGTATCAGGTTCTACATCTCTGTTCGTCTCGGAAGCTGAAGACGTTGGATAAACTGGGGACGCCACATGCAGAGCAGCTAAACCAGCGGGTTTACTGCTAATGGCCTGAGCACGCGGAGGATGAAACGCTTCATACTGTGGTGGTGACCACGTACTGTGGGGCTCTGAAGGTGGAGGATTCGTGACACTACACTTCATTTGCGATGAATTAGGATCCGAGGGGCTCGCTTTCGCACTTTTGTCTAAAGACGAATTCCTTCGAAAAATCAAGCGGAGAGAGCTAGCAGCTGAGCCTGAATTTTTTTGAGTTGAAGTAGGCTGCTTGCTAGAAGGCAACGTCTGTTCTTTATCTGGACACAGCCGGTCTCTATGACTATCAGAGCGTGCTCTTCGGAGGAGGCCAATCACCTTCTCCCAAGTATGGGATTTCGGCTTCCCGGTACTTTCCACAGGAACAGCAGATGAAGATGTCGCATTCCCAACATCCAAGCGTCCAGGAAGCTGTGAAGGAGTAGCAGGTCGCATATCCAGGGGTCCAGAAAATCTCAAATGATTTTTCTCCTGTCCGTGTAGAGTTCCCGAAAAGATTGTTTCCTCCCGAGTCAACGGACCTGACCTACTGATACCCGAGTTGTGCTGCCTTTGAGATGGCAGGGCAACATTAACGAACGGTGTTTTAAGCGAGTCCAGCGGTCCAGACAAACTTCCAGAAACTCTACCTTCTGGAGGGAGAAAAGGATGTTGACTTTGTGGAAGAAGCCTACCCTGGTGAAAAAGCTCATCGGCTGGTAACATGCAGCTACCGGATACAGGGTCCTGGGAAGATGACCCCATACAGAATTCAAACTCGAGAGCACGGTCATCACCATTCCTTTGGTCTTCCTTCACAGGTATTCCAATCCTCTCCATTTCGCGTACTGAAGTCTTATCCACGATGTCAGTAGAGAAAGATATTCGCGGGCTAAGCCATCCTATGCCATGGGCTGAAGTCAGGGAATCGCTCCTAGAGTCACGCTCCCCCATTTGAGATGCTACTACTTGTAAAAACTCCTCAAAATCAATAGCACCACTTTTTTCAGTGTCAACATCAGTAATCATCTTCTCAATGTCCTGCAACACCATTATAATGCAACAATCTCAGTGTACTCTTAAGATACAATATTATCTGTATTTATATAACTGCCAACCCATATGATCTAAGACTCATGCCACATCGAAAACATAAGTGCCGTTTAGATTAACTAAGCACAGCACTTGCCGAGAGGTAGATCCGGTGGAAAGATTCACATCTTGAAGTGAGTACTCATGGTCGCTTAATGAATTCAAGTAACAGAGAAATTCTCAAAATCTACTCATAAGAGATTTCAGGCAGGTAGCTAACCTCTTCTTTTGGTTCAAATCCAAGAGTTCTGCCACAAAAACAATAGTGTAATTAGCTAAAACGTAGCGTCAAATACTCAGATCCAGGTTCACCTTCATCGTCAAAACTTGTGCTGCTGTGATAATTTCCATATTTCCAAGGAGCGTTACAGCTCTTAAGATCGACTGGTATACAAGTATGTAAAAATAAGATCATTCACCTCAAGGCCACTACCAAGTTCTTTGCAACAACAGGTCCTGCAAAACAAAAACACGTGAAGTTATTGGTCAGCGTGCCAGATGCACATCTCAGCTACTACCACACTGATTCTGTTCAGACAAAAAACAATTGAAACGGTTTCGAAATGTAAACCTGAGGAATCTGTGCAGAAGAGATCAAAGGCTTCTCGAATCCCTTGCTTTTGCTCTTTAGTGAAAGCCTGAGGCTGACCTTTGTTCTTGTCCCACCTGGCGTTCTCCATTTCTTTACGGAAACTCTGCATTGACAAGTAATATCTCATTAGAGAAGTAGATTACTCAGCAACTCAGAAAGTAAAAATGGTCCAAAGAGTTCCCGAAGCGAAACAGACCGCTTGCTGGCAGTTACATCAACCCAAAAACGCCCTAATCATAGAAGACTACAGCTGTTAAACTCATTGTTCAGATGTGATATACGAGTGCGTTGGGGAAGGCCATGAGGCAGTTGCGCACAACGTCACCGCAATTTCATCAAGAAAATTGAAGTAAGCCTGAGGAATCTCAACAAGCAAAAATAGCAACTAAATCCAATACAAAGAAACAGTAGAAGTTCAAGTTAGAATGCTTTGGGAATATGACTGCAGAATAATGGATTTCCATCGCGACTTCTTAAGAGCTCATGCTCCAATTGCAATTTGTTTCATTGCTAATGGAATCACTAATAAACACCGTGAAATGAATAAAAACTCGCTCAGATAGTGCAGCACAGAGGTACTCCATAACAGCACCCAAGCCTTCAAAATGTTGCGTCCATGTAACAGAAATCTTAGGAGTGACAAAATTATGTAGAACATGGGTCATTGAACATTGCAGAAGTTAAGTAGTATTAAACCGTACAGAAAAGGGGCACTGGCTACAGTTGAGCCGAGGCAGCCTTCGTTCACGCCATTTAATGGCTGACCACTATACCTACCACTAGACGGAGACTGATGCATAAAACTGACCCAACCTAATCCGAAGGGGATAAGGTGCCCTCCAGTAGTTAAAACACAAAATTTTGAACAACATTGACAGGGACAGTTCCCATCAGTTCAGGAAATTAACCGGACCACTATCTCCGAAACCAGTAAAAGATGAGGCAATTCCTGATGTAGAGTTCAGCTGAGACTCCCGACGGGACCACTGAAAAGATATCATAAACATCACTAGCAGCACCAGCAGGAGACGCATCTACACCAAAAGCTAGGTGGCCTACGTATAATTGAGTTTCTGGGAACCTGGAAAAGGGTTGAATCACTACCAGTCTCACTAGATAAACCTGCCTGCAAGTTTTTATGGTGGCAGCTCGCCAGCTGCATTACTGCTAGAGTCAAACTAAATGAAGTCTACTAGGAAACACATACTGACCTATCGAACCCACATGCCATCGCCATACCGCGATCAGTTTTCTTCACCATCATCATCAGTAGTAAGATAATTGTTGTAGACACAAAAAGTTCTTTAAGTGTGCACCATCACACCACCTCCAAGCACCATTATAACCCCACCTCATCATCTAAACCCCGCTTGTTAATCCCTCCGAAACCCTACCATTCCCTCTTTCATTACAACAACAAATTTATACCATGCTTGCAGCAATGAGAGTAACCTTTCATACTCCACTCAACACGGTTTCTTTCAAGTGTTTCAAAGAACTTCAAAACTCTTCCTAGTATAGATCGCCATTCATAGCTCGGTTGTGGGAGGAAAAAACTACAAAATACAAAACCTTGCTATGTCTTGCATACATGAGAAGCCGAAATAATGGCGCAATTGAGACCCAAGGAGCTAGTGGGGGAAAAAAAAAAGGGGGGCGTTTGAGAAGAGAAGAAGTCGCCATTTCAGTGTGTTTCTCGAGGATCAAGGACAACTAACCTGTAAACATGAAAGAAACCATACGCAACAAGAGGCTCGACTGCCTCAGAGAACTTTAGCCGAGAGCTACAACAGAGCTCTGAAAGCTCAGATCACAATCCAGAAATTAAGAACCAGAACTTCAAACTCTAAACTTACAAACGCCTGTGAATAAAAAATATATATGTATGAACAAATATTTTTTATTCTTCACTCTTATTTCTTGAAAGAGAGAGCCTAAGAACAACGCAGGGAACCGCACTCGCAACAATGCGCAGCCGATAACGCGGAGGGACTGAACTTCCACGTCCTGCTCATTCACGAGCTTCCGCACTCCGCTCTACACCTCATTCTCAAATCCCCGACACCTCTCGCACTGCTAAGCTTAGCTCCGCTCCACTCCGGTCATCACCCCCCTATTCCATTTAAAAACATCTACAATTTCCCGCACAAACTTCGTCATGCGCGGCTGAAACGACTGACCTCCAGCATGCCAAGGGCAAAAAGAACTTGCAACCGAAATGAGTGAAGAACATCCAACTTAATTAACCAAGTGAGTGAGACTGGCAGCGGCAGGGAGTCTCCAGGGAACACACACGCCGTGCAGGATGAGTCGCCAGAGAACCTAAACGGAGGTAAGAAACGCAACGCAGTTCAAGTATTAACTGTCGCTGCTAAGACGAGAACCCAGTGCCGAAAGAAAAGAGATAAAAAAAGGATGGAGCGCTTGATGATGAGCCGGGGCAGCAGGAGGCTAAACACAGGACAGATTAGAGGGGACCAGCCCCGGCCATCACAGACAAGAAGTAGACAACTCCCGAAACTCCGAAAATACAACAGTATGAGACGCTAAACTTAGCCCTGGAAACGCACATCCAAATGCTCTGTTCCGATGCTCCTCTACAGCCAACACCAATGAAGAAAAAAATACTGGCTTGGAAACGAACTCATGAAGCGCAACACGAACGAATGAAGAATTCAAATTCCGGAACTACGAGCAACGTGGTGTTCCACATCGTTTCGTTGGATTCTGACACCACAGCCGAGAGCATCAGAGCTTACAAATACTTCGTCCCACAGCGACGATGATGACCACGGCCGCTGGCTCTATCCAAGCTCTACCTGGCCTCTGCCACAGCGCAGACCCCGCAGTCCGAGGAGAAAGGATGTCTTGCATGCCGCGGGCTGGGTGGACTCCCCACCCAGCCCAACCCGGGTCTTGATGGGAGAGTGAGGCGGCTGCGCGGGGACGGGCCGGGGAGGGGTTCATATCCGCAGGTTGGACCTACAAACCCAGCCGCTCGGGTCAACACACTCCAATAGTCACCTCCCGGTAAGCCGAAGCTTGTTTACTTCATCGAAAATTGCTTGTTGTACACTCTAGAGTGAGCTGTTGAGCACCCTTCTTTAAATAATCGGCGACATGTTGCAAGGCGATGAAGAGCAAAGCCATTCGTGATGAAGAAGGTTCTCCAGATGTGGGTCTATGGAGTGGGTGTGGGTAGAAAGCCATTGAATAGAGTCGACGACGGCAGCAATTTCTGTTGTGCTTTTGGTGTGTTAGTGAACGGGACCGTTTGTGTTGGTTGTTCTTTAAACGCTGCTGGTGGACAGAATTCTCGTATGTTTGCCGAACCTTCTATTTATCAAAAAAAGGAGGAAACCAATCGAGGAACCTACTGTTGAAAAAGCAGCATGTCATCAATAGGGAATTTGTAGCACTTTCTCGTCGGATTGTACGGAGGAGATATCAACTAGGAGGATGACAATTCCTCTCGCCTGTCGCGTTGCTTGCTTATCCTTCGTCCCGCTTTCTGGGCGACTTGTGAGTAGCCTTGTGCCGACCTTGCATGTTCCCTCTAGAAACTGAGACCAACGATTTCTTAGACCACACACGCAGTACGAAGGATCCAGTATTATAATCCATTCAAGTCGCAGGAAGTAGCGGAGAAGGAGAATCCCGGCGACAACAAGAAGCTCTCCCCCTTCACTTGATTCTCGATCATTTCTTCAGAAATCGCGTCAGTGCTTGCTTTGCCGCAGAGTCTTGTGCGGGCGGAGTCTGCGTGGGTAGAGCTAGGGTTTAGAGTGTGCGTTTCCACACCCCAAGCCTACACATTACTTGTTTTGCATTTAAAATCTAACCTTGAGTCGATGTCTTGTTGCAACATGGCACACTTTATTCACCTCACTGTTATTTGCAAATCCTTTTTTAAAAAATTCTTAATGTGACCACTCCAACTTATTAAAAAGATAAAAATTAAAATGCTTGTCGAATACATGAATTGATGTTTAGATTCAGTATACATACACATACATACAACTAACACTAAAATGCTAGACACCTATGGCTAGTGGTAAATATAAATTCAATTCAAGACAAAATGGTTATAGTGTAATTTTATCTGTTTCATTAACTTCCTAAAACTGATTATTTAAGAATGTTATGTTAACAATATTCTTTTTATGTGAATAACATTTTTACTTAAATGAAAAATTTGATACAATTTTGAATATAATGAAATCACATTTGATACTTGATTTTTGTTTTGATGTTATCACCATGTTGTATATTTTTTCCAAAAAAAAAAACAAACAAACAAACAAATAAATTTGAAAATCATGTTTTTCCTATTGAAATATGTTTTTACAATACACTGTGTTTAAAAAAATTAGCCATTAAAATGAAATACATAATATCAAGATTTAAATTCATCTTTTACATTTGATGTTATATATATATATATATATATATTTATTGGAATATTACTTTATTGGAATTTTTTTGGAATAGATTGAAATTAAAACTTTGTGTGAAAAAAATATGTATATATGTACTACTTTTGAATTTTCATTACATGAGTTGTATAGTTTGTCATCATTGTACCACCAAAATGAACTTTCAGTTTCTCCTTCAATACTTGATGTCAACAAACTAGAAATTAATGTAACTTCATTGAATTTTCATTCACAAGTTCAATTTTTTAAAGAGATTTGACAAGTTTTCAATCACAGTGATGCATGACATACATACCAACTGACAAAAAGTAGAAACAGAAATAGAAAGAAATAATTAAAAAGTAATCCACTTGCTCTAAGCCAAGTTCAAGTCCTCCTTTGGTAGGCCATTGCCATAGTTTCAATAGACAAGTAATAGTCTGAAATCAAAATGGGTCCCCATTCCTTCATTCATCCTAATGTAAAGCTCAAAATCCCAACTTGGGCATAAAATTTCAAACTCCCTCAAATTGATTGGCTCAGGAATGTCAGCAGACAAAGTTGAATGCCTTTGAAAGCACAAGATTCCAACATTCATCCACTCTTGTGAGGTAATTTACTAATCCCTACTTTTTCTATAGGTCTTACTCTAATTTTACTTAAAGTTCATGCAAAACCCGGATATTGAGAGTCTGATGACATTGTTTACCACATTTTCTGTGTAGTTTTATGAGGCAAGTGTTCACTTGTGCAATTGGATCTTGTTTTCATTGCTAATCATGAATGCACTTGTCTTTATTACTTCTATGTTGTTGAACATTAAATATGTGTGATAAGAACTTAAAGCCAATTCTATGTTCAAGTAATAGCTTGTTACACTTATTCTGCTGATTATATAATTAATAGGTTGTATGTATTTTGTACTAATTGTTATTTTTCTAGTATCATAGAGATGTAATTTTTCTACGGAAGTAAAAGTAGTAATTTATTTGATGTGTGTGTGTGTGTGTGTGTGTTTTTTTTTTTTTTTTTTTTTTTTTTTCTGTTTTTTATTTAGTTACTTGTATTTGTACTTAAGAGATTATTATGCTCATATTCCAAACATGAATGACAACGAGGAGAATGTTAATCTAATACATAAGAGTTTGAACCAAAGTAAATTATGCGTTACGTACATTACCACATGTTTGAATTTATTCATTATTAGAAGATCAGAAAGTTATTCATTAAGACAATTGTGTGTAGGTACATACATACACACACAAGTATGTGAATGTTTTAATTACCCATTACTATAAAATTGCTGTTACCATTACAATTGCGATGTTTTTCAAATTATAACTCCCTGGGCTTTAATCTCATTTCCAGTCTTGCTCACACACACATACTGTACACTAATCTGAGGTGTCATGAACAAGGTGGTATTTAATTTGGAATGTAAACATACACTTTGTGGAATTTAAATGAGTAACAAATCAAGTAAGCCATCAATCAATTAGCTGCTGATGTGGTATTATGTGCAATTGAATGCCCATTTGCCTTGCTGGCAGAGGACATGGAGCTTGTTCATGCTTTGCCAATCTTCTATGCTTCCCATCACAAATTGTCCTGATTAGTACCTTGTTTAGCCATATGATTAGAGCATTAGTTAGGTTAGTTAGTGCATTAATTAAATTCTACAGAGTGTCAGATTGAGAACATGTGTTTAAAAAAGCAACTTCTTCCCTCCCCTTGTGTGTGGCAAATCCCTCTACCTGGTGAGGTGTGAACAAGTACATTACATAGTTAATTTCAACTTATGGAAAGTCAATCTAGTAAGTTTAAAATTGATGTCAATGCATTCCAGGTACACAAAAACTTTGCTTTTCCACCTTCCAAAATCGTACTCATTGCCATGTTGGAAGTTGATATGGACAAAATGATATCCAAAGGTGAATGGCCTATTAATGATACAACAATCCAATGCATTCAATAACTTTCAAATTTGAATGTATCATGAAATGCTCATGAGCATCTTTTCCTTGTCATCATTCAAATGACGACAGTTCAAATTGAGACGTCTTCTTTTTAAAGGAGTTTACAAAGTAACTGTCAAATAGCAACAATAACTCTTTTGGACACTGTTATTCAAGGTTTTCAATTTGCAATATAAGAAAATTTATTCCTTACTTGTCCTCTGTGAGTGGTTGCTATTTCTTAACCAAAGGCATGTGCAATATGGGACAGGACAAATCTATATTATTTATTATTTATTATTTTTGTTTATTTTGCAATTACACATATTTCATTATGTTTGTTTAAAATATATATTTACATATATATATGAATATACATTGACTTCGATGTGAATTAGATATTGGATGGTTGAAAAGTGTTCATGAATTTTTGTCATGATTAATCATTAATCTAGAAGTTTGGTTGTAATTTTACATAACAACAATAATAAATCAGATGCACAAACAAGTACAGAAAACTTGACAATGCATAATACAAACTGTAGTTTCTTTTATATATATGTATATATATATAGAACTAGAGTTGCCAATCTAGGTTTCAAGTCTTAGACGAGACATTTGAATGAATCATTGTACAATGTCACCTCCTATGAGTAGCACATGGTATGTAAGAAGTTGACTTGTACCAATGTTCCCCTCATTGTTCCCATTGTTGTTCTCAAGGTGAGGCTTACACACAGTCTTGGTGAAATGTGATTGAAATTACATTCCCATTCCATCCAAATCATCGTGATAAAAAATTCCAAATCATTGTACCTTCAAACTTAGTGTATAAAAATTAAAAGAAGGCAAATTAAAAGAAGAAAAAATAAATAAATACAGCAATTTGTTTTAATTGCTTATAGTTGCTGGTGCTAGAATAACATTTTGTTACACATGATTGCAGTTTTTTGTTACACATGATAAGCAAAATAAAATGTTAGGATTAAGATAATTGCACTAGTAAAACACAGTTTTCTGAATGCTAATATCTGTAAAGGGTCGCTTATTTTGATATACTGAAAATTTTATTCAACTTTTACTTTGGGAAACACGAAAGTAAAAAAAAAAAAGCTTCACAGGAGCATATATGTTATTGTATTTGAAAAGTTGTCTTATGTATTATTAGCAATGTGTTATTTGATGAGTAATGATTTTGAAATCATAAATAAAATTTGATGTATGTTAAAAAAAAAATGTTAGTATTGATAAACACATGCATATAATTTAAACAAAGATAATGGTAATTAAATTGCAATGGCTGTAATAGTTCAAGGTAAGCTAGTCTAATTATTCCAGTTCATGTTGATACTTTTAAAATGTTGGATTTATATGATTATTTAGTGACAGATATAGAAACCAAAATTACTTGAGTTTAGTTTTAATATTTCATAGCAAATGAAATATGAGGTTTATAGTTTTGATTGAGTTATCTAGCTCATGCTTGTTACACCCCTCCAATAAAGTTTGCAATATATATAGTCTTATCTCTGAGTGGAAAAGATTTACTTTTGCAAGCATAGGAATGTGTCATATATATATATATATATATATACAGCTGTTAAATATTACTTGAAATAACATTATTTCCTTTAATGTTATTTACATTCAACCTACCATAATTAAAGTGATCATCAGAGAGTGACCTCAGATTCAAAGAAAATTAACAACCCAAACCAAAACTCCTTTTATTCTTTCCATTTAGGTACAAGTGTGTTAGGAGGTATTAGAAAAAGATAATGAAGTGGAGATTTAAGTTTGCAGAATATTATATTGAACTGGAAATATCCAAGAATATTTTTCACCAAAAATCTCATCATCTTCATTCTCTGGAAAAAAAAAAAAAAAAAAAAAAAAAAAAAACCTCTGTTATGACTTAATAATTATTTTTTATAATATATACTGTTCAATCATAATGCAGCACACAGGAGGACCACATTCTCATAATTTTTTTGTTCATCAGCTCTTTTTTAAATCCAATTCCTCTACCATAATAGCCAAGTTGTGCTTTGAAGGACACAATGGTTCATAAATACCCTAGAATTGAATTTAACTACATGTTCCCTTAGATTTATTTAATAACTCATTTTCTTTCTTCTTCCAACATCATCCCCCTTGTGTGACCCCTCATTTTCATCCTCTTGCCTCAACCCTCCATTATTTATTGACACGAATTTATTTTATTTTGAAGTAGAAACATACCGACAACCCAAATGAAAATTGGATTTGGATAATACGAGGACACTGAACGGATAATCCGATTGACGAACACATCCATCCATAAACAACATAGAATCATTTATCCATTAGTTCATTCATCCATTTAACACCTTCACTTCCACCATGTTCACCTGCGCGGCCGCCGTGTGAGTGCCGGCAGAAGCCACAGCAAGTGAAGCCAACGCAGCCATGACACAGACGAGGACGAGGACTTGGAGCCTGGCGTCGCTTGCTTTTTGTTTGTGTGCATGCAGAGAAATTGGTGCAGACTGCTGCTGCAAAAGCAGCTTTGGAAGGAGCATACAGGTGGCTCCGTAGACCTTGACTTTCCTTGAGTTCATATGAAATTGCGCTAGGGTTTGCAGCCTTGAGCAACGTCGACGCTCCTCCCTCAATCTTCTTTCCCACGGGTTTGAAGGCCATCAAAGCCGCAACTCTGGCCAGGTGCAGCAAACAATCCTCCTGACGAAGCTCTCTTGTACGTGGTGAAGTGTCTCATTGTACATTCACTGAGTATATGAGATTTTGGAGTTCGGAAGGAAAATTTGCGTGCGTTTTATTTTGTTTGTTTGGGGGTCAAACACGAGTAAGGACCGTCTTGGCGCGCTGGTTCGAATCGCTGCGTTGTTCGGCACACTCGGGCAGCTCTGGCGTGTTGCTTTGGACGCGGCAGAAAGGTCGCTGGGCTTGTGGCCTTGGCCAACTCAACCGATGCAGCCTTCTCTGTCGCTCTCTGCTCACTTAAATCCGATTTTGCAGATCGTCTCACCTCAGATTGCCAGAGCTTTTAAGTCCCCCGCTGCCCTGCAGCAGCTCAGAGTTGTGTGCATCGTTAGGCGTGTGCTGGATTTGCAGCAGTTTCTGGGCCTGAACCTGGGAAAAAAGAAAAGAAAAGTAAAAAAGAAAATGCGCCTCTTCGAGGACTTCTCAGGCCTCCTGGATGGTGGCAAAGTGCTATCAATGTTGACTCGAGTCAGCATGTGATCGCCTCAGAGAGCAACAGGATTTTAAAAACACTCGGTTGACGAATCCAACACGCTGGCGCTTTTTTCTCTCGCTTGCTCGATTTTATCCACAGTGAAGTACAAATGGCCTGAGCTACACAGAGCCAGCCATGCGAAGGATCGTGATATCAACATGAATAAGGGCGAAACAGAACTAGCAATTTAAATTTTCTTTAAAAAAAAAAAAAAAGAAAGACAGAAAAAAGACGAACAAAAAGAAGAGAGTAGTCAACATGGTAAGAGCTTACTCACAGCAGACTTATAAAAACAAGGATTGGTGATAAGCTTGCTTTTCCCAACACTGAAGTTTAGTTTCTAGCAATAAACAAAAACGACCAGCAGAAAAGAAAAGGTAGTCAAATAAAAAGCACAAATAAACAGTAGTCCAAATAAACGGCTGAAGCGTCAATAAAAAGCAAAATACACAGTAAACAAAGTGTTTCGTTGTTTTTGTCTCAAATGCTTCTATTACAAGTATGTCTAGACAGCCTGTTCAAGGAATCTCAACCTGTCAAAACCTCACCATGAGGATCATACATTGCTTGAGGATCATACATTGCTTGAGGATTAGCAGCTACGAGAAATTACAGTGTTGGAACCAGCAACATAATAAAGAAAACGGAATAGATTTGTAATTTTGTAATTTTTATTGTTATTTATGTTTTCTGAAACAGTAGGTGGTTAGACTTCTTTGATATGAAGATAAGGGATAATATAATACAGAATAATATTGGAGCACACAAAGGACAAAATGGTTGCTGTTTGGCAGGCTCTTGGCTAAATACTACCACCATCAACAGACTGTCAGTTTGTTGTCACCTAAGGAAGCAAATGTGCATCAACTCAGTGAAACGCGGCTGCAATGAATCACTGCCGTCATAAACGAGTTTCTGTTGTTCTGTGTTCTGCTCATCAAGTTCAAATGGCACCTCAGTACTAATTTAATGTCCCAGCTGCATCTAATGCAAGTGGTCGGGAAATAACGGGGGCTTTCTCGCCGGCTCACGAAAGTAATCATCAGGTCCATTGAGGCATTGATTTCCGCATAAACTCACAGGTGGTAGTAAATGCAACTGAAATCGGGACAGATACTCCATGCTCCACATGAGATGGCACTGTATTTGTAGTTTGACATCACGATTCTGTGATATTGTTGTGTTGCATGCAAGCCACACAGTGTAGCAATTGCATCATACCTAGCCGGATTGGAGCTTGATTCAATATCAACAACCTGCCGACGAAAACCTCGAGGAACTTGTCAGGAGATTTGCTTTCTGGAACAAAACAGAAAAAAATATCACTCATGCTTCATATCGGCTCACTAAATCAACGTTGAGAAAAAGCTTCTAGAATGGAGGGGGCCTTATTCCTCACGAAGAAGCAATTACAATCATCACCGATGACATGAAATAGGAATACGTGAGATCAAGAGCTATTAATTACAAATGTCATGCTCAGTTTATACTGTGGCGATAGAGCCTCCACAAGCTTAGAACAGAGATCATGAATTCATTAAAGGTCAAGATTTTTAACTCATCGGTGGTTCATAAGAGAACATCATACGATTAGAAATGTTCCCAGTGAGTTAAATATAAATCTATACACACACACACACACGCGCGCGCACACATATATTCACTTGGAAACGTTTACATGTTTCAATTCTTACAGATGTCCCGAGAAACGAGTCTACGAAAGCATCGAACCCGTGCCTAATAAAAAATCAACTCAACTATTTGATTGAATCTTGTTCTTTGATCGATTCTCCCAACAATTCAGGTGATGAGGATCTACGCACCGGTAATAAAAGAAAGATAAAATTAAAACAGTTATGGTAGTTTCATGAGTTGCAAATACAGCACCAACAGAGAGACAAAATAGTCTTAGAAGAAAACGAATTCAACGCAGAATATGGGAGCATCGTCTCATACATGATCAAAGAGCACTGCAACAAGCTTCGACATGCACCAAGTTTCTTTGGTTGAGGAATGAGTGGAAAGAGTTAGGGGATTCCAGGGCATCTCCGTGAATTTCGACCTCTACATTACCTGTTCTGAATGGGTTTTCTTCAGCTGAAATTCTACAATCTCGTTGCGCAGAGCAGTCTCGGTTGTGGTTGCTTTCCAAATTCATGTAATTGCCTCAATTTCGAGCAAAATCAAGTCGAATTCTGGGGTTTCGATTACCCACCCTGAAGTCGGTCCACCAGTCAATCAAATTACTCAGTCAGACCTCTGAGATGACGCGCATGTTCAATGAGATCGGAGGAGGTACCCGCGGAATTTATGAAGTGAAATTAACGAGATGCACCTGATTGATTTCCGTCATCTTGTTGTGAATCGATTGCAGTTCCAACAACTTCATGTAGTCAACCTCATTCTTCCCGTTTATTAACCGCAACGCGAGGCTTGTTTAGCTGAATGAACCCAACACATGCTGCACCTTCTGTGGCTCTTGAAGTGCCGCTTGGTGACTTCATGTGCCGCATGATGTAGGATTCAACGGATCTTGATGCATTGAATTGGGCCGTATGCAGCAAAGCTTAATTGAATTTTGATTCGATGGGTCTGGTCACGTGAAATCTGCCTTGCAGTACAGCTGCAATCACGCAAATAGTTGAGGCTGACAAAGGTTCGCTGTTGTAGGAAAGGAGAAGAAGAATAACTAAACCCTAAATCCTACACAATAGTCTGGAAGGAGCATTGAACGGTTAAGCAAGCCTTCAATGTCCCAACATGAGGAATGCAATGTTGCACTTGCAAACTTCCAACCGTTTAGAATCTTTGGTGGAGCGGATTCCTGTTTCTGCATTCCCACCCTCCAAGTGTTGATTGTAAACGCCGGGCCGTAGGTAAACAGAGATGACATAAACACAAAGCGTATTCATTCTGGGGTGTTGCTGGGCTAGATCCTCATGATCTGAGGAGAGTTTGTACGACCACGCTTTCAAAAACATTATGAATTGCTTTCCGTAACAATCGCAACTGTTTCTTATTCTTCTTCTTCTTCTTCTTCTTCTTCTCTTTTTATTTATTTTCACTGAAGCCGTTAGTGGTCACCGTAGTAAAATACAATGCGCTGTGCAATGTTTGTGGTGACCTTAGTACGACTTTCAAGCTCCATTCACTGTCAAGAGAACAGCAACCTGATGAACCTCACAATGGTTTCAAGAGCGGATAACTTCTGCACATTCTAGGTCATCTTTTGTCCAACAAGGATGAGCAACAGAGCCTCGGCGCCGCAAGCCAGGGTAAGTAAGCGTGAACAATCCAGAGAATTCTCACAAAGAGACTCCAGAACATGGCCTCCGCAGAGTAGCAAACTTGTGTTAACACCTCCCAAGCAAGGGCAAGGCCAGGTAAGCCTCGGATTACCACAGATACTTCAAGAAGTTACGATCGGCTTCAGTGTCCTAAACATGCAGCACGATTTGACTTTGTGTGTTGCTAAATGGTACAATCACTCACTAAGCACGGAGCTGCCTAGCACTGATCACACAAGCACAAGCTTACACTCCATCGTCGTTGTCGCTGGCTCATTTTTTCCTCTCCTTCCCTCTCCAGTCTCTCTGCACTCCAGTTCCAGCTCCTTGATTGGAAAACCAACGCTGTCCGCATGCGTTTGTGTGCCATTCCGTTCACACTCCCTTTACTCGGAAGCAGTTTGCTTACAGCATCATTCACATGCAAGGTGGTGGTTCCGAGCTAACACAGCACGCAAATTGGGTATTTCTGTCGCGACTGAGGCGCATCGCAACACGGTAGGTTCCGCTGTATGGGTTTCGAGGAGCGCCGACTCCATTTCCCATGTGGTCTTTCACTCTTATTCCTTCTTTTGCCACCAACACCACTTCTTCTTCTTCTTCCTCTACTTCATCTCGTTTTGGCGATGCAAACTTCAGCATATTCCGGAGAGAGGGTACAAGGGGGGAGGTCGTGAAGTACCAGGCTTCATTAATGGCAGGGCAGCATTCCAAGGAGTACAGTGATGGTGTAAGAGTCATAGAGTATGCTGCATCCTCGTCGTCGTCTGAATCGTGTTGTTGGAACTAGTAATGTGCAAGGAAGGGAAGGGACAGGGAGGGGATAATTGTGAGGCAACTGGTCATGATGGAGAGGGGGAGTGGCGCTGGAGAGTTCCATGAAGTCTCACGGTGTCCACCTGCCTCACCATGAGGCTGGCGAGGCCCTCCCGTTCCGTCGAGGGATTTCATTCTCTTAGTTGTCAATCAAATTTATTCCATCCATCTCATGTATATGTATGTTTGTGATTTATTCCATCTTTATATATGTATATGAGTGTGGATATGTGTGTGTGTGTGAATATGAATGGTGAACATACTCAATAAATAGTTAATATTGATAACACACATTTTTGCTTGAAATCATTCATTTGTTATTGTTATCATCAATATTTGTTATTGTTATTATTATAATGGTTTAAAGGAAAAAAAAAAGTTATAAATGAAAAAATTGTACTAATATTTAATACTGATAATAATGATATTTTTTTGATGGTATAAATTGATGAGAAAAATTTACACCATAATTTTTAAATTAAATATATACACTCTTAGTTTATGGTATTTCATACAATATTTAAAGGAATTACTAGATGAACACCTCCCTTTTATTGCGTGGACATTCTCCCATGCCACGCACCTCCATATACACATACTAAAATATAGGTTAAAAATATATAAATAAGTTTTAAAATAAATTTATAATAAAAGATTTTCTAAATGAAATTAATAAGCTTTTTAAAGTGAATGAAAGAATTACATAAAATATATAATAAAATTTTGTTAAAATTTAATTTAAAAAAAAAAAGAAATAAAGAAAGAAAGTGTAATAAGCCATTGCACACAAATCTTTTATTATAAATATATTCTAAAACTTTTTAATATAAAAAAGAGTTTTATTAAATGTATACGGAGGTGCATGGCAAAGAGGAGTGTCTACGCAATAAAAGAAGGGGTGTCTACCTAATAATTGCCATATTTTATTTTATATTCATATTATATAATTTTTTTGAATTATTATTTAGAATTTATACATATAAAATAATATAATAAAATATTGATCAAAGCTAAAAATATATCTCATTAAAAAATAAATTCTAATTGTAGCTAATTTTAGATTCTAATTCTTTTATTATTATTTATTTTTTTAAAAAATTTAGAAATATTAAGAATAGGAATAAAAGGATTAGGAATAAAAATATTAAGTTTTAATTCTAATTTTTCTTATTTAATATAACTAGCAATTTGAACAAGAGCAAGGATTATAATATAAATAAGAAGAAATAATATAAAAAAGAATCTAAAACTATCTAAGATTAAACTCCACTATTTTACAAGATATATTATAGATTCTAGCTACAACCTATGAATATATTTGATTATATATATATATATATATATATATATATAGCCACAATCTACAAATACTTATGGCCCATTTATACTTGGAATTTGGTAAGAATAAAAATTTGTTAACAAAAATAATATAAAAATATAAGTTTATACATGAGGTAATAATAAGAATGTGGTCTAATTGGAAATTTTAATTTTAGACTCAATTAGATATAAAAATAATATAGAATATAATAATAATATCTAATATAATAAAAAATAGTACAAAAATTTGATTTTTATAGATTCTTCTTATCTATAGTAATATTGTTAGATGTTTGACAATTAACTTTGAACATATCTATTAAGTTTATTTATGTAAGACATATATGACTAGATTTATTTTATAAGTAATAGATATCTAATTCAATTATGTATATCTATTTTTATTAATTTAGCAATCACAACTAAAAAATATAATATATATATAAATAATATATACTTTAAAAGTTGTTCTTTATTATTAATTATATTCTTATGCTAAACTTCTATTATTTAATGAAAAAAACTAGATATTTATTTTGAATTTGGGCCAATTAAAAAATAACCAAAAAGAACTTTAACAATCATTTTCTTCTTTTATTTTCAAGAATTGAGATGGTGTTGGTCTCTCAAATTAAAATAATTGGAACTCAAATTAGTTGTTAGCAAAGATATGTGAATTTATTAACCTTAAGAAAGAAGAATGTAGAGGACAATTACAACTACATGTACTTTGAGGAAAACAAATAGAGCTATATAAGAATGAAGATTAATATTAATGAAATTTAAAAATACCATAGAAATATTAAAAATTATAAATATAAGTAATAAATGATATTAATAGGATTATGAAAATATTAAAGACCATCTCAAAAATACAAGCATTAATTTCTTTAAATACTTCAATTTAAACATACAATAAAGGTAAAAAAATAAAATTTTATTACTTATTTTTAAAATATATATATATATATATATATATATATACATTCAAGCTTTATTTCTAATATAATACTATTGCATTAAAATAATATGCTTGATTTAAGAAGTTACAATTGCTTCTTATATTAAAGCTTGATTTAGATGTTAATATAAAAGAATCTAAAATTGAAGTAAAGAACTAGGATAATTTTGCAATTAGAATATTGAATAAATAATTTGGAGGCTTGAAATAGCAATAAGGCTCTTGGAACAAAGACAAGCATATCTATGCTCCATTATAGTATCTCTAAAAAGAGCTCATAGATCTAAATACTACTTCAACACATGTAAGATATAGGGGTTGACTTCTAAAAGCCAATACACTAGTGAGACATCCAAATTGATTTGTATACATATATTTACATCATATATATGGTATAGTTGTTTTTCTATTACCAACATTCTTCATTATACATGCAACCAATCCAAAACCAATTATGTCCAATACATCTAAATAATGAAGTTGATTCCCTTGCTTCTTCACATAAGCCTTCTACAACTATATTTTCATGTATGATAAAGATACAAATTGAGATTGTAAAGATAAATTTATTTAAGTAACAAATTTTAGTATAAGCAATCATCAATTTAGATATAAATTTTATATCTAAGAAATATATACTTACAATCTTTTGGCTAACAACTAAAATATCCCACTCTTAAATTATCTTTACAGTAATTTAGTTAGTCATTGCCAAAAAATTATAATAATATAAAGATATCAATGATAATATAATATAAATTTTTAGACCTAAGTGCTACCATCTTTAAGAATCTATACATAAATAACATATTAGTACTAATTTGGAAGATTGATACAATTGTACAATTCAAAGATTTTATTATTTTAAAAGTATAAAAGAATAAGAATAATACTAAAATAATATTACTTAATGGCAAATATAGATGAGAAGTATTAATTCTACAATAGGAAACTTGTCAAGTAGTTTAGATAAAAAAAAATTTAATATATATTTTGCATATGTTTTAAAAATAATTATACTCAAATTGAAAAAGATAAACTAAAAAAATCTTAAATTTACTATGCTCATTTTATTTGATTTCATTAAACTTTGTTGTTGGAAATAATATGTTTTAAATTCAAAATATATATTTTTTATCTCTTTTGTTAAAATTCTTATTAAGTGACTTAATAAACATGGTTCAATTTTATATTATTGTTTATATGAAGAAGAGAATATTTTTGATGTAACATCTTTAACAAATTTTCTACTTGGTTAGTAGATTTTTTTATAAATGACTTTTACAACATTATACAATAAACAATCATATTTGAAACAATAGTTGTATAAAAATCTATTCTAAGTTTTAATTTTATTTTTATTTTTAGAATGTCAAATATATTCTTAATTATATATTTCTTTTCTTAAAGCTTATATTAAAATAATTAATTTTATACATAATAACATCTCTTTAGAAGATCATGGTAGAAGGGTCAACAATCATATATATAAGAGATATCTTTTATTTCTAATTAAATAAAAGTTGAATCTATTTTGTGAGAATTTTCTATTGAATAATTGATTCAAAATTGTAGCATGCTTGTACAAGCTATAATATAATAATATCCTTATAGTATACTAACAAAAATATCTAAAAAATATTTATTTCTATTGCATGCAACTCAATACTACATGGAATAATTTTTAACTTTAAAATAAAAATAATCTTCAACCATCAAAGAATAATTTTTAATATGGATGTGGATTTTGTCAATTGCACCAACTACAACAAATAAGGGGCACTATTCCTAGAATTCAACCATAGCAATAAGTATATAAATTCTCTTTAGCTAGACAATTTTCTTGGTAGAATGTTCTTGGCACAATGTTCTTAGCACAAATAAATTTCTAGATAGTTGACAATAAGTTTTTAAATAAAAGATACCTTTAAAAGAATTCAATAAAAAAACTCCATGCAATAACTTTTATAATATACACACTACAATTACTTGTATAGAAATGACTTTGTGGTAACAAGTATTTTTCTTCTAAAGATTAGGACAAAGAACCATAGCAAGTGTGTTACATCCTACTAGCGTGCATATATATGTTATGTGTCTGTCTTGGCAAATGATATTCTCCCTTTCTATTATTCCTACCATCACACATCATACCATCTCTTGTTGCATTAGCTGTACTATTCATCTCTCTGTTGTGCTATGAGAAGATGAAATTGTTCATAAATTTGCTTTGTTAAGACATTCTAAATTTTTCCAACCATTCCTAATTGATGCATCATAAAGCTTAAAAATCAAGATGCCAAACAAAACAAAAAGATAAAAGTTTAATTTATCTTCTACTAGAATATAAATCAAATAAATATTAACTCTAAAAAAGACTAACATAACAAAACAATTTATACTATTTAACACACCATGAGTATTAAAAACTAAAGATGGATCTTTGTTATTGTTGAAAGCATTGGCTTTGTTGGCCAAGACTTTTATGACATGTTCCACAATATTTTATAAGAACACAAATAAAGTAGTAAAAAATACATGAACATCTTGTCTTATAAAATTTAAGATTTCTAATTCTAAAATTTGTGCACAAGGAATAAGCTATAGCTTTTACTATTTAATCTCAAATATTAAAAGCTCTTTTTTTCTAAAAAATTGGTATAGTTTGATAAATGCGTGAACCTAGTTAAAATCACCTCAACTACAACCTGTACAAACAGTATACATGAACATTGTATATGCAATTGTGGTGATATGTGCCATCTTAAAAGTACCCTATCCAAGTTGAAATTAGTTCAAGTGTAATAACAACTAAGGGGTCCACAACAATGGTACCAATATTCAGGTGTGAATGGACCTCTATACATACATGCTTACATACAAAGAAGTAATCAGATTCATTATCGCTACGGTTATTATTAGAAACTATATCATTTTCATACTTACATTAGCATTGATGGGTCGGAAATTAGCAAATGGGAAGTACTGGGTCCAGCTCCGGCGTGTGTGGCGGGCCTTGTTGTGAGGATTCGCATCCGCCACGCTCGTCGTCGCGGACATCGTCACCGCCGTCGCGAGCACAGTGACGGCGACCGCGACGAGCTAGCGGAGCTTTGTCCTTCCGCCTCGCCGAGTTCAAGTTTTATAGCCGCACCTCTGCTGCCACCTCTTCACTCACACTGGACTGGACCCAAAGCTTTGATCGAATCCCATCGCTACTCATGCTCTGTGGCGACCTCGGATCGCCTCGCAGACCGGGCGTCTTGCCTCGTGGTGTCGACAAATCATTTTTGGGTGATTTCTTTGGGATGGAGTTGATGTTCTAGAGCTCTTGCCAATTTATTTCTGTGGGTTGCATCATGGTTGTACTTGCACACTCCCTTGATTCGACATTTAGTGCTCTGCTGCTCCTGGTCTCACTGGACTAGCTCCACTAGCGTTCATGCTCTTAAAGATGGTCCTGGATTCAGTCAGTTGTGTTCTGAGTTCTGGTGATTGATGTAAGGCAATGCGTGGTCGGGGGGACGTAGAAGGTGGTTTCGTTTGAGAGGGTTGGATTTCGTTACAATGACCGGCATTGGTAAGAAGAGGATGTAGTCTCGGTATTGTATTTGTGAAGGATTCAGAGCAGCGTGGAAGTGGTTTCCGTTGGCGATTAGCTGTGGGGTATCAGTGATGGTTTCAGCTAGATGATTTCGAGAGGCAATATAGTTAAGGAGAGTGTTCGCAGAGATTACGACTCGACATTGAGCATCTATGAGTGATAAGCGGCCTTAACGTCTACGCGACTAGGAGAGAAATTGCTATCGAACCTGGTGGCATTCCAGTCCTGTTCTTAATTGTGCTTCTAACTGGCGGTACAAGATAAGTCTGGCTTGAGTCTCATCATTTTTTATTTATTCACTTTTACCCGCTCTGGTGACGCACTCGACGCTTGCCTAGAATTCCCTTAAGAAGCCATGGGGCTCCCGGAACCTCAATTGCGAGTTGCTGCAGCACCAACACCATCGTTCTGGGGTAGTCGGAGGTTTGAAGAGGGTAAGAAGTCACTAAACTTTGTCCTAAGCGAGAAGAGATGGAAGCCGCTCAAGGTCGGAATGACAACCTCCCCGCCCAGGTGACCACTTCCTCTGTTAGCAGATGATCACATTCTTCGTCTCGCAGAATGATCCTCCATTGCAGGATTTAATGTGCCATTTTGACCCAGTATAGTTTCTGGCGGCAGGAAGAGGCATCCGAGTACTTGGATTTCCGATTCACTCCATGAGGCCATGTCACCGTATCAACACTGGAATCGACAGCCGGAGCACATCCTGGTGGAAAAGCTGGAGGTCATAGCCTCTCTGGACAATTGGGCTCAAGAAAACCTTCTCCCCATGTTGAAACCCGTGTCGAAGTCATGGCAACCGCAAGATTTTCTCCCAGACTCTTCATCGGATAGTTTCTTCGAGGAAATTTTGGAGCTGCGGTCTCGTGCTAAAGAGCTTCCAGATGATTACTTGGTGTGCTTGGTCGGTGACATGGTTACTGAAGAAGCTCTTCCCACGTACCAGACGATGTTTAACACTTTCGAAGGCGTGAGGGATAAGACTGGGTGCAGCCCTACGCCATGGGGAGTGTGGATTCGAGCATGGACAGCAGAGGAGAATCGCCATGGAGATTTGTTGAATCGGTATCTCTACCTCTCCGGAAGAGTGGACATGCGTATGGTGGAACGAACAACCCAGTACTTGATCGGAGCAGGCATGGTATGTCTATCACCAACTCCTTGATAGAATTGAGAGGACAGAGGATTCTGCTTCTCTCTATCCGTACTAAGCAGATTACAATCGTATATTTGATGATGGTCCTTGGTTGTTGATTCCAGGAGCCTCACATTGATCAGAACCCTTACAATGGATTCATCTACACATCATTCCAAGAACGTGCAACGTTCATATCTCACGGAAGCACAGCTCGACATGCCAAAATGTTTGGCGAGCACAAACTGGCCACAATCTGTGGCATCATTGCCTCGGATGAGAAGAGGCACGAGATTGCATACAGCCGCATTGTTGGCAAGCTGTTTGAACTGGATCCAAACGGCGCTATGTTATCGTTCCAGGAGATGATGAAGAAGAAGATCACCATGCCTGCGCATCTCATGCACGATGGAGAGAACGACAGCCTCTTCGATGACTATGCAGCAGTTGCCCAGCGATGTGGAGTGTACACAGCGATGGATTATGCCAGGATCATAGATCATTTAATTTCCTACTGGAATGTGAGTACCTTGACAGGACTGTCAAGTGAGGCTCAGAAAGCGCAAGATTTCGTGTGTAGGCTGCCAGCACGCATCCACAGGCTTGCCGAACGATCTCTCAATCGAGCTAGAAGCGAGATCGATCCACCGAGGAGGATATTCAGTTGGATCCACAATAAAGAGGTCGATTTGCTATGAGCTGGCCAATGTTAAGGTCCCCACATTGTTCTGAATTGTCGCCAGTCTGATTCCCCAACATCTTGACTTGTATCTGTCATTTGCTTTCTCGAAGTGGTCTCGGAACTCATTTGGCGCTGAAATATAAGTTATCAAGAAGGATACTCGAATTACTTTCATGTAAAGCTCTGTATATATATATATATATATATATAAATAGTCTACCCCTGGATTTACATGCAGAACGTTGTCAGTATCTTAACGGATGCTGACTTTAGGAGTTGCTTCATCTCAATATCTTATTAACCCCTCTAACCGATTATAACGTTTCATCGAATGAAACGAGTGAGCTCAGATTATCCACCTGCTCAACACCGATCCCCACCATCACACGAACTAAGTTATATGCAGTATTATCTAGGGGTAGGTTTTTCTCCCAACCGTATTCATCGTTTTCGGTAGAGTTCCGTAGAGATTGGCTGCACCGTTGAGATGGCAAGCTCATGTGATGTTACAATATTTTGATCCATCAACGACGAATATTTTGACTTCCATATTGAAATCTTACTCTGATAGTCGCTATGAGTCGTGGATTGTGGTCATGCCCATTCTGAAGCGAGTGCCAGGCGCAATCAAAACTTTTCTCTCATAGTTCAATAAACTCAAGAGGATTGCAACTGTGTGTTATATCACAACAAATCTGTACTCACACGGTATACTTCAGAGCAACGGCTATTGTTTAGATGTATGTGTGGCTTGTTTGGGGGAGAAGCTTCAGACATTCTCTGGACAGGAATTGAATGATGCAATGGGTGGTAAGGGGAATAAATGTAGTGGGTCTGTGAAGGAAGTGAACAGATCCACCGAAGCCTGCCAAAGTGGAAGCCCTGGGCCCTTCTTCAATGGGCATTGCAAGCCCTTGCAATGTGTGTGTGATAAAGCAATATAAGTATATATAATTATTGGAGTTTTTTGCTTTGCTTTGGGAGTAATATGCTAAAGTAATGGAATACTTATGGAGTTGGTAGAAATTAATTGTAGTAACAATTTGTTTTATTTTTTAAAAAAATATTATCACAACAATAAAACTGAAATAAAAGAATGTCATGTGTGTCTTGTGAAATGGACAACACACAATATAGGTAAAGCCTTGGCTCTTGGTATCAACCTTAAATGTTGAATCCCTCTCTACTTTTATCATTTATTGAGAGACTTAATTGAAACAAGAATTGTCTAACAGTTTTAGATAAATTCATAAATAAATAGACACATAAAAAATATAATACCATTTGGATGGATGCAAATACTTTGACACTACTCTTTTTAATATACAAGATGGATATATATATATATATATATATATATATACATACACATATATGTTAATTTTAGAAAATTTATTAAATCTGGACTATCTCCATTATTGCATTACAACCATATTTGGTACTCCATCCAATATCATAGAATTTCAAATCATTTTTTGTATTCAAAAAAATTTCAACTAAATATCTTTAATGTAATTCCATTGTTCCACTTACAATACTAAGAGAAAAACAAACCAATTTCTAATTCTTTCTCATGTGACTCATACTCCACAATAATGTAAGAATTGTAAAATAAATATATAAAAAACTTTGATATTATTTTTTAATTCTCAAACACGTTATTTTACTTTTTTAAAGTTATATAGATTTTTTAGCATTTTTATTTAAAATTATTATAAACTATATATATTTTTAATAATATACATACATAATAGAAACTAAAATAATATTTATAGATTTTAGAACAACAAAACCTATACATTTGAAGGAAAAAAATACAATATGATTTATTATTAGAGCCCACGTCTAAAATTGTGCAACAAATCAAAGAGCTTAAACCATTTAAAATCAAATTTAATTAGAAAAATTTGAACCTCATGAAAGCTTGGTAACAATATCAATCCAAATTCTTTAATATAACAAATATATATATATATATATATATATATATACATATATATAATAAAGTTTTATCTATCTTTTATTATAATTAACATCTTTAAATTTACTTAAGCCAAGAATAATGAATCTTAGATCTAAAAAGTTATAGTAGCAAAAGCTTAGCAATTAAAAAATATATAAATTTGATATAAGATGATGCTCAAAAACTACAATGCTACAAAGATCTTTTTTAAGTCATTGATATGTATTTTTATCAAAATTAGATAATATTTTTAAATTTTTAAATAAAAAATATATTTTTTATTATAGAATAAATTTAATATATATATATATATATATATATATAGAAAAAGAGAGAGAATATAAAAATTAATATCTATCTTAATATAAAAAAATTAGTATCTATTTTTAAAATTCTTTAATTAACTGAGTTCCAATTATCAAAAGATGACTATTAACTTCACCTAATTCTTTGTTTTATTAAATTCCAACTTATATGTGATTGATTCAATTTTTTAAAATAATTTTATTTATAATTTTTTCAAATATATGCCAATCAACATATAAATTTTTATTTTTATTATTAAAAATATTTGATAGAAATCAAGAATAAAAATATTTTAAGAAATCCAACTAATCAAATATCAAATTTTCACAATCTTTGTGATGATATTGTGATATTATAGACTATCTATGTTAGGTATATTTTCAAAAAACATCTATAGGATTAAATAATTATTTAGTTTGCTAAATGAATTTCCTTTCTAATATATGTGTATATATATATATATATATATATTAAAAATAAATAAAAAATTATTAAAATTATATTTTATAATATATAATCTATTTAAATTTTTAATTAAATATACTAATATAAGATTAAAATATTATTTAAATTTATTTAAATTCATTCAAATAGAGATTCATTATTAGAGTTTTTTTTTTTTTTTTTTTTTTTTTTTTTTTTGTGTGGTTTTTTCTTATTTTTTTGCATTATTTATTTGGTTTTTATAAAGCTTAATAATTTTGCATATACAATACATCTAAAACTTTTATATATAAAAGATATTCTTTTCTTTTCTTTTTTTATTTTTTATTTTTTATTTTTGTTATTGATATAAGAAAACTTATAAAATATTGATTGTATATATAATATTAAATATTTCTTCTATCTAAAGCTCATTAAAAAAATACTATATATATAATATTTTTTTAAATAACTCAATAGTAATATAATTAATATGCTTTGTAATTCTATTTTATTGTAGAATATATAATATAAATATTTATTTATGATTCTTTTATTAATACATATGATATGATAGCATACATCAAATTGTTTATACTAGAACCTAAATTCATATTTTTTTTCCACAAAACCTTGATCTTATAATCTAGTTGGTCTTTTGTAAATAATTTGAAGCTTTTAAACTTTATACAGTACCTATTTTTTTACTAAAGTAAATAAATTTAGATTTTTTGCTTAAAAAATTAATAAAGATTAAAAAGCATTGAGTTTTTCTTATTGATATAGTCTTTATAGATCTACAAATATTGAAATATACAACTTCTAAAAATATTGGTAGTATATATTATTCTACTACTTAGAAATATAGTTATTTATTATTTGTTGTTAAAATATCCTTCACTAGCAAAATCTAAGGAATTTGAATTGGATTTTTATAAATCTAATTTATATACTATGATTTGAAGTTTATTTATTTTATTTATTTTTACATTGAAATGGCTAAGGCAACAATGTCAAATTGCAAATATATCTTAGTTGGATGGAAAATCAATTATTGGAGTTGCTTTTATTCTATTTTCTTTCGTGCAAGTGATGACATATATGTTGCTAAATCATGAACTAATAGTTACCATATTTCTATTCAAAGCTACTCTAAAATATCTATTTATATTCAAGTAATTGATTATACTTCCACAATTGATTTTTTGCTGAAAACATATTTAATTGTATCTTATGAATATAAAGAGCGTCGTTAATTTTAATCCTCTATTATCCATTTTTTACAATAATCTCTACAAATATGAATTTTATTTAAAATATTATATATATATATTATTTTTTTAATTAGATTTTTTATTGGTAGAATATATTTATGAATATTAAATATATATTTGAATAATATTGTATGCTTGATAATATCTAGATATATAGTTTATTCTTTTATGGCAAATAGAGAATTTCTTTTATTATCTATAGATTTATAACTATTACTTTAGACTTATTTCTTACATTTTTAGCATTCTTTTATTTTAATCTCTTAAAATTTAAATAATTTTTGTTAACATGGTATATTTTTTACTAATTAAATAAGTTTTAATATTAATTATATTAAAATATTGTGCATGTATTTTAAATCATATGTAATAAAATACTATGATTTAATATTAAAGTTTGTATTGTATAAAGATAATGTCTAATTTAATATGTACATTAGATCTCATTATACCAAAGTTCAAATATACCAAAAGATTTTTATTTTTTATTTTTTCAATACAAAAAATAATGATTATAAGTTTTTTCAATAATAAATACTTATTTAAAAAATAAAATTATTTATATAAGATGTGTCTCTAAAAATATCCAAAATTTAAGATTAAGACTTGTAAATTTTAAAACCAAAAAATAAGCATGTGATGTTTTTTTAATAAATTACATCAATAAATAAGTAAATATAGTTAAAATAAAATATATATCTTAAAACCTAAGCATGTGTGGATCCAAAATCCATGAAGAAAATATTGCATTACACACACAGAACATGCAACACATATAACGATAACAACAATAACATTTACAAACATGCATGCAATAGAGAGGAGGCGAAGGAAGTGGCATGGGCTGATGAAGAATGATAAGCTGCCAGTTTCTACACACACACTTCCATTGTTGTTGTAACTGGCAGAGTAGAACCTGAACTGGATCATCACTCATCGACTTCGACACTGTCCGACTGATCTCGAAGCTCGTCAACGGGATCGGGGTTGCGATCTCACCTTTCGTGGAACTGATCCAGATCCAAGGGCGGGGGGGGAATCCACCGACCTGGCGATTGACCTATCGACGAAGGACTGGGCGTTGTTCTACTGCTCTGGTGCACGGCACCACTTGGCATTTCGCGGATCCTCAGTCGCTGCCAACTTCTAGAGCCGCTTGTGTGCTAGCAAGCCTTTCTAAAGGAATAAGAACTTAGCTAGCGGCAGTATAGGCATCGTGTTCGGAATGGATCGATAGCGATCGCGAAGGCGTGATGTTGAGCTGTTGAATCGGATACAGTAACTCCATTGATCGTTACCACCTGGTCCGCCTTCTCTGAAAGCCCCGCACGCATGTGCACTTCGATCGTGGTGTCGCCCTGGTTACGAACCTGTGCAGCTGCCGCACCTGGACATCTTCCCGGGTCCCTGCACACAACGCAAGTAGAAAAAAACAAAAACGCAGGAAATGAATGCAGAAGTATTTCCTTCGGTGAGCTCCTTCCATACTCAAAATTTTCAAAGGCGTTCAAGAAACCGCTTGTATAATATATATATATATATATATATATATATATATTTATATATGCCATGATTTTCACCAACCCATGTCTGTAAAGCTTCGATCTGAGTTTACCTGACAGACAGCTTGAGAATCTATCATTGCTCTGCCACAAGCTCCCATGAAGATTTTATGAGCAGCAGAGGGCCATTCATGACGCCTGTAGTCACCACACCAAGACAGACAGCTTTTTATCGTGTCAGTTGAAGAAGATTTTTCTCCGACGGAACGCGAATCATCCAGAAATTGCCGGTAGGAATGGGATCTGTAGCAGTTGGCTAATGATCCGAGACACCATCGAGTCACAAGAATCCCCGAAGTATGTTTCCGCCTGTTGCCGAAAACCAGACTCAACTGAAAACAACAACGACGACGAGAGTCCCCGCTGACTTCGACGACCACGACAGTGATTGACTTCGTCGGTCCATATGACGACGATGTGGTCCGTCCGGAGACGACGAAATCTTGGTGTATCGGGAGACAGCCTCATGGCAATAGCAGGGCAGGTAATGCTTCTGCTACTACCACAAGCAGACCTTAGACTGCATATTTTATACCCTAAATTTTGAACCCTAAAACCTGAAACCTATATCTGAACAGTATATTTTTATGTCATAAAAACATAATCATGTGATTCTTACATGGATGTTTGTAATTATGTGTTTGTATGTCGTATTTTACAATCTTAATCATAAATCATACATTCTCAAATTTTATATGTTTACCTTAAATTCTAGAATTTGATTCCTAAATCTTGAAATGAATACATGTTACATCAGCATCTAATATATTGAAGTGTGTGTCACATTGGGTTTTTAGTGTTAGGTGCATTGCATCATATCAAATATCAGTGTTAGGTAGAATGTTTCTTAGGTTTAAATGTTGAATAGACTATGCTATGTTTGATGTTAATGTTAGGTAGATTGCATCAAATTAAAAAATGGGCCAAGAAAAAAAATTATAAGAAGTATGTATGCTTTTAATAGGCTTGGGCCATTATCAACATTCTTTTTATGCTTAGAGTTTTTTTTAGTATGAGTAAAAAAATGGCCAATGCACAACTCTAACAGTAGTATTTTAAGATATATATATATATATATATATATATCAAAAAAATTTAGAGGATTAACCTCTCCTTTTCTTAGAAAAATTGAATTTTGTAATTATATGTGTCATGCATGCCTTATTTGTTTGTCATCCTTTGAACTTTATTTGTTTGTCTATTTTCTACTTCTAACATTCCTCTGAAAGGTTCAGTCCTTTCTTTCTATTGATAAATATTTTTTAATTTAAAAAAAAAAATCTTATTACACATCACATTTGAAAAGTTGATTGATTTGATTTTTATTAAATATTAATAAAGTTTTATATCATTCTATATAATATGTTTCTTATTGTGATTTTATATTTAACATTATAACAAGAATTTTCAATTATTCAAGTTTATGTGCTGTATATGAGATTTGAAACATATTATAATGGTACTATTTTTTATTTTTTATTTTTTTCACTCCAATACATCAAATTATATAATTTATGTAGCTTACATTTAAAGATTATTTGAGATGATATCATATTGATTAATCAAATGTTTAGTAGATTCAATAAAAGTAATCAAATTGATGATGAACTTGCTTGATCTTGAAATATTAAGTAAAATTTTCTGATTTCTCTTTATTTTTTTATTTTTTGCCTATTTATATCTTTGCATATTGACAATGACATTATATATATATATATATATATATATATATAATTTAGAATTGAATATACATGATAAGCAGCTTGATGTAGCTTAGTTTAATTTATTAATACAAACTAATAGGATATAAGTATTTATTATGATTTAAAAAATACTTAATACTTCTTTGGATATACATGAACTTAAGACTTTTAAAATGAGAAATTAAAAACCATAGAGTGAATTTTTACTATGACAAAAATAGAACGTTGTTAGTTTTGTGTTGAGTTTTTTTATTTACTGGAGCATTTTATCAATAAATATACACTTAAATCTTAATAAATACATCTCCAGGTATAAAATTTTCACTCTACTGTATTTTTGCTTGATGCATGCTTACCACGCATGGTCATGGAAAAAAACGTTGTTCTTTGTAGTTGGTAGGCATATTTTATTTCTATTTACACAAACTTTAAAAATAGTACTACTTTGAAAGAATCTTTGTAAGAAAACAAGTTCTCATACACTGAAACTGACATTGACTGGTTCATAACATGAAAGAAAATGAACCCAAAACTATCTAGGATCAACATTTCAAAGCACACAAAACAAAATATATTCTCTGTAACCTCATCTAAAAACAAATAAAAAATAAAAAAACTCAACACAAAACTAGCGATCTCGAGACAGATTCACAGCAAGTATTTTACAAAGATAATTCACATATTCATGAATCGAAGTAGCCAATTCTAATGTTTGAATCAAAGGATTTGATTTATAGTATACATAAATACATGCACACACACACAAATATATATATATATATATATATACACATAAACCGCCGTTTTATTGATACACTGCGTGTACTCTGCACGGAATGAATCTGCCTATTTCATTATCACTTGTCTGTTTTCCGAGCGGATTTTGACGTCTACGTCAGAGATCACCTATGCGAAGATATGGAAGCCTGGTGACGGTGTGACATCCAGTTGATTACAATGCCGGCACTAGAATTCGATTCACTGGTTGGTACCGACATTGAAAACAATGTACTAAGTCATTCAAAGATGATGCAACAAACAAGCTTTGCGATGAGTAATACTTCCAATAATGCGAAAGCTGGGCAAAGACTGACATGGCATCCACAAGGGTAGCTGCACAGACCTCTTGCATGCATTAGCACTGTGCTAGAAGAGTAGTTGACCCAGTGGCCAGATCCATCAGGCTCCCTCATCGCAGAAACTCCTGCGTGGTATTGACATGTTAGTACTCACTGTTGGAAGTGTCACCAGTCAAGACGAAGAGCATAAATTCAGACAGAGCACTTCTACGGAGTGCAAGGTCGATTCTGTCACCGCTGTGTCAGAATCTGGGAGCATTTAGGTGAGAAACCTGTGGGTCCTTCTGCTGCTGAATTCCATTAAAGAAGGGTATGGGGCTCGGATCTTCACAGCAGCACTGATTCGACGCGGGCTTCAGTGGTGTACGAGTCTTATTTCTGCAGTGGAGTCAGCTTTTTGCAGCATTTTTTTCTGCTCCTATCAGCAGCTCTGAAGCTCGCAGCCCAGTCAAGTCAGTCAACCAACGGTAAAAGCTGAATGAGTGCACCGGAGAAGAGGATTTGGAGCTGAAGTTGAATTGAAGGGCGGTACATTGGTTTGACTCTGTTCAGCGCCTCTGGTCTGAGCTGTTCGAGCTCACCGCAGACTGGGTCATTGGAGCCGATTATGAAACTGATGGGGATAATGGCTACGAAGGCTTGGACAAAAATTTCTCTCAAAACCCACTAGTCAGTCATGCAAATGGACTATCACTTGGGCCCTGGTGGAGCCTCCTCTGGACCACGAGGGTGAAAATTTTCACATGAGAATGAGCAATTTTTTAACGTTCAATGAACGCGTCAGCTAGTACAAAGGAATTCCAAAGCACCGTCCCCAGATCTTACATACAATTGAGCCTTAGGGTGTGTTTGTTGGACCACGCTGCTACTACACATGACCAAAAGCACGTGTGTGCTATGAAACTACCATAAGGTCTTAACTACGATGTTTTTTGTTATTCCTAAACGAATTCTGAAAACAGACTTCACAGTAACATGTATCAGCTCTTTTTTCATACTTGCACTAACATGCCGAGGTGTTCGTATACCCACTGTTGGCGGGCAATCATTGACAACTTTTCCGAACGCCAAAGAGCATTTCTAGCATCGTGTATGCTTGAGAAAGGAGTGGTCACCTGAGGAGCTTCATTGCAAGATCCCGAGGCTCAACGAAAGCTGCACCTGAGGAAATGAAAAATACTGGCAGGCTTTCTACTTAGGTGCCATGGCTGCACCACTTGCGTTAAGTCAGCATAGAATATTGTTCGCCGAAACCTGACCTGGCTAATCCATTGTCTCCTGATTCCCGCTATTGAAATTTGTGCTTAACCTAATGACAACCAAGTGTCGCATTTGCCTTGCTAATCCCTTTCTCACTAGCAAAATACTACAGGTTTCATGCAACATAATCATACACACCTTTCGTACCCTTCGACTTTCTGCATTGCAAAATACAAGGCGGCGATGTCGTCCTCTAAGTCTACTCTGCGTAGGCTTCCTGAGCAACAGCATTTAGTGTTCACTATGGGACCTCAATACTATACTAGACCTTAATTTCATGGCCGTTTCCGAGTGGAGTTCTTAGGGACTTCCTGGAAGTATTCCCAGGCAGTTGCAGAGCATTCCGAGCCTATTTGCAAAGAAGGCCCTACTTACGTGCTCCTCGCTCAAGGACTTCACTTGAATAATTTGAATTGGAGTCGCCCTGAAATCCATCAAATCACTCCTTCAATCCTCCGTAAGTGACCATATTTCCAAGCAATTTGATGATCAACCGCAACAAGAGGGCACTGGGAAGATAAATAGAGGAGTTGAAATGGGAGGAAGAGTTGGAACCCACCTCGATCTTGCATTGGAACGAGAAAGTTGCGGGGTGACGACTGATTTCCCACAAGGTCCAGATTTTATCTCCTCTGAGGCACCAACAAATCCATTCCTTTGAACCTGATCCGTCTTCATTGTATCGCTCCTAGACTCCGCAATTCTAAACTTGCTGCTTCGTAAAGTCGATTTCTCAATTTCCTCTGATGCCATAGCCATGTCTATGAAAAGAAGATCTTTGAGTGTGCTGCCTTTCTTCTTTGCCCACGATTTTTCAGCTGAATTACCGTTTGCCTCGACCCCAGAGGAAGCAGAGGAAGATGACACAAAAGACACAGAGACGTTGCAGAAATTGGTTTCTGGGGAAAGATTGTTTCCGGATGATGGACATTCTCGGTTGAATGTTAGCAGCGTCGTATGGGACCTGGGTCCCTGCTTCCGATCTGTCGTTCCTAGGATCGTCGTATCCTCATCGAGAGTCTTGGTGAATCTACATAATGATAGAGACCTTGGCGATCGGGGGGACTGTGGGGAATGGTAACTTTTGGAGGAGCCGCTGCTTGAAACATCGGAGCAAGGAGAGTCTGAGTTTCTGAGAGGTTTCTCTGCCAGCAGCCGGGGGGGTAGAGGTAAGGGTAGGGGTAAGAGATGACCATTTGAAAAAAGCTCTTCGGCTGTAGACATGGGAGGAGCCCGCCACGGAGGGGGCTCCACAATCCCTTGAAACCTGCTACTAAATTCGAACTCAGTATTTGAAGACTCTCGAGACAAACTCTCCGTCGTCTCCGACTCTCCCGAGCTGCTTGAAGAGCCACGATTCTGATACTCAGTTGCTTCAGTTTCATCGGAAGATACATGACCCACATCTACGAGGCTGATACCGAGATCGTTCTTCGGTATTCCAGGAACCAACTCCCAGACGAAGGGCACGGCAGCCCGGACCTCTCCTAAGGGAGCTTCCTCTACTTCCTTCTCGAATGCTCGTCTAGGACTAGAAGGGGCACTAGCGTAAGGAGTTGGCAGAGAAAACTCTCCTTCATCCTCTACGTAAGGGATGGCAACGTTCTTACGCCCCCTCGGCGAAACACGTAGTCTTAACACGGGCAGTGCTTCCATTTTTCTACAGCCCAGAAATTAGAAGATAGATTGTGCGTCAATCGCCCTGCAGTCGCTAATGTATGACGTGCACGGGTGCTGGCGTGTAGGTGGGCATATCCACCTACAAAGTCAAAATCAGTCAAATGAAAAGCAGGCGCGAGTTTCGAGACTGCAGATAAACTACAAATTTTCCCTACGCATACAGCAACTTAAAGAGATGCGAGGACCTTCAAGAGTCCACACTGTGCTCATTGCGAGCAGTCGCAACAGCTCAACCAAGCACTCAGGCCCTCAATCAAAGCTACGCAGTTCCGAGCTTACTGCAGCCTACTGCTGTGAACGTAACCTGTATACTATAATTGGGACGAAGCTATCCCTCAGCAAAGATCGAAGCAAAGAATCATGCATGTACATCAAGAATTGATACAAAGAAACTGTGGGCCTCTAGCTGAGAGAGACCTTAGTTGAGATTTCGACAGCGATGATGAAATATCGAAATCGAACGACGCCATGTACAAAGTGCAAGCTGCGACTAACTCTTTGTATATATTGGTTTCACCAGCTCAAAAATTGTGAGCCTCAAGACGCGTGACGAGAAGCTAAGGAGAAATATAAAGTGTGGGGAGACAAAGTTCTATCAAAAACCCAGAAATCGGGAAGGGTCCTTTCCAGAAGACATTGCAACTGAGGAGAAGGAAATAACGCTACCTCAAAATCAGCAGTATAAATGCGAGCAAGTACAGAATCAGCAGAAGCATAGGCTCTCAATAGAGAGAGAGAGTGACGGACAGCGTGAAAGGGGTATCCGCAGAACGCATTTCCAATGTACCGTCCCACGTCTTTTTTGCATGGCAAAGCAAAGCAAAGCAGGGGTACGAATCAAGGGGTCAATTCCAGCACTGACCTCGGAAAATCAACACCCAGGAAAAGGCTCCTGAAGTGAAATAACGTGACGGTAAACTATCAAGATCCTAACAGCGACAAATTCCATGCAACTCGAGCGTGGAGCTCAAGGGTAGCATTCGCGTAAAACAACGCACAGCATTGTGCGCAAATAATAGAGCTAACCCATCCTACATCAGAAAATGAAACAAAAACACAGGCACTGGAGCGCCTCGAGAGAGCTTCATGGCTCCCCACAGCTACAGGTCAAGCTCGGGAGGCTCAAGAACCCCAGCGACAACGGCAAGAAATCACCCGATCATGGACCTGTCAGTTCCATTTGAAGGTCCTCGCATTTGTGTATCTGAATCTATTCACACGCAGATACTCAGATTCCCTTTCAACAGCCGACAAAGCTCTTTTGTTCACACGAAGCGGCTACAACTCTAACAAGTGGAAGAAAAACAGAGTCAGATCCATAGTTAGAAGGTATCAAGCTTAGTTTCCGTAGCTATGGCGTTGCGGAATCGGCCTTGGAGAGCATGAAAGCATAATTTTCGTGAAGCCCACAAAGCTTTGAGGGCCGTGACGACGACGATTCCGCCACGCGAGTGCAGCGACGGTGGCACTGGCGGCCCAGTCCCCGTCGACGCAAGGGGCGATGAAGCTCACGATCGACGAAAACCATCCAATATTCATCCACATGATTCTTCGGGGAAACATTCATTAGTTGGACTATTTGTTAGAGAGTATGATTTATTTGTTAATAACAAAATTTTAAAGTTTGTCTTATTTTTAGCCAATTTTTAAGGCATTGCAAGAATATATTAAAACTAAAGATAGAATTTTGCATCCATACAAGGCAGCATGATAATTCTATTTCATCACATGTTTATCTACTGTTGATGGTATCTTTGTCACATAATATCCAATAATGTTTTTTTTTTAAAATTAGTACCAGTACCTTACATTGCTAATTTTAGTTTTAGAATTAAAAAAAAAAGATATGATGATAAATAAATATAATATCTCTATTTAATAGTTTAAATTAATATTAAATCTACAATTTAAAATTATTAATATTATTAAATTGATCAAATATTTTTTGAAATTTAATTAAATATAAAATTCGTAGACTTGTATAAAGAAAAAAGTAAAAACCATTTTTTGATAAAATAGAAACATAATTATTTAATCAAAATAGTTTTATTTTTATTTTTATTCAAGATCAATAATTTGTGCTTATAATTTATTTATTTTATTTGTATTTATGTTGGCATTTCTTTTGCAATGAGTTGATGTAAAACAAATCAAATCTGTGATGTAAAAATGATTTGTGTTGATATTATACTTTATAGCTAAAAAATTATTAATTTTAATAAATTTTGAAAGATTTATAATTTAATACTACTGATATATATATTATCAATTTAAAAAACTGAGTATAATAAATAATAAATAAAATAATGTTATGGCATAAAGATGCAATTTATTTGATTTTTATATTTATTTAAGAATTTTGAGTAACATGTTTGTTTCCCATAATAAACAGTTCTTGTCAGACAAAATTATTGGAAACATTCTGATGTCAAAATTTAAGATGAAGTTTTTAAGAATTTTAAATAATTACATTCAAAAATTAAAAATAAATTATGAGAAAATACGGATTAAAGTTTAATTAAAAGCATCATATTTTTGTATTAATTGGTTGTAGTTCAAATAAATAAACTTTATTATATATCATCAATCCTTTACAAATCCCAATTTTTTGAAGTTATAACAAATGATAATAAATCTTCCTTTATTATTTAGATTAAAAGCATGTGAAATATTACTTGTACAAAATAAATGGAGAAATCAAAAAAAATTAATTATTATAAAAAAACAACTCATTTAATAAATCTTTAAAAATTCTAATTATAATTATTAAAAAAATTAATTCAAAATAGCAAAAAAATGTCATTATCATTTACAATTCATCATAATAGAAGCATATGCAATAAATGCATCTCAAGAAATGAGTTTAAAATTAAGATTTAGAATTAAAGGTAAAAACTAAGATTTAAAATAAAAATCAAGATTAGATTTTTGGATTAAAATATAAGGTTAAGATTTAAAGTTCAATAATACTAGTAACAAACATGTTGACAAATTATATTACATGGATATTGTAACAAATTTGAATTGTGGAACAATTAGATTAATAAACAAGTAGGAAACATCAAATGGTCTTTTGTGCAATTTTATGATTGATTGATTGATTGATTGATTAAGAAACTCTAGCTTTGTAGGAAAATGTGATTAATGTAAAATGTGCAGTAAGCATGTAAGTAATAATTTAAAAGTAGCTTCTTTCTCTTGCAAGGACTCAATGTGTAACTTTCAATTTTATGATTTGGATTAGGTCTTGGTTTCAAATTGATACTTGTCAAGATTAATGTTAAACAACTCCCATCATATTAACAATATGATGGTTTGCAACCATGAAATTAGTGAGTTTACAATTTATTGAATTGTAAGTTTCATTGAGGTTGCTTATGGATTTGGGCCAAAAGTGGGATATACACTTCATGGGCAAATTACTTCATGAAGTCACCCAATTTTAGTTATTTACTTATCTACATATTTATGTATATAACTTAAAGAGAAATTTAGCTAAATTCAAACTTGCATAGTTTACAAAGTAATGAGAATAAAATCAGTTAAATTAAATGATAAATGATTTTTATGTTTTCTTTTGCAGATTGTTATATCTGTATTCATGTGTTATAAATTGATAAAAATTATACCAGAAATGAAAATCGCTTGTGCAAATTTATCAACAAAATCAAAATCATTTTAACAGCTCATTTTCATGCAAGGGAAATCAGTCTGTGTAACACACTTAAGGATTATTTATGCAATTTCCAACCACACATTGAACTACATGGAGTAATATTTCTAACATGCGCATGTTCTAATCAACTCCTCACTCATCTTCATACACACAATGGTCATTTCCAACAAAAAAAATTGCAAAATATTATTGAGGATTGAATATGAACAGAAACTAATGAAGTGTTTTCATATGTATCAAAGATTCGTGTTTGACGCTTAGTGGATGCACCCAATACAGACAGACGTCTTTTATATGCAACTAAAAACCAAATCACTAAAAATGCTAGCAAAAGCAGAGCAGCAGCATCTATATCAGAAACCATAACAAAGGGACAAAGAAAAAGAAAAAGAAAAATAAAAAAACCTTAGTCTTAGCTACGATTTATCTCGCTCCAAAAACTGCTGGACAATGATTACAATGAATACACTGAATGCGTATATTGTTCACTTCAAATGTTGTAATTTGTAATACTTTGTTACAAGATAATGGTTCAGGATTGTACAAAATGAGCAGTAGTAATCTACATTGTCGTGGCTATACCAAAAGGCCTCTTAGAGGCTGCCCGTATCACATAAAAATGCAACTTCATATGCTGTTTCCTCACGCCAAGACTTAAGAAAAGCAACGTATCAGTTAAGGAAAGCAGGAATCTAAACAGATCTGGACGCAGAGATGGAAAGAAGGAAAACCAACCTCGTCACGTTGAAGTAGTAGAAACTTCATCGAAGTAGAAGTCACATTGAGCTGAGATAAAATGAAGCACGGATAATCAAGCAATTCATCTTGTTCAGTTATACTGCACCGTGAAAATGTGCCTTCACACTCTTATCAGCCATGTACCGAAATCACCACTTGATAGCTCCCATCTTTCAATGCAACCTTTCAAAGCGTATGCAAGGTCCAACTGCATAACCCTTCAACCATAGCATCAATATGGCTTTGCCCTCTTACAGGCCTTCTCGGTGGTAGCTGAGGGTCTGCGAAGAGGTTTTGACTCAGCGTCTGACACAATGACATCACTGGACATTGTTCTGGCAAGCTTCGAACAGCTTCGTAGTAGGCTCTTTGGCTGGCTGGACTTGGGTTCAAAACGAGATTCTTGAGCACCAGTATCACTATCCGCATCCTGAGTACTTTGAGGCAATGTGCTGGACAGTGCCATGGTGGCAGCTACTACGGGCTCATCGAGAAGAAGGCTTCGGACGCGTGTGGCTGCTCTGGTACTGATGGGAGGAAAGATTGTCGTGCTTGTGAGTCCCATGTCCTCGCAGTTGCATCCTGTCTGTTCTGAAGGCCCTGGAGAAGACTGATCGCCACCTTCTTCCAACCCTTCTGGGACAACTCCTTTCCCTGCACCCTTCTCAGGTGCTACCGTAGAGGATGCCGGCCTAATGGGGGACTGAGATCTCATCTGAAGGGAACGTAGAAGAGCTGCTCTTCTCAAGTCTGCAGATTGGCAAGGGTCATTAGGAGAAGGGGGTAACCGTCCCTCATCTGTTCCTTTGGCACGAGCTTGAGAACAGGGTAAAGGAAGTGAAGGTGTATATGGAGGGGGAGTCTGCTGGCGGGAAGACAGCGTGCTAGAGTAGTTTGGAATATATGGAGGAAAATGCTCTTTCCGACGCGGAGACACAGGGCTAGTAGGCGTTACAGATACAGATTCAAGAGTGGAGACAGGAATCTCTGATGCACGGCCCATCCGAAAACCGACACTCTCATCACTATCATCAGACATTGGAGAATCTAACGTTGATAGGTCATCCCTGCACACAATGAAGTGACAGAGGATATTACATCCGCATAGAGGTCACTAAAAAGGAGACCAAAGAATGTGTTCACAAACTCTGGATCTATGGATCATTCATCTGTAAATTTCAGGTTCCAATTTAATAGCAATTATATTAACTTGATGGCTGAATAAAATGAAGGGAGCTAAATGAGCACGAAAAAATGCTAACAGCTCTTCTCCTTACACAAGGCAAGACTTATAATCAATGCTGTGTTGCCAGGCATCTGCTGGTAAGCTAGTTCGGTAAAGTTGGGGAGTTCCTACATGCATGAGATATGCTCTAAGGCATGAAGTTGGCTGGTGGTTGCAAAGCGGACAGGGGAGGAACAAAATAGTAAAATCCTGTGACCAACTCCTACAAACGCATTGGTGGCTTCACTGGTTGAGATTGGGGGAACATACCCATGACTTGTAGGAAAAGAGGACGCAGATCGAGAAAGCCCTGCAGTCTCCGTGTGAGCAGGGGACACCATATTGTCGATCAGGGGTGGAGACGATCGTTGTGACTGTGAGGTTGATTCACCAACTCGAAGTCCATTTAAACTTGATGCCATGACCTGGAAATATCGGCAAAAAAGTCAACTGAAACTTCATGAATGCGCAATCTCCGTGCACAAAATTTCTTACAAGGAGGGTTACGTTTTGTTGAGAACAAGGATTAGTTGCCCTTGAAAGCCAGCTCTCATGAAAAGGGCACCTCGAGCGCTCACAGAACCAGGTACATTAAATAAATGTAGGTGCAGGATGGGAAGCTTGACCTCGGTGAGATAACGTTTATGATTATGGAAATTGTCAAAATATGCTTCATCGTCAGCTGGCCGAGATCGTTTACCACCAATCAAAGAACCAGAGTCCCGACCCATTTTTATTTGTTTCGGATAGGAGATGTTTGCTGGGGGAACTGCAACCTCACTCAACCAGAGAATCACGACGTGGTCGCTTGAAAACCTGTCATCACTTCAAAGGTTATATAGCAGCATCTTCGTGTAGACGTCCCTTCTCTGCAGCTTCCAGTATTTTTCTCACACATACAGCTTAGCATCTCTGATGCAACGCCGACCGTGAAAATTCCACACAGATAACTATCTTCCAACGGTCATATTCTCGATGATTAGGGCGTAATTAAGGGACAAAGTGAAAATAACAGCCACAAATTACTCGACTGCTGCTGAGCATGTTCCAGCCAAACTCTTATCCCAGCTGAGTCCATATTTAATATAGCAAACTCCTACAAGTTGAAGAACATCCGTCTGAACAATTAATGAGGTAATTACAGGTAGTCTGACGTGGTGGTGGGCTATGTGAGACGTAACAGTCCCAACAAGCTCCCAGTGGAACTCTATAATAGCAGGGGCACATCCACTCATCCCAGGAAACCACTAATTTTGATAATTTCTCACTCAAATTCATCCTGCCAACCGAACAGAGCAATGCGATTACCTTCTTGAAACTGCACATGTCCAGAAAGACTCTTGAACTTCTAAGAATGAAGATCCTTTACCAAGACGACAACGACTACAACACATTCTACAGTTGCTTGTAGCAATGACGCAGTTGGGAAGCCCAATCCAGCTCAAGTGTTGAAAAAACGAGCACTACTTAAAAAAACAACGAATTTTCACAGCTAAAACGACTGACCCCGCAAAAAAAATCTCTAAACATAAATTGCACAGACATGGCCTACTCGCTTCGATACGTTTGCCTAAAAATTAATTTTAAAATTTCAAAACAAACAAAACAAAACAAAAACAAAAACAAGCAAACAGGGCAATATTCTGAGCTCACCTATCACAACAACTGGGCGAATCCCAACAAGAAACACAACAACGAAACCGGCTTCTCCGACGCCCAGAGCACCACGCCACCACGGAACTCCAACCAAGAATGCGGATCCGGACTAACCAGAATCCTGAGAATCACAATCTAACCTCCCCCATCGCAGGAGCCCACCATCGACGCAACCCACCACCGAACGGCATCAATTTGCCGGCCTCAAAAGGGAGCAAATCCAGTTCCTAAGGTGCACTAGAATCGTAACGGAGGCCTCAAAAACGGCTGCAGGCAGAGCGCAGTGGGAGAGAACCTCCTTGCACCGTGCCGAGGAATTGGGCCGACCGGTGGGGTCGCGGGATTCGGACAATGAGATGAGCCTGACGATGCACCCCCCCGCAGGATACGGCGACAACGGACCTCTCCGCACTGTCCATACCCGGTCAAGCCCCTTTTGTTACCGTTCTCGCCCTGTCTCCTCCACCCCACTTCGCAACCACCGCATTCTTGGCGGCGTGATTCCCAAGAACCCGAATTAGCCACTCCACCTTCAGCAACCCACACTCTGGATTCGTCACCACTGCATTCCAGCAGTTCAATTGCAGCTAAAACAGCATCGTCGCACAGGAATCGTCGTCGTTACTGCACAATGCGGCGACCTGCTCTCTGTGCTTTTGTCCACAGTGCGGATTGTCTTTTGCAGGATTTTTGTTGAGTAGCTACAGCGGCATGTGTCTGTACTCTGCTGCTGACAACATTGAAGCGACTTCTCCGTGATTTCTTCCATCTCGGGGAAGGATTTCTCCCCACGGTGCAGTGTTGCGATCATCGTCGCAAGCGGTGATCGTTGGGGGGGTTGCTGAGCTCTAGTGGCGAATCCAGATTGGCGACGAAGACGACGACGTTGGTCACCTTTCGTTCATCGGAGAGTGACGGGATTGACGACGACCACCACTACGTCGTTGCTCACTTTTCGTTCATGGATGACTGGCGAGATTGACGACGACGTTGCTTATCTTTCGTTCATATTTTGTCTTCGTCAACTGGCTTCCTCATGTTGCGATGAACGTATCTGGAAGATTTTTTATACATATTTTTATAATTTCTTTTAAGGAGGGGAAAAGAGGGTGTGACTGATATTTCGTATTAACTATTGAGGCCGTTAAAAGCTCGTTTTTGGTTTTTTAAAATTATTATTGGTTGAAAGATTGGAATTGGTTTTAAGGTTCTTATGTTGAGAATTAACATCAATCTTTTAGAATTGTAGTCCTTGTGATGTTTAATGATGTTTAATGTATCACACATAAGGGTTGATACAGTTGAAAAGGCAAACAATAGTGTTAGCAGTAATAATAATAATAATAATAACAACATAATTTTAGTTTTAGTTTTATACTTAGGAATATGTAAAGAATCAAGATATAGTTTTTTTTATTCTCTTAAAATCTTTTATTTATAAAAATTAACTTGGTATCGAAAACTTAGTATGAATAAATTTCTGATTATTAGAATAAGATGAAAACATAAATAATTTTTATTCATTTGAATTAGTACATTTATATTAAATTTTATGTCCCATTCTTTATTGTGAAGATGAACTTAGGGCTATATTAAATACATTTTATTTAGCCTCCATTACAAATATTTCACTTTATTCATGTTTTGTGATTTATAAGCCAAGTAAGTTAAGTTCAATTGAGAATTGATGGAATATATTTAGAAGCATGCAAAAAACTCATATCAAATTTAGTCTAGTATTTGTAAAAGTAAAATTATATTAGAATTATTATAAATGATATAAATACAACTATAATTACAATAAAAAAATTTAATTGTAATCAAATAAGACCTTAAGCCAATTTTATTATTTATATACATAACATTGAATTAAATTCTTTTAAAGATATTTTTGCATTAAAGTAGTATTTTTTAAAGACTTACTAAGAAATGTAGTAAATTATACACTTCTAATTAGAACAAAACTAAATCAAGATCCTTTTAACAAGATAGTTTCTAACCTTATGTATAATAAAATTACAGTTATATATACAATATTCTTCCCATTTATTAATATCATTGTCAAGGACATGAAACACAATCAACCAAAGTATCAAAATACTCTTGTGTCACTTGGAAAGAATAAAAAATCACTCAAAGATGGTATAATATTAAATTAGAATGGCTATTGCCTAAGACAAGAAGAGTAGAGACTCTTGGGAGTTATTAGTTTTTAGGAGATTAATTAATGGGAAGAACATTGTATATATATATATATATATATATAACTTTAATTTTAAAAATTGATACATTCATAGATATGTATAATTTTTACAAACCATAATAAATCTTTTTTTTATAATATTTTAATATATTATAAGATAAATAATTTTTATAAAGATATAATAGGCAACAATAAATTATTAGGTAATAATAAATTATTTTATAAAATATTTATTAATCATAAATTCCAATACAAATCTAATAATTTATATTAGATATATTGTTAGTTAAATAATATTTATTAATATTATCTAATTGCAATAGCCACATATATATAACAATATGTTTTAAGAATTAATAAGAATTTGTATTCTTCTTATTATTTATAATAATAAAAGATTGTTTGAAAATTTAAAAAAAAAAAAAAAAAAAATGTTCTACTAATCACATACCAATTTTAATACCAAATATACTAATTAAAATTAAATTCCTATAAAAGTATTTATTTTGTAATTAAATAAATATTATTTGTGTGAAAAATGAATAAATAAATAAATGACTAAATAATACAGTTGTATGCAATAAAAGAGATAAAATTATATTTTAAGTGTAATGAATGGAATTTCTTGTGTTAATCACAAACAATCTGATAGGATTTCACTGTGGTAAATGTATATACATATGTACACACACAGATACATACACACCATACATACATATATATAAATAATGAGAAACGCTTCATAAGCTCCCACCCAACAGAACTCATAAACGACATTCAATTTCCGCAGTTCCAAAGTCCTTTCTACTATCAATTTACACAATTTATACTTTACCGTTATTACTCGAAACAACACATCACAGCCAAAAAGACACATCGAAAAAGAAAAAGCAACAAAAAAGAAAAAGAAAACTACGAAAAGAAAACGATGTAAAGGAGAAAAAGAAAAAGAAACGACCGGCAACCTCCGGGCAGCACGAAAAGAAGCCGCGACACGAAGAAAGCACCATCGCAATGCGAGAATGCGTGCGAGAGAGGGCGAGTGTGTGAGTGGATTTGTCGCGGAGCCTGCGAGGGGAGAGGGAATGCGGAGGAAAGCACCTCGAAATCCGCACTGTCATGGTCCACATACACTGGCTGGGATGCGCAGGAAGCAGGGATCTCACGCACCCACGTCGCTAGATTGCAAGCAACGCAAGCTCAAAGCGCAAGGGAAGGCATCCGCTGCGAGTCTGGCCACGCTGCTGCAGTAGTAGCAGCAGTAGTAGCAGCAGCAGCAGCAGCAGTAGTAGCAGCAGCAGCAGCAGCCACGAAGGCACCGCAGAGCATCACTTCCAGAGAGGGACCATCTCGACTGAGCAGGTTGCAGGGAATGAGTGTCTGCATGCGCTTCTGCTGCTGCTGCTGGCACGCTCCTCGCGCTGGAGCAGGGTTGGCTCGCAGCGGGGCAACATGAACCTCGTACCTGCTCCTGCTCGGAGTGGGCGTCGTCCTCGGGCCATAGCCCGTCTTTATGTTGGCCTCAACGAGTCATGATTCGCCTTCGCATGCTGGCATGGCCAAGCGCGCCTTGTGGGGGAGCATCAGTCATGAGTCCATGCACAAGCCTCGCTCGTGTGGTGTTCATTGTCTGATGTGGGGTCTCCACTGTCCTCTGCCAGAAGTGGAGAGAACCCGGCGCTGTGTGTGTGTGAAAAGAAGGTTTTTCGGGCGGCTGGCTCGGATTTAGCGCACACGTCGCCTCACCTCGCCCTTTGCAGTTGCTGATTGAGTTGTGTCATCGATTGATGCCTGGATTGCCACAGACACGCTGATTCATAAACCCCCACCGGGCGACGTGTTCTTTTCAGTCCTCACAGGAAATCAAGCTCACGGTCTCTCCTTTTCTCGTCAGGATATCTTGCATCTCTCTGTCTCTTTCTCTCATACTCTTGGTGCTCTTGCGGTAGCTTCAATCGTAGGCTCTACGTAGCTTCCGTGGCGTGCTGTGGTTGAAGTGGCGAAGAAATTGTTATGCAGTAGAGTCTTAGGTAACTGATTGCGTTGTAGGTGGTTCTTCTGTCCCAAGGATGTAGAGAGCAACCATTGGGCAAAAGTGGGTCTTAGACGTTGTTCGTTGTCTTCAAGATTTTGGTGAAGGACGTTCTTGGTGGAGCTTGTTCGGAAGCTGTCGCGGAATTGGGTACTGGAAATGAGACATTCCGAGGGAGCTCGCATTGCAGTAAGTACTGTATCATCTGCATTTCTTGCGTATTCTTTCGCTGCAAGGGGGAAGTGGGTAACGCATTTGTATAAGTTTTTTGTAAGCTCTGAGTGAGTACTGAGAATTGAGAGTGCGCATCTACTGTGGAAAATCATGATCTGATTCCCACTTAACTCAGGTTCATGGCAGAACTTTTCCGCGTGTGGGTCCTTGAAAAAGCGTCACGAGTTTCTGAACACATTTCAGGAGATTTTGCAGTTACTTCGTTCACATTATTCCAATGCATTCTCTGTGTACATTGTCATATGATCAACTCAAGATATCCCTTTAAACCAAAGCGAAGTTACCTGATATCGTCTATCGCTCTTGCCAAGTTTTGTGTGCTATCGAGACTACTTGATTTTTAACGGTGTTAGCAAGTAGACCATCGCAGCTACTAGTTCGGAAGGACACAGATTGATCAGTTTTGCGAAGTAGAGGTCCAGCATTGCGCCTCTAGGTTGAGATTGCGGACGTTTCGTAGAATTCAGAGTTCGGAAGTTGGAATGGATGTAGTTGAGGTCCACAGTACCTGAATAAGAAAAGAAAAAAAATTTAAAAACAACAACAATAACAACAATCATATCATACTGAAATCTGGAAAAAGTTACAAACTACAGCTTCGATTGTGGTTCCAACGAACAGAACCGGGTGAGGAGAAGGGGTATTCTGTGAGATGGGCGAAGGAGAGTTCAAGGAATTTCGTCGAACGCATTTGATGGTACTGTTGCCCGGGCCACCTCAGAACTTAGTGCCATGATGTTGTTGGAATTTGTCGAGCTACTAAATTCACCTGCTTATTTCATATTGATATGTTGACGAAGTGTAACATCCCAAATGTCTAACTGGTGTTTTGGAACCTACTGGCAGCTCGATCCTTGGTGCATTTCGTTTGGGAATGCCAAGAAATTATTATCTGCTAAATCCGGCTGTGGGAATGGAAACTGGGTTCTTTGATGTTTCGCGAACACTCGCTCTGACAAATAAATAGCTGGAGAAGAAGTAGAATACTTACGTTGGGGTCCAAATGACACAACATGAAGTCTGTGAGAAGATCAACATCTAGGCCATGAAGGATCGAGGGATGCTGTTCAGTAAGTGCATTTGTGCTTGGCAACCAGTCCGAGTGATGCATGGTGACGGCCATGTCCGAAGCCTAACTCGACCGGTAACAGTGGGAGACTTGCTTAAACGCCACCCTCATCACTTCGTCTGCGAGCCCAGCGCAACTGGACCTCTTTACCACAGTAGCATGCTACCCTTAGACATGGAACTTGAGGAAGGCAGAATTTACCTGCTCCTCCCACTTCCTCGGTTGCTGCCTCATCTCAGCAGCCCATTGTCCTATCCACCGTCATGCCCATGCTTCTCCCACCTAGAGGCCACTCAAAGATATAACGCTGGCGGCAGTCCCGACTCCAAGTCTTTCAATGGAGAGCATTCAAGGATGAAGTGCTGGATTGCGAGGAGACATGGTCAGTTCCTGGTTGCAGCCAACACAATACGGATGCTCAGAGTAGCCAGGTCGAAAATCGTGAGATCGTTGGTGCGAATGAGCAAGAGAACGCTCCCGGAAAGGCTGCTATTTCGGTTATGTTTTCAGAAACTTGAGGATAATATTCTATTGTCTTCATCATCACCATCTGATGTTGAAAAACCAGGGCAATGCTGCTCAAGGAACCGGTGGAGACCAGGGCTGGAATGTATCTCAGAGGTTGCTTTACTGACGGGCTTGCTTCGAGACTCTGAGGTTAGTGACAGATAAATTTACACTAATTCTCAGCTACGTGCACAAATGACCCCTCATCTTTGTGACGAAAGATTTGAGTGTCGATGGTCCATCTTGTCATGCTTTATCCACATCCTTATCACACAACAAGGCGATGCGAGATTGAGCTTTCGAATGAAAAGGACTCGACATAGCTACAGGTTCTATCAATGTGCACATTTCGTGGGAGACTTTCAATGACGTGGGATGAACGGCGTGGTGATGTACACAAGGGGGTCAACATGACGGTTCCAACGCGACACTTCGGATTATGCTCCTCATTAAAATAAACTCCTCTCTGAAACACTTTCGCCATCCAGTTAAACCATTTCTGGTTTTTCTGACAATGTGTTGTGTTCATTTCTCCACAACAGTAAGAAGCCCTATCTGAGCTTCTCGCAATACAGCCCTGCAGGTTAGAAACCCATTCTCTCTCTTCACATCCGGGAGTTTGGATAGGTTCACGACATATCCACAGCTTTAGATTATTATATCATTGATTGGCATTTTGTTTCGTAGGTGTGCAATTACGAGAACTTTGGCAATGAGGAACATTGCTACAACAACTGGTATTGAGCATTCTCTCATTTAATTGATTTGTGGGCTAACTTTCAAATTCTCTAGCCATCTCAGAATAGTTCACTCAAAGTGCAGTTGAGGAGAGAAAACGATGTACCCAGCAGTAATGGGATCGTCATCAGCTCTTCCTATTGAAAATGCCATGCTCTATAAATAGTATGCAAATCCACTATACTCTATCTATAATAAGTAAACGAAAATACAAGACATAATTTAAGGAAAAAAAACATCCTCCGGCAGAAAATAAATGTATTTGATGCAAATGAAAGAAGACTAATTTCTAAAGATGATGTTTAATATATTTTATCAGCATAATTCTACTATCTATAAGAATGAAAGATTAAAGTGTGAACTCAATTTATAAAATTTAAACTAAATTTAAACTTTTTACTTAAAATACCTTTAAATTTAAAACTTTTTACTTAAAATACCTTTAAATTTTACTTAATTAGAAATATATTAGAATAATAGTTTATTTATTTATTTATTTATAGATTTTTATATTTTTTTCTTATAAATCATACATTAATAAAAGATGATCATGAAATTTTTAATTTATATGCTAAATTTTCATCTAAGATTATTATTACATAATTAAATATTATAATTTTTAAATTCTAATACTTTGATTTTAAAAAAATATTTGTAAAATAATATTTATTTATAAATATCTTACAAATGGTTTTATTAGATATGTTTAAAAATTATTAAATTAAAATTTTGGCATTGTCTATTTAATATAAAATAATATAATATATTTTTTAATATTTAAACAAAAAAAAAATTATTTTTACTACTTAATTAAAAGTTACAATACATTTAAATGCTACATGAAATTATATTAAAGAACAATGATTTTAATTAAGGTGGTCTATAAAAAATAGTCATAAAAAATTGATTTTTGTAGCTTTTATACTAACAATCATGTCCATATGTATAGATTAAAAATATGATAATTTTTTTGGAATAACTATTAGATTATTTTTAATTAGAAGAAAAACTAGAATTTGTAAATACTTTCTTTTTTTTAAGTGCAATTTTAAAGAATTGTCCAAATACATACAAATTTAAAAAGTGTTTTACTTGTGTAAGATAGTTGCAAAAAGTTATTATTGCAATAAAAAAAGTTTTAAAAAGTTTTTTTAATTTTAAAATTACTATTCTAAAGTTAAGATGCATTATATATTATTATTATTATTGTTATTATTATTATCATATTAAATATACCTTTAGAAAATTTAAAGGTATTTTAAGTAAAAAGCTTTTGTTGGCTTTGAGCTTATTTCTATTAATTTTAACTCAAAGAAGATAAATATTTTAAAATTTTCTAGGTAACATTTTATATAGGATTTAAATATATATATATATATATATATATATATATACAATACTTGCTAAAGTAAGAAAAAAATATAATCTTACTAGACTCAATCTATGTGCTAGATTGGTGTAAAATTTTAAAGATTTAACAATAAAATTATTATTCAAAAAATTTAAAATAAAATTCTATGGCATCTTTTATAAATTTGAATTAGTAAATTATTCTCTAATTTACAGAATTTTTTTCAATTTGAGAATTTATAGAAACCAATGCTATCACTTCTTTAGTTATACCAAATATATACAAATTAAAAACTAATGTACTAACTTTAGTTGTAGTAGATGTTGTCAGAATAAAAAAAAGTCTTAAATTTAAACTAAATCTCTTGTATCCTAATTTCAATGAAATAAAATTTAATTTCTTTGTACTTAATAATAGAAAATTTGGTACTTTTTAATTATATATATATATATATATGATTAGTTTTTCTTCTTTATAATCTTTCTTCCTAGTTTGTTGTATATAAGTATATTGTCTTTTTGCAAGTCTGTAAATTCACGTTTCTAATATATGAGATTTTGAAATTCAACTAACATGGGATCTTAGAAACCTTTTAAGTTGAAATTTTAAGTGTGTAAAGATCTCCAACTAAAATAGGCTACATAATTTATATAGTCTACAACATACATCCATCCAATATGACTTGGCACCACACTACATGGCAAGTAATTTTTTTCTCTTAAATTCTTTCCATATAAATGGTAAATTTACACATGGTTTTCATTATTAAATTTATATTCCTATCTAACGAAAATGCTTCTTACATGTTCTCCACATTTTTCTGCATACAAGGGATATAATCCTTCCTATGCTGCCCCTAGTGGTCTGCCCCCAGTTGTGGAGGGCTGCCCACGGAGGGGATGAAAAATTCCAACTACACAAGTCACCTTGGAAATTTACCACCGGGCAAGCGAACGGGGCAGCCCTGAAATGCCTCGACCCATTTCAGTGAGAGGGTCGCTTTCTTATCCTTCCAGCTCCAGCCATTATCATGGCTATTTCTTCAATCACGGCAAAGAGCTGTTCCTGTCTCTGTTGCCATCAGTAACTCTGATAAAGACCACAATACGACCAAATCCCACCATGCCCTTTCCTCAAATTGAGCACCATACGTTGCTATCCCAAGTACACCATTCCAACCCTAAAACCTCCAGCCCTAAAATCTCCAGCCCTAATAATACCCGAACCTGATGGGGGTTTACAGAGGAGCCTGGCATTCTTCAGCAACGCCTCTTGCTGTGCGGTGCTGAGTTTTCTATTGTGATTCTACGGCGACGCCAAGGGCCAACTTACGATGGCTTCTACAGATAAGTGCCTTAAAAGCTGAAGCAGTAGCAGCGATAACATAATAGCGCTTACCTTCAAGCTTTTGCGGCTCTCAACACGCACCGAACGCTGTCAGAATGTAGACAGAGTTAGTGTAACGCACTTGATGGGAAGGGAAAAAACGAGGTTAAAACCTCACTCATGAATATCATGCAGTTTTTCATTACCACGATGCCGTGCCGGGACAAGCCCATGGATGGTCAGACACTCGAGAATCAGAGGTCGGAGTAAAGACAGAAACAATCATATGTGCGAAAGGAAAGAAAACACCCGCAGTCGTCCGGAATGTCAGGCCCCCCACTCAAAAGCCTTGGAGCATGGGGGCGTGAAAACAATGCTCTTCCATAAATTGGTGTCGGTTCGGATTGCAGCTTGAGGTTTTTAACCCCACCGACGAGCCATTCGGCAACTGGTGAATGGAGCCAAGAACGTCTGGACGCTGGGAGCGTTGTTGCGGCAGATGTACCTGAAATATGAGACTTGATGAATAGACTGATGCCCGCAATGCTGACACAGTGAGTTGGATCCCAGAGCACAATATGCATTGGCATTGAAACAATTCTCATATTCCGATTCCTACATGTAACGCTTCTGCAAGCTTGCCTGTCCCTCACTCCCCGCATTACGGATTCTCTAAGGACGTTGACAGAGTTATTGCTGCCTTCGGCGTGGCAGAGCAGCCCTGGCATTTCTGTTGCGCGAACATCCATCGCTGCTGCAGTTCATCGCCTGGGGCATGATGTGCTGAGGACTTTGCATTACGGGGTGCTCAGTTGCATGGAGCAGTCCAGCTTGCGACGCCAATGTAGTGCCACTCCTGACCACACCTCTGACATTACAATCTCCCAGTTTGCCTTATGCTCCACGAGGCTGCTTTGCTATCACCCCTTGTCACGAAGCTGGTAACCTGAGCAGTTTTTGTACCGCATGCAGTACTCGACCTATTGGTGGGTCAGGTGATGTGCCGCGGTCTTTTAAAAGCTGTTTTTGGAAGTAACACATAAGTCCGATTTGCTATAAAAGTTGAGCCTAGCGATGCTGCATCGCCGCCGTTCAGAGCATGTAGCTAGCGCACTGGAAAAGTGCAGGAGCGGGGTCATTCACTCGGGAGGTGGACGACGGCGTCTTGTTCGATCTTGGATCTCGAGTAGTGCACACAAAAGCTTGAGCTTCTTGACCTCGGGCCACAATGTTCTCCTCTGGCATAGTGCGGATTAGAATTCGCCGCTCCTACCATTCATGATCCTAGCTTTTTAAACGAGAATCCAAGGTGCAGTCGAAGATATTGCCAATGGTTGCGTATTCCCAGATATCTCCATCCACGACAGACCGTGATCGTCGCTACAAAATTGACACATCTAAACCATGACATTGTCAATCGACATTCGGTCTTGACTTCGGTCAGCGACTCATGCAGAGGAAGGCGATTGCAAGTTACCACTTCGGTGCAGTCCCGCCACTCGATGGACGTGCACCTCCACTGCACATTTGTATTTTTGACTTCTTTGGTTACGCACAGAATGTAAGGTCGGTATTCTTGCTGTAGCTTGATACGTGTTTTACTTCCCCTCGGAACAAGTAGATCAGCACTGGTTCTCGCCGACGATCTCACCCCATCGGCGAGAAGTGAGGCTCTGGACACCACGATTGCATCGCTGTCATCAATCAACGATGAAGGAGCGATTGTTTAAGTTTTTGTGCGGAGTGCAGCCAGTGAGGGTAAAATCCATGACGATGGCAAGCTACTATATCTCCAGCCTCTGACAAAGGTGGAGGAATTGCTTCTATCATACTCGTCATACCCTCATCATCTCGTCTGCCAGCCAGGGCTAATCAGCAACTCCGAAAGCCGTGGCAACCAAATGCTGTCGTTGCATGCCGAGGCTGGTTCCTGCAGCACCGTCTCCATCATGCCAATGTAAAATGCTACGTAAACAATGCGTCCACGGCAACGGCTGAAGAGGTAGTGAGGAACTATCCTTCTTCTTGGTCATCGCTGAGGATATACAGCTTCCCCCGCAGAGAATTGAAGGGCTCAGCTCTCCTTTTCGATCCCCAAGTCAAAAAAATCATTGCGACTTATTATCAGGAGCTCCAAGAGCAAGGTGCTGCATGAATCAAATCTGTGCGGCGCAGGCAGGGATAAAGCCATAACATCTTCGCCCCGACCAGTGTGGAGAAATTGCCCCTGGCGGCCACGTCTCGGGTGCATAAGTGAGGAAGACGACTTGGAGTTGGCGTTGGAGGAGATTGGGTATAACAATCTCCTGTCCAGAAGAAAAACTTCCTCTACTACAGCAAAGCTGCATATCGAGGTCCTTCCTCCATCTCCAAGACCTCCGTCAATGAACTCATCAAAGTTTGCAAGTTATATTGACTCTTATTTCGCTGTTTAAACCTTCTCTGCGATTTGTTAACTACGAAAGATATGCTCTTCGTGTTCTTTGCTTCCAACATGCTCCACCCTGTCGACGATTATTAAGATCTGGTCAAGACTTGTACAATAGCTGCATACCATGTTCCGCAGTGTAGCTCGACGATTAGCATTGCAGCAAGTGCTACTGTCATTTCCATCAGAACATATGTTGACGGTCGACGTTTGATAATTGTGCAGGATAACGGCAGGCTTCGAGGTCGAATGGTCGAGACCAGTGTCGGGAGTTCCATTTATGTGAGAGCAATATGTTGAAGTGGAACGTCGACATTTACGCACAAGCAAGGCATTGCTTCTGCCGGAAGAAAACCCATCATGAAATTTTAGAAGTGCGCTCATCCTTGCAGAGAAGAGAACCAGCTGCAATTCCTGGTTTTATAATCGCAGGCCCATGGACAGTGATGTTCCCTGTATCATAGAATTGTCTAGGTAACTTAACTATGAGCTTCCTCCATTGATCCAACAAGCAGTTGGTGACAGAACCAACAATTAGGTCAAGTGTTGGTGACATGAGACCTCGCGTTCATTCTCTCTTTTTGCTCCAACTAAAGACACATTTACTGTGTAAACATATCCTCCTAGGTTGTCGAAGTTGCTTCCAGACGGTGTGCAATATTTTTCACACGTTTTGTGGCAGCAGCTTTCTCTCAATGCTGACAAAATGACCTTGAGAGACATTGAAATTAGCACATTTTTTCCGGGAGTTGAAGCCTGCGCACATTTAATTGTAGTCGTGCTCACCTCAATCATGCAGTAAACTGGTCCTTGCAGTCGATCATTTTGCATGAGATTGGGGCCCTTTTCTGTGCAGACTGCTAGCAACTGCACCGAAGCAAATATTTACAACTTCTGGACATGCACAAGAGCGGCATCGTACAACCGTATTGGTTTTTACATTAAATAGTAGACCATGAAGTGGTTTTCGGGAGGGACACTATCTAATCAACTCCATTAATAAGAGGATGTCCGCTGATATCGTCAAAAGTAAGCATCGACTGTTCAGCCCCTTCTCCATGCCCAGTGCTAATGCTCTGAGGTCGGTTTAGGATGAATAATCATGCGTTCAGGATTATCGCTCATAATGGAATGCTTCTCTGTTTGCGAGCTCCAATGCAGAGTGTATGAGGTTGGTGAACAGGGAGCTTAGTAGTTGAACACTACTGATGACTGCTACGCCGTTCCCACTCAAGAACTCATTCAATTCACCAGAATGCTTAATGACAGATTGCATTAGTATTCGAATGAAAAGGAAGATTCAAATGCTTGGTATCTGCATTAACGGGTCTTGGCAAGGTCTGCACAGTCGTTCTCTTCAGGAAGGTTAAAATAATACATGGTAGCTAAAGATTTAAGGGTTCTAGCTACCGCTATCTTGTAAACAGCATCTAGGCTAATGTACAAATAACATCTACCATCTACAAAGCTCCACAAAATTGACAAACGATTATCTTCACAATCAATGTGACGCTAGTTGATGGCATTTGAGCTCGTAACAAATCTCGAAAATAGATGTGAATGTCATATGATCCTAGTTTTGAACAACACAGAAGTGAAGCACTATGTTGTATTGGATGTGCCCACCAGGCACAAGTGTCCTTGCTATGTTCTACACAGCATTGACAATCCTCCAAAAGATTGCTGTCAAATCCACACCAGCACACTTCTCATTGCTTGATAGTACCTTCAGGGCCCTCTACAAACCAAAACGCTCTGAAACAACTGTGGAAGCAAGATCTGCGCTCAAGAAAGTCCCACTTATAGGCACGGTGCGACATGACATCTCGTCACAACGGGATACCAAGCACAACGTAGCAGTGCTTACTGCGCCATTCCTTGATACCTCCATGAACGTGGGTCCCAGAATAACGCTACGTAATTGGAGTTATGCACAATGTCGTAACATAATACTGGCCACTTAGGAGCTGCTTGAGGTTGAAGAGCAAAAATGTTGGAGGAATAGATCTCCTTCAAATCGGAGTTCAGTCGAGACACAAACTACGCCATATAAAGAGATTTCCCGTTGCCTCGATTTCGTTGAACTTGCTGAGATGCAGCAGAATACTTCGACGCAGTCGGTGCTACAAATGCGGGCTGGGGAGGCGGTGAGACATTCTTCGGCAGAGGGCTGCTCCTTTGCGGGACACTCACTTGTCGTCGCGGCGGTGAAATGTTCTTCGGGTCAGGTGAGGGTGGGGTAGAGGCGTTCTTCAGCGGAGACTCACTATCCTGGTAAGCCAACGGAGTGTGGAATTCCATGACAGGCTTCATCTCGGAGATGCTCTGCAAAACCGGCTTCCACGCAAACTTCCGCCGCCTCCGCGCTCTTCTAAGGTAGAATTCCTGTCTCTTCGAAACATACATTCCTAATTCGGATCTTGCGGCACTTTTTAGTATCATCTGAGTAATCTTGTCTTCGGCAGGTGGCGTTGGCGATAAGGCCTCGCCGGAAAGATTAGGGAGTGGCGATTCCATTAGGTCTATTGAATTTCTAGGAAGTCGAAGTGCTTGCAAGCAATGCCGAATGAAAACGAGCTTGAGGTGCTTCGATGGTCGGTCTCCAGCGAGGTGAGGCACTGGGCCCTCGTTTCGCATGGATTCAAGCTGCTGCATCGTCACTGAATGATAATCAAAAACCTTCCGTGACTGTTGGCTCCCATGCGTCGGACTTCGCAACTCCCGCACTTGAACCCCATGTCTGGAAAACCGTGGCAAAATCTTGGATCCTCGTTGTACTATCTTCGGCTGATGCTCTAAGAACGGTTGGGCATTTGGCGTTGCGCAAACGAAGTAGGTCACCCCATACTCGAGCACCTCTTCCGGTGCCATACGATTGGTGATCGTGTAAGGGGTGCTACCGCAGACATAGTAGTCAGGATTACCCAGAAGAAGATCGTGCACGCTACAAGATTTGCTCAGATTCTCGACGTGGCCGTCGGGGTAGACCACCCGGACGTAATCTTGAACCGTAACACAAGAAAACGGAGTGAGACCCATTGGAACCTCGATCCTTCCCTCACAAGGAATATATAGTTCTGATGAGGTCCACCTCTTTCTAGTCAAATCCCACACGATCGCTTCGGCATCAGTCTCTCTTCTCCGCTGAGCGGAAACGGAGATTCTCGACTCGACTAAATCTCTACGATCGATTGAAAGCAGCAAAGGCACGACTAAAATTCGTTGAGCTTGTAAACCAACAATTATAATATGTGACGAGGGACTCCAACAAACCGGTTGTGTACCGAAATTGCAAACATTCTCAGCTCAGAAACCTCTTCTCATCAATCCAACAACCTCCAAAATCATAGATGAAACTTCACGCGCTTCAATTTCAAATTTCAACCAGGTCGAGTGCAACTTCGTTGCCGAACTCTCAACCTGCTCGCTGACTCGACACGAAGCCTCACAAGTCAATTGGGACATAAATCATCCGAGCCAATACAGGTCCCTTCAAAACATCCGCGCAACAACTCTGGAACCGCTGCCAAAGAATCTGTCACCGTTCCTCCTCGAAGACCGCCATCAACGTCAAATCCTCCCACCGCGTCCTAGACACTCGTCACCACCGCGCTGCGGAAGTCAACCATACAAAATCCTGCTCCAACTACGCATCAACTAAAACAGGAGGAGGAGCTCCAAAGCCAGCACTGAAAAGGCCCGCAGCCGATCTTGACCTCCTCCGAAACTCTGAACTACAGAACTACTACAGACCTGGTGCGCGCATCTGAACACCTCAGGTACATGCGTCTAACAAACCACACGACGATTCCGCTACCAGACACACGCACGCTATAACAGTCTAAATATAAATATACCGGTCTGGCACATCCAAAAACTACCCTAGCACCGAATTTTTACCGAGAGCAAGGGAACTTCCCCGCCACGTGCGCCCCGGAGCTGGAATCGGACCTGGATAGTTCACAAAATTTATTACACTGACATCCGTCTCGTGGCCATGTCTATCTGCGACAGCAATCCCGTAACCTCAACACAATTGAAGCACCGTAACGACCTCTTCGCTTGAAAACTGCTCGCGCTGGTGATGGCAGGCAAAGGATCTCCCAACTGGCTTAAACTAAAAGCCCTCTCGACAGCTCACGCAAACCACTTGACCTATTCACTATCTCCGACACTTATAATCTCTATCCAGTGAAAAACTAAATCACCGCCCTCGTCCTCGTCCTCGTCCTCGAACTCACTCCTCCCCCTCTTCCACTTGCGTAAAACTGGAAAAACGATCCTTCTAAGCTCCGTGCAATCTCTGCCTTCTTCCCGAAGCGTGGTGAGGTTTCAATAACACCGGCATCGCCAATCATAGACTGATCAGGCACCGACCTAAGGATTTGCATCGCGGTCGATTGAGGCGTTGCCATTGCCTCCAGAGAAACTTGATTGTGATCGGAGAGGCGGTCTCATCGTAAAGCGCGGATTCATCCTCCGGAAATTCAAATTCTGCTTGTCGGAATTATGTGTAACGCACAGCTTGCAGACACGAGTGGGAATATATCGGGGTGAAAAAACGACGACCGGCGGGGCCTTGATCGAACATAATGACCCCCCTCCCCCGCCCGAGGCTTGCCAGCTCACCATTTCGGAGACTGTGGGTCGTAACTGAAGCCAATCATAATGCGGTAATCTGCCACGTAGGTCAGCTCCATTATGGATGCGTGACCGATTACGGCCGCTCACATGGACATGAGAGTCAGCTCTTCTCCGTTCCCTTGCGAGCAGATATTTGGGTGGTTCGCCACGTTCTCCGCCTTGGGAACAGTCCTCGCTCATTTTCAAACTTATCCACTTTCTCTTGGCAAGAATATAGTGTGTGAATGTGAGAGAGAGAGCGAGAGTTTTTTTCTTTTTTTTCATAAAAACAAAATTGTATTGATTCCAATGATCAACATATGTTATGTAATAATTTAATGAGGGCACTGTCAGAATCATACATTGGCACTCTGGTCAAAAATTGGTTAGGAACATTAAAATTAAAAAGTTAACAAATAGTGTTTTTTTTCGTCTACCATAGTTTGTCAGAAACGTTGTATATTTCTACAACATACGTTGATGTAAATATTGATGCAAAAAGTTTCTTATATTTGATATGTTTTGTGTTATTCTTTTACATATTCCTAATTATAGAAAGTAAATATGTGCATGTATGGTGAAAAGATAACTTTAACAAACACAACCAAATATTCTTATCAAATGAGCCATTATCCAATAATTTGTTGTTTTTGAGATTACAAAGTTAAACCAATGTGCCATTGTGTTTAAATTTTCATTTTTGTTAAAAGATTTTTAAAAGCCTTCAAATCAGAGACAGAACAAAAAAAAAAAAAAAAAAAAAAAAAAAAAAACTGATTTGCAGATTCACTAAGCAATGTTGAAGCTCCCAGGAACTTCCAAGCATGAATCAACTCACCTGATCTTTATTCATTCAAGCATGCTGTAATAAAGTCCCTAAAATCATCATTCAATGAATAAGATCTCAAAATCAAAATACAAACAAACAAATTGGAACTCAGAGGGCTTGCTTCAACAGCTCAATCAAGAAGTTATCAAAAAAGTAGACGGTTGTTCACAATCCCTCCTCAAGGATGCCAATGTGATGTATGTAAGACTTAAATAGTGCCAATGGAATCAAGTGGAGTCAATTAAAAAAAATTGCCCAACTAAGACTCTAAACAGCATAAATACGGTTTACGGTTGGGATTGGATGAGGTGGTTTCAAGGGATGGGAGAGGGTGAAGGCCACTTGAAAGAAGGGGTGGGAAGATAGAGATTGGATGGTATAATGGGGTCCATCATATTACTTGGTCAACAAGGACTTGGCCTTTATTCCCTTGGCAACAATATTAGGTTTTGATTTTCCACCACAGATCTGGTCATTTACCTCCAATGAGTACCCTCTATGAAAAACCACCAATTCAATTTCCCATCCACATCCCAGGGCATTCTTCTGCATAGCTTGTTTAGCCTCATGGAGAATACGTCAACATGGATGAATGTCGTCCAAATAGGGTGGTGACTGCAGCCTCTCAAATTGCCCAATTGGCCAGGAATCCACGCTGGCTTGTATATATTTTAACATATATGATTTCCTTTTTTGGGTCTGGGGGTAGGCGGTAGGGGCTACGATAAAAGTAGGATTCCAGCCCCTATAGAATATTCCATCCGTGGGGATTAACAATCAACCATGTGGGATATTTTGAAATGCAAGCATTGGGGTAGTTTTTGTTTTCCCTCTTATTTTATTTTGGATGTATGGATATGATTGGAAACCTTTTGTTCATCACACAGATGGTGGTTGGCTTGTGAATTTGTCAAGCTTTTTCCCCTCATTGTGAAGGAAAAGCTTGTCTCTTGAAAGAATGAAAAATAAACAATTCATCCGTCTCATAGAACGACATACATCTCCTCAAACATATGACTTTCATCCTTCGTAAGTGTTGACCCGGTTATGGAGCCGAGAGTCTTAACTATTCCAATTGGATGAATAAACATGGATGATATTAGGTCAACTACAATACTTTACAATTATCGCCCATATCCAAGATCCTGCTTGACTCCTCTTGGCTTTATGATAAATCCAGCCTGACAGTCTCTGGCATAGAATCATCTACGATATTAGTTCCCCATTACCTTGATAAATGAAGGCATCTCATTGATTATACTGCCAGTAGCGAGGATTCTAATTCCATTTATGTGATGTAAATAGCGCAGAGTGAGTTGAGGTGGTGGCTAGAAGAATCAAGCCTGGCTTAGGGTTGTTGATAGAAGTTTACCATAGATCTGATACAAGTTGGGCTGGGGGTAGTCAAGTCTTAGGGTTTCGGGTAGTAACAGATTGACGAAAGAGCTATAGATAGTGAGTTTTGATGAGAGCCTTCAAACTTTATTTTTAAGTCCATGTGTTGAGTTTAAGGGTTTTTATATCTTCTTTATCCTTTTTCGTCGGAGGCAATTATATTATTCACAAATGAAGTAATGTTCAACAAACAAAGCTAATTCTTTTTCCTGTTTTTCTACTTCACAAATAAGACTACTTTATTCTGCTTTCATTTTCATTTTTTATTATTAGTAGTTCTTATCCAAATGAATATTGAAAATAAACTTCCTCATATTATTTGTCCCAGTGAACCTGCAATTTTCAATTTTTTAATTTAAAAAATTCTCCCGCAGCCCCCCACCTATTACGGAGTTTTATAAACTTAAATTTCAATGCTCAATTGAACTCATTCTCTTAGTAATTTAAACTCATCAAAGTGTATTTTCAATTGTTTTAGGCAATTTGGATGTAAAGTCTTGCTTGTTTGATGTGGCCTACAGTTAGGTGGGAAAAATATTGTGTGATCATCACATACAAAACTTTTGGAAGAATGAGATATACTATTATTCAATTGATTGTTTTGCTCCCAACAACTACTATTGTTGGCATCTGTATGTATATATTTGATGATTTTCATTTCTGTTTTGAGAAAAACATCACTTTTTCAAAAATAAAAATATATTATAAAAGCAAATAACCTGATAGAAAAGCATACAAAATAACAAAAAGAAAGAAAGGAACAGCCACTCATGATTGTAGGATTTTGTTTTTCATGAGCTATTTTTATCTTTAATGACTTTTAAGTCCATGAGATCAAAGATTTTATTCCATTCCATACTCATTTACTTTAAAGTTTATTGATTCAGCATTGGCAATTCTACATTCATGGATAGGTAAAATATGTTATGTTACTCATAGATTGGATACAATAAAAATCTTCTAGTTGGTTTGATACTAAAACAAGATGTGATGGTTATGAGGGTTACAATTTTTTTTTTTTTTTTTTTTTTTTTTTTTTTTCTTTACGTTAATCAGACAATCAATCAATAGATTAATAAGTGATGTAACTGCACACATGTGTGTGTGTGTGTGTGTACAATCTGTTTTTGTTTTTCATGTTTTTCATGTTTTTTTTTTAAAAATTATTTATTTATTTTAAATTTAAAATAGTTTTTCCCTTTCCATTAATATCACACTTTATATGCCCTAAAACCCTGAAAATTCGGAGGAATACATTTTAAAATTTTAACTGTAATTAAATTTCATCCTAAGACTTTATGGTAAGCTCTCTGACAATCTCTTATTGAATTTTTCACTTTGGTTTTTATTTTTTATTTTTTTATTTTTTTGTATTATTATTATTGTTATTTTTGGAAACATGTTACACTTGGAGTATCATAATTTTTGGGTACAAATACTATTACTTGTACATGATCTCTCTATAACTTGAAGTTCCAGCATTTTTTATTCTCTTATAAAAATTAAGATGCATTTTAAAAGTAACATGTGAAGTTGGCCAAGCTTCAATGTTAGACTCAAATGTGCCATCCAATCCCAAGTGTCTATTTGCCACATCAGTTAAGATATTTCCACATTTGTGCCTTCTCAAAACTCAAAACACCTCAGAACCTTACTCTAAAACGAAGGTGTTTGAAGCAACCCTAAAAAATATAAAAAAAATAAATAAATACATAAACACACACATATACAGCTCCCAACACAAGGAAAATAGGGCAGCATAATATCTTCTTTTGTTGATGATTCTGTTTTCTTTTCTTTCCTTTTCTTTTTTGTCCTTAGTTACTTGCCCAAAAGGAAATCTCAAAGTGAAGCCCACTCTTTTATGAAACCAACCAAGCTCCAGTGGCTTGATAAGGCACCAAACACATACCAAGCAATAATATATGCTTTATTTCATATTCTTTGTTCCCTCTTTGTTGTTGTATGATTGCATCCAAGTTTCAGGATTTTCATTATTTGTGTTTGAGACTTGCAGTCTTAATTACCAAAGAGGCTAGAATCCTTACCTGTGACTACAATGCTAACCTAAAAAAAATTAAACTAACCATAAATAGACATTTTTACTTATCTATCCAAATTCAAAGTTAGTATTTCATAACAATGTTTGAGTTTGGTCTTTGTTCTAAAAAACTTGTACTTTGGTAAGATGGGTGTTTTCTGATTGCAATTCTAACATGTGATTTAGTGGCTTACTTTTGTAACTTAGTATGTTTCTAAGAATTCTTCATTTAAATATGTAAAGCATGCCCCATCCACATATCTATATATATATATATATATATCTATATACATACATACACACTCTCTCTTTGCTAAAAATTGTCAATGAACATTGGTATGAAATATGTATCAATTCACACAAATTTGAATTTGTATGGGTTCATATTGAATTGAATGAATATATATATATATATATATATATAACTCTTATTTCACTTTATTTCAAAAACTAACTCAAAGTTTTAGACTCAAATTTGAAGCTACATACAAAGTATGCATGTGCTTTCTGGACAAAGACAGGAAAATTCCTAGAAGGAACAGGGGCAACTCTGACTTTCTACTCCAAGCAGTACAAATGTCCTCATTTGTATGTATATGCTTCAACCAACCAACCAACCAACCTGGAAGCTTGAGAAATCATCACCCATCAGGTTCCAAAGGGTGTTAAGAGTCAATGTATGAGAGCTGACATGGCACTAGCTCCTCCCTCCTCATTCTTCCTGCCTTCCCTCCTTCCTCTTCTGTTTTTCTTTAGCCCACTCATCACCAACTGTTGTCCTTCAGCCAGATGTGAAGTTTGAGGATCTGGAAAAGGTGGCTATTCAGCAACTAGATCTGGCTCGTGTCTCCACGCCTTCTGATTCCCAACACCTTCATCTGTGTCATGGCTCGTCATCAGCTTCTCACGTGGGGCCATCACCACCACGCTGCCGAACCCCAGCCTGCACCGCAACAACAATAAACACAACAGCATAAAAAGAGAGTATCGTGCTGAATCAGTTACGTTTGGCGTTTCTGGATTTTCGAAAAGTTGGGGGCTCACTCGGGAACAGTCCCGCCAGGGTTTTGTTTCAAATCCTATATCATGGGTCGCTCCCAGCTGGGTACCATCCGTTGGTAACTACTGAGTGATTCGGTGACGCACTTCATCTCTTGTTACTTTTGTGTGTTTTAGAGTAACTGTCTTAGTGCAGTTACTGCAGTGCAGGAAACTGGGAAATCGAATGCTACCCAATCCGTAGCAGTATTAGTGCTATTATTAATTAAGTTGGAGTTTTTGTTGTTAATATTAAATACCGTGAGTATACATTTTCACTGCGGTTGTGGGCCAATCTGGCAATCATGGCGTAAGGAAGGGACAAGTCTGAACCCCTCATCGTGCCTACGAGCGAAGCTCCACACTTCAGACATCGTAATCATGTTCCAGCAAGGGTGGCCCACAAATCGCAGCTTACAAACCTCCAAATTAGCTTCTGCTGGGAGCATGTGGATTCTGCCACAAGCAAATGATTCCATGTCATGTGGTTATGAATTGGGATCATGTTTAGAGGTGGAGAGGTGATTGACCACCTGCCTGCAAAACCATTATGTTTCGATGGAGCCATGGCGTGTCTCGCTGCTTCATGTCGAGTTAAACCGACAAAAAAGACTAAAAAAACAATTGGTTGTTTGTTTCTACTAGTAAGCTGCAAACTTGTTAGAAAACTCTGTGCAGAAAATCAGTATCTGCTCCTTCTCATTAGGCAAAGCACGAGGAAATTATAGAGGAGGCTGACGCTGGTGAAGGTCCTCTACTTTGTGAGGGGGACGGAGGGAACCAGTCGTTGCAGTGGGTGCATTCAGGACCCTCTGCAGCGCAGCAGGTGCTTCAAGTTGGAACTTCCACATCATGGCCGGTCTCCATCGAGCTAATTTGGAAAGATTATTCCACAAGAGGCAGAAGTTCACGTGCACCTGTTCGAAAAGGAACCACCAGCTAGACCAGTACTGGAGAAGCCACTGGAAGGGGCTGGAAGCTAACGTTGCTTGCTGTGTAGACGCAACGTGTGGGATTGATATTCGAGTGGGGCGTTTCCATCTCATGCGCACTGTAGTTTCAGCAAACCTGACTCCGCGATGTAACTGCACACATGCAGTCAGGTTGAATGCGGGGAGAGAACCACGAGCCCGCTACGAAAGACGACACAGGTGTAGCTAGCTTGCAAGGCTATCAACATGCGCCTCTGCTCAGTCGGGACACAATCCGCTTCCCTTCGCCCTCTTCAAGAGCCATGAGGTTCCATCTCTCGCAGCAGAGTTGAAACATTCCTCCACTTAAGAGAGTCTAGGATGCCACCCACGAACATGGGGCCGAAGCTGAACGTCATGTCGAGAGTCCCAGATAGGGGACACCAGGAGTAATGCCACGCAGTGGCATCATCCCCAGATGCAGCAGTCAGCGTACTCGCCTTCACCATCGCCCCTGTCGGAAGGCGTTTCGTTAACATGCTCTCACTCAAGGAGCAACTACTACTACCACCACGATTACTACCACCACCAGTAGGCTCTGACACAGTCCGCGCATGTTTTAAGCGTGCGAACGAGCGCAGAGTGTCTGACGATGTTTCCTGACAATCTTTCCGAGCTCCAGCTACAAACATTTGGCGATCCAGCTGGGTGAACCACCAGTTTCCAAGGCACAAAGCCTGCGCCGCAGTGTGGCGCAGCAGCACTCCGCTGCCCGGACTCACAAGACGCTCAGTCGCGTACAGCGGCTTGTCCCCACCTCTGCTCCCCTATGTTCCCCTCCTTTCGAACGGAATGTTCTCGACCTCGGGAACATGCTTACCTGGCACCGACGTCATTACACGATTAGCATATTATCATTATTATTATTATTATTATTTATTCAAATCTATTGGACTATTTGAGATGTAGAATATAAGTGTATTGATTTATCTAATGAAAAATCTTGTGATAATTTAAAATGAGTATAATTGGAAGGAGTTTTGGATTTTTATCTTGCAGATTTGAAAATATTTAATTAGAGTGCTTAAGTGTATTTATGTATGGGCATGGTTTATTGCAACTATTTTTAAAAATTATGGAGGAATATCCTGCTATTTCTTTTGTAATTACATAACAATGAATCGTTTTGAAAATAAATGATTGTATTAGTACAAACTATTGAAAATTGAATATAATTAATTCTAATAACATTCTTCATGTACAAAAATATATTTTTTTAATAGTGAAAGGGGTTTTTTTTTTTTTTTTTCTTTTTTTTTTTTTTTTTTTTCTTAATGTGAGTTTATAACTATAAAAATATTAAATTTCTTATTTATATAAATAAATATTTATATAAAACTCAAAATTATTTCAATAAAAAAACTAAAGATGTCTTTATTTGATTGGATTTTTATTAGGTTCAATTGTAATATGTAATTTTAAAAATAAAAAAAACAAAATAAAATTACTACAACTGTCTTACTTAGTGTGTATATATTTAATGACACAACCAACTTTAACTATAGAATCTCATATTTTTTAAAAGAAATATAGATTGTCTCACTTTATAATTTTATTAGAGCATTTTGGAGTTTATAGATTAACACAATCTAAAGTCATGTTAATTAGTATCATTTTAAAAATTAAAAAAATATAAAAAAGTAGAATATATCACATTAGTTCAAATATAATATGCATGTGTGTAAATTAATAAGGTCATAATAAAATAAGAATATATATATATATATAAATTATTAATATAAATATATATATATATATATATATATATATATATAAAATATATAAAAAAATATATAAAAAATATATATAAATATAAATAAATAAATAAATAAATAAATATATATATATATATATATATATAAATATATATATATATATAAATATATATATATATATATAAATATATAAATATAATAATTTATTACTATTGATAGTATGATATTTTAAATAAGTTGGTCAAAATAAATTACACATTAATATTGTCTTTAAAGAGCCAAAAGCTAAATATATATTTAACAATGAAAATAAAATAAATCAATACAAAGAATATGTAATTTTTTTTGATACAATATTATTTGTATTAATCTTACAAATTCATCAATATTGTTGCATTAAGACTATGCATCAAGTTTTAAAATTTTAAAATTGTATCAACTTTAATTATATACTTTTTTAAGCTATATCAATTTAATTAATCTAAAAAAATTCAAGTCATAACAAAGTGGTCAGTCTCTAAGATAATATAGAATGTCCAATGTTTTTTCAAGTCTATGAATTTTAAAAAGATATTTTTTTCTTTATATGTATATATATATATATATATATATATATATATATAGTTAGTTAGTTAATAAGTTAATTTATTTAATTAAGAGTTTCAAAAAATTATTATAATTTTATTAATAAAAATTATAATAATATTTTAAACTCATGTTTGCCAAAAAAGATTTATTTTTTAAATTCATATATATATATATATATATATATATATATTATTTTATATTTGTTAATATAAAAAGTTGATTGAAAATCTTCATTGATGCTTGAATTTTGTTGAAAAAGAATTGGTAGAGATTTTCAAGTCTGTCTATATTGATGTGATTGTGTATTATATATATATATATATATATATATATATATATAAAGAGAGAAGATAAACAATAGCTCCTTACTAAATTCTAACATTATTTATTATAGTGAATAGTATAGATAATACAGTTGCATTAAATGCTTTCAACACTCTTCTTTATTGGACATAATATAAAATTTGTATAAAATTATGATTTATACTTTTTTGTAATCTCACAAGATCTATAGCTACTACCTCATTAAAATCTTATTTGAAAAAACCTGATCATAGTTGAGAATAGAATCACAGATCAAAAAAAAAAAAAAAATACATCTTTTTCCATCCATATTTATGATAAAATTCCATAGATAAAAAATCTATTGAGTGGATGAAAAGATTTGTTCAATTATTTTAAGCAATCTCTTCTTTAATGCACTCATTAGCTCTCTTGTTGAAGAAAAGCAAGTTGTTGCATATTAATGCCATAGATAAGATGGCAATGGATGTATAATAAAAGAGCTTTAATGAAGAGATTAGCAAGGTTATCTAGAGATGCTATTTTTTTGATTTCAAGCATTCGTTTGGTCACCAAGTCATAGTTGTAGTTAAAATATTTTGGATCTATATGGTTTGTTCTATTCCCTTTGATGAAACCAACTTACAACTACGTAATATAAGTGCTATTGTCTTCATATAAGATAATTGAAGAATCATCATACAAAAGCCTGTAGATTGTTTGAATGAGCTTGTCAACTAATTGTAACCAGATGTATTTTCATAATGCTTCACGTAAGACAATAATTTTTACATGGTTAAATAATATTGTAATTATAGTCTATTTTACTAACTTCTAAGAGATTACAGCTCCATACCGCAAGAAAACATATTCCAATTGAAACTTAGTTGTTGCAAGATCAGATTTATAGCTAACGTAACATATTCAACCAATTTAGAATTTATAAATCTTGAATAGTATAATTCCTATTAAAGAAAGAAAAATTAGAAGTCATAATATTTAACATCAATAAGATTGCACACAAAGAGAAGTATGGAGTAAGATGATTCTCGCTTCCAACACTCTTTACTTATAAGTAAAGTTTACATCTAATATTCATAAACTTCATCCATACTCATGTTCATTCTTTTTTATTTCATTCAACTAAATCCTAGATTCTCCTAAATCTAATAGCCACTATAATAATTTATTTTAATCCTTTACTATCTTTTGACTATTAACAATTTTTATGATTAAACTCTATTTGGTAATAAGTAAGGAAGTACTTATTGATCTTCAATACTTCCACTTTGCAAATTGTCAAAAGACTTTCAAGCCTAATGCCTTTATCAACTTGTGGTGTCTATCATTTATTAGCACATTGTGAATCCCACCAATGGATCTTAATTTGTGGATTGATTAAAAATATAATTTTAAGCCATTTAGTTATACAAATACTATGGTTAGAAAGTCTTTTTGACTATTTTAGTATTTATTAGAATTTAGAAGTTTTTTTAAATATAAAAGTCTTATTAGAAGAAAATTTACAAAAATGAAGTCTTAATAAGTCTTGGAGGCAATTATTTTAGTTGGTTTAATATTTTTACTTATTATTAAATATTAAGAATTAGTTATTGAGACTAATGTCTATATTGGCCTTCTATCTATATTTATTATTCATTAAAAACCTATAAATGTTACTTAGTAGGTAGAAGAAGCATAAGAAAGAAATCTCATATCTTTTTAATGATTTTTGTAGAAAATAGGATTTTGAATTGATTTAAAATGATTTTATTATTATAAAAAATTTCTAAGATAGAATAAAATAGTTTTAATTTGATATTATCATCTTAGAAATATTATAGATATTTTTAGAATTTATTTAGAATTTATTTAGAATTTATTAAGAATTTATTAAGAAATTTTAGAGCAATTTTGAAGACCTTGGTAAAAATGAGTTTTACCACCTTGGGAGCCATTATGAAGAAATAGAGCAAGATTTGAAGGCCATACAAGGTTCCTATGCTAATAGGGTATTTTTAAACACCATGGTGAAGTCAAAAATACAAAATTATTAGTTCTATTAGTATAAAATAGGAAGGGCAGCAGCTAGTATAGTCCTTGTAGGAAGGGAGGTGCACAAGTCCCATATGGGTTGTGGCACCTTGGATGTAAGTAGAAGGATAAGACCTAGGCCTCGTGGCCTCTCTAAGACACCCATATATCTTACTTGTGAGCCTTGGTGAGATTTGAACTCATGATCTTTTAAGCAAGTTATCCTTGAGGTAAAAATTTTCCACTTAATTTTTTTTATTATTTACCTTTTATCTTTGAATTATTATAATTTACTCATAATAATTTGAATTTATATGTTTTTTATACCATTGAAAAGACAAAAAAATTATCTACTTGAAAATATAATTTTTATTTTTTAATTTTATTTTTTACTAGATAAAAATCTAATAAACAGATTGTGACTAGTGTAATTATTCAATTGCACATATTTTACTTGTTTTGTGTTATTCTTCTCCTTCATTGTTGTTTATTGCTCCTTATACTTCACACCACAATTTATAAGTAATTTTTAATTATGGCCATATTATAATTTGGATTGAGGAGTGAATTTTATTTTCACACACGTCAACAAATATGTCTTTTGTAGTACAATATTTCATATCTATTATACCATCTTTAATCTTCTCTTGTATGAGATGATGTTCAATATCAATGTATTTAGTTCTTGAATGGTGCTTTGAATTCTTGGCAAATGCAAGTCATCTTTGATTGTCACACATTATTAGAATTATTTCTAATTGCACTAGTTTAATATCTTCTAAGAGTTATTTTATCCAATAAGCTTCTATTGTACAATGATTTGCTGCCATATACTCAACCTCTATAGTTGATCATGTAATAATAGGTTGTTTCTTGCAATTCCATGAAATGACTCCCATTTCAATAAAGAATACATATCATGTTATGGATCTTCTATTATTTGCATCTCTAGTCCAATTTATATGACAATAACCTTGTAAATCAATATTTTTATCACCAAGGCACAATTTGAAGTCTTTTATACCTTTTAAATACCTCAATATCCTCTTTACTATTGCCTAATATAAAAGTCCAACCTTAAATATGTGTTGGCTCATAACACTTATACCAAATGTAAGATCCACTCTTATGGCCACCATTGCATACATAAATGAGCCTATTACTGCCTTGTATGGAATATTTTCCATTTTACCTTTAACTTGTGCAAACTTCTCATCTATGAATTTCATCAACTTCAAATTAGTTTCTATAGATATTCCAATGGGCTTACATTCTTTTATGTTAAATTATTTTAATATTTTTTTGATGTACTTGCTTTGGCTCATTGTAATGGTCTTCTTACCAGAATTTCTTACAAATTCTACTCCTAAGTAATAGTGGAGCTCTTCTAAATTACTTATCTCATACTCCTTTTCTAATATAGCCTTATTCAATCTATCTTCTCCATATTATTAGCTAAGATGATCAAATCATCAATATAGAGGATTATAACTAGCAAGAATTCTTTAGATTGCATCACATACAATGAATGATTAGCCTCACTCTTGTCACAGACATAAGATTTATTCCAGTAATTATCTAATTAATATAAACCAATAGAAGTAGATAAAATAAATTGATTTGATAATATCTAATAGAGAAGCTTTCTAAAAGCTTCATAGACGTGGAATCACCTTTATACATGTCTATAAGTGATTAGTAGGTTAGAAACTTGGTCAACAAACTAGCTACATGGCGCACATGTTGATAGCTTGTGGAACAAACTAGCCATGTGTCATACATATTGGTAGCTTGCAAAACAAGTACGTGGCGCACATGTGGGAAACTTGTCGTATAAATTTGATATGTATCTTGCAAATTAGACACATATAGGAGGTCCTATAGAATACCGCCACATAGTTTTTAATTAGATAGTATTTATAGAGGCAAGAGTGAAGCCTTTTTCACTCTTGTCAACTCCTTTTTTGCTTCTAGTCCAGATTCAAGAGTCTATAGTTTTCTTATCTTATGATAATAGCCATTTTAGTTTCTTTTAATATACATACTTTCTTACTTCTATTTTATTATTGTTCTTAATAGAAGTTTCATATGTTTATTTGCTTTCATCGAGTTCTTGTCCTTGACAGATTGACAAGAATACTCATACAATATCAGAGCTTTGTCTTTTCTTAGTTAAGAGTAAATTATCCCTTTCTCTTGATAAGACATAAACATATTAGAAGTTGTAGAGTACCCACTTCTAAACTGATATTATTTCTAGAATTTTTTCTTTTGATTGTATTATTCTGCATTTCTTGAAGTGAGAGTAGACACCTTCCTTCTTATTATATTATCATGGTAGAATTTCTGGAAATGAAGAGTGCAATGGCACAAATGCAAGAACAAATGAGAGAGCTAATGCTTGTAATGCATCAACTCAATTTACCATTACAAGGAGCAATACGATTAGCAGGAAGTGAAGATATAGAGATGGTTAGAGCTGCGTCAATATCTACACCAAATCATACTACATCACCTATGATGGAGCACCGTTTAAACATTAAAGAACCAAAAATTAATTTGTTTGAGAAGTTTGATGGCATAAGATCTAAATTTTGAAGAATCATCAATCAGGTACAATTGGTGATTGAACTTCAACCTCAGAGTTATCCTACGTAAGGATCTCAAGTTAGGTTTATTAGAATGTTACTTTTGGATTGTGCTTTATCGTGGTTTTTATCTTTTCTTGAATGATGTGATCCAATATTGGATAATTTGGAGGCATTTTTAGCAAAATTTTGATCTATATATGGAGAACATGATGTAATCCATGTTGCAACCAACAAGATTCACATCCTATGACAATGCAATCAATCAATGTCGCTATACGCTTCACAATTTTGACAACTAGCAATTGATATCAAGTGGGATGATGCTTCAGTCATCAGTCCATTTCTCTATGGATTACAATATGAGGTAAAAAAATTAATGTTCAATTTATCCGATCCTCAGACATTGAACCATGTAATTGATTTTGCTATGAAGTGTGACAATCGACTTTTTGAGTTTCTATCCGAGAGTTGTACAAGGGAGTCTCAGCATTATTATTCAATGGCAACATCAATGTCCTCACAAAACGTACATTTGAAAGTAGAAGACATGCAAATTGATGCAGTACATTTTAAACTTCTTACTGAACAAGAAAAGATTCAGCATTGTCAAGGAAGATTATGTTTATATTGTAGAGAATCTAAACACAGTGCTCAACATTATCCGAAGAAATGATACAACTACAAAATGAAGAATACGGCTGTCAAAGAAGACAACACATCAGAAAACAAATTTGTCCAGCTACAATAGGGACCGTGTAGTTGGAATCTTGTACAATTCCTAGTGAAGGTCTTATTCTCTCCTCAGAACCCTCTCCTTATTTTATAATAGATGTATATTTAGGACCAAAAAACTACAGAGCCTCTGTCTTATTAGATTCAAGAGTCTCAGCATGCTTTTTAAATGAACAATTTGTTAAGAATCGTAAAATACCTTTACTACAGAAAATTAAACCCGTACATATAAAAGTCATAGATAGTCATCCACTGTCTTCTGGAGACGTCACTCATGAAATCCATCCTATAAAAGTAATAATAGATGGTCATAATAGCGACGTAATCTTTAACATAATTAAATCCCTGTCTAATCTAGTTATTTTAGGTTTATCATGGCTAGAAAAATATAACCTTCAAATAGATTGGAATTCTCATAGACTTGATTTTTCTCAGAACATTATTAAATATCTTGTCGACCAAGTGAAAAGCTATAAGTATAATATAACAAAACCTGTACTTATAGGTGCAAAAGCTTTTATACATGCAACAAAAGAAGGATCAACTTTTGTTATTTATGCCACACCCGTTTTTGATGGTGGAAAGACTTTAAGTGGCATTTCAAGGCAATATCTAGATTATCAGGACGTTTTTAAGAAAAAAAATGCAGATATTCTTTCAGAGCATTGTCCATATGATTGTTCAATTGATCTTAAGGAAGGAACTCAGCCACCATTTGGACCAATCTACACTTTGTTACAAGATGAGTTGGGTGAATTCAAGGCATATATTGATGAGAATTTGGCCAAGAATTTCATATGCCATTCTAAATCTCCAATAGGACCTCCAATTTTATTTGTGAAGAAAAAAGATGGATCATTGTGGATGTGTGTTGACTATTGAGGATTCAACAAGATCACAATCAAGAACAGATATCCATTATCTTTGATATCAAGATTCTTTGATTAATTAAATCAAGCTAAGATCTATACAAAAATAAATCTAAGAAGAACATATAATCTAGTATGCATCAAAGAAAGAGATGAATGAAAAATTGTATTTCGAACTAGGTACAAACTAGGCATTTTGAATATAATGTCATGCCTTTTGGACTTATGAATGCACCAATTGCTTTTCAACATCTTATGAATGATGTTTTTCATGAGTTCCTAGATAATTTTGTCATCTACTATCTAGACAATATTTTGATCTATTCTAAGAACATAGAAGAATATAAAGTACATGTTTGTCAAGTATTACAAAAACTTAGAGATGTAAGATTGTACGCCAAGATGGAAAAGTGTATATTTCATATTATTTAAGTTGTTTTTTTAGGATACATCATTTCAAATGATGGTCTCATGATGGATTCTAAGAAAGTCCAGACAATCATAAATTGGAAGATTCCAAAGATGATAAGAGATGTCCAATGTTTTTTAAGATTTGCCAATTATTATCGGATCTTCATCAAAGACTTATCTCAAGTTGCAGAATCAACAGAAGCTTATATCGCCGACGCGCAGAAAAGTAATAAAAATTCCAAATTTTGAATCAAGAAGCTACAAAGATTTG